>OY998243.1:51417434-51840931 GCA_963922005.1 Cornus suecica
GCCAGTATGTTATGCTCTTGATCAAGGATCCTCTCCTGCGTCTTTTCTCTCCAGACATCTTTGGACATCAATCCAAGGGTGCAATACACTCACCTACCCCTAATCCTATTTAAAGATCCTATGACGTGAATGTTTTATCCACCTTTGGATTAATGTCCAGAAATGACTGGAGAGAGATCATACTGGAGATGATCCAATTTTTATGCTCTTTGGGTAGTATATGTTTATAACAATATATCTATTAGATTACATGTATTTGGTACCTATGGCCTACTAATAGCACTCATGTACCCCATTCTTGTGAACCTAATTACATGATTAGGACTTGGTATAGTTTGTGAAAAAATTATTATTGGATAGCAATTTTCTTTTTAGCGAGCTGAAATTCTGAAAATGCTACAGAAGCCTGGTGGTAGATAGTTTGTAGACACCCAAACCAAGTAGTATCAACATCTCTTAAGATTGTACGAGTTTTATGAAATTGTGTTTATTCGATTACGTGTATTATTATACCAATTTCCTACTATTTAGATTTTTTGCATGGTACTATATTATTAACCTTTGCCTATTACAAAGAGTATCTTTAAATACGATTAGGGGTAGGTGAGTGTTTTGCAAAAAAAATTAATTAGTAGATAAAGGAGATAACATAATGGGAGGTTGAAGGCAGGGTATTTAGTTGTATTGAATTTCTTTTTGCTTTCTGAAATTTGATGATAAATGAAGCATGTTAAGCACAGGTATTAAAGACTCAAGGCCCACTAAGGCGCTAGAGGTCCTCTCGAGCTTAGGCGTTAGGTGAACCGCGTGCCTGAGTGAAAAAATTCAATTAATTCTAAAGCATTCATATTACATAATTAAGGCACAATTGTTGTTAAAGGCGCTCTTTCCCACACTTGAGGTGCAAGTCTTGCGCCTAAATGAGCCTGGAGCCTAGGCGCACCTTTAACAACACTGATGTAAAATTTTCAAATTGTGGATGTACTGAAAACTCATTTGGTTGATATGCAATGCTATGCATTCCAATTGACTATTCTTGGTGTTTCGATGGTTGGTTTTTTGTTTTCTCCATTTAGTCTGTATTTGTTAATTTAGAAGTCATCAAATGATGAACTACTAACATATCTTAGGACACCATCGGACACAACCTTTTGAGGTTGTGGATGAGAATGTTTGTATTCTGATGATGATGATATTGAGATCAAGATTTGAATTTTAATAGCTTTTTGGATTTATCCATTTGACTTACATGCAAAAAAATGCAAGTATTTAATGGGCCTATAAGGATTAATACTCAGATGAGAATTGTGATGTCTACAATCCGAGTTCAAGTCATATATTGATAAACTCACATTATTTGCTTTTTTATTTTTTTAACAAATTAGTGCAAGGCCAAGGCAATTCTAAATTTCTGACTAGGGAATATAGAAAATTTTTAAACACTTGTCTTGGCCTAGGGTCGGTTCTGTTTATTATGAAGCAAATGATGCAGTCTAATTCTAGCTATGAATTTTACATTCATATTGGATATTCTATTGTTTTTCTCCTAATGATATGTGTCGAGTTTCGTTCATGCATGCCATGGTGTTTGCCTCTACTGGGTTGTTTTATGTTTGCGGTTTGATGCATGTGTTGCATCAGTGGACAACATTCTCTAAACCAAAGGGTATTTGAGTTGCATCACGATTCTCTGGAGAGTTCATTGTAGAAAAGTATATGAAACAAATAGGAGGTAAAAGTTGAATGAATTGAGACATTTGTTACCTTGTGTCAAATAAATGGTTAATTTATTTTGTTCTTTCTTTGGGCTACAATGAGCTTAATATTCCATGAATTATAATTGTAGTGATGTGGAGGTATGGGTGATGGAAATTATTTGGGATAGACCTTTGCTAGTGGCGACCATCTTCCTTTAAGCATGTAATTAGTGCTGTTGTTGGTGAAGCTTTGAAGGACTAAAACTGATATACAGGTGGGGACTCTTTTGCATTTGTAAATGCATTAGTTGTGTTGATATGTGAAGTTTTGTAGTGAAGATGAAGATAATTGTAGAAGCCAAGAACAATGGATAACAAGCACCAAAAACAAGGGGAATGATAATTAGACATCATGGAAAGCTGGGAAGAGTATAGGCAAACAACTGGGTACACGTTGGATATAACAAGCTCCAGAATTGACTTGATTTGGCTTCAATGTATTTGTATATATATATATATATATATGTGTGTGTGTGGGTGAATGACACAAAACTCCTTGTAGTATGAATATAGTGCATATAAGCCCCTCATGGTTTTAAACACCCTTATCATATATGTTTGGTGCAAATAGCCTCTCAATTCCATTTTTTGGTGTCTGGAATGTTGAATTATGATCTTACCCTTATTTATTTATTTTACAAAAGTAATTTATTCCATACACACTAAATTATAGAGAATACAATAGAAATTCTGACATAGCCTCTTTCGCTCCGGTGACAAAAGGTGGTAAGGAAATCACACCAAAATCAATATGATAAGCATGCGATACGTCAACAAGCTGGATTCCAAGAGATACAATAACGATCCCACAATAACAAGAGAAATACAAACAAGGAGGTAAAAAGAAAAGGACAACTACTACATAAACGTTCCAAAATCCACCAACCTTTCCTGAAACATCGATATGAAACACCGGGGTGAGCTATGAAGCCCAATAGGAAAAATCTTAACTATCACATCCCTTGACTGTTTAGGAAATGCTAAGTAATCCATGTGCATGCATTTATCCTAGGTCAGTCTGTTCCAAGATCCCTTAATAACTTCACTAATCCTCTACCATGCATCATGAACAAGGCATGTAGCACATAGCAAATAATCAATCTCAATTGCACAATCACATAACTCTCACACATACAGACATACCTATACCTATATATATATATGTATCTATACATGGGTATATATATATATAATAAAGGGGTATGTAAGTAGTTACGTAAACACACTACACAAGTCTATCCACAGTACAACTCATACCAACAACCCATACTCAATGACCAATCATCAATATTAACGCTTCTACAATGCCCTAGCGGACAAGGAGAACCATAGGAACTAACTAGAGTCCACAAGGAGTGAACACACTCTCAACATTACTACTTCAACCTCAAGAGTAACATATGTGGAAAGATATTAAGCTAGACTCGACGACCAAAAGGCAACCTCTATGTCACACCGCCTATCGAGGCATAAGAAAGGGTACTGGAGCCATTAAACCCAAAATGGATGCCGGGGACAAGGATTTAAAAGATGTTGAACCCTGAGAGATTTAACGGGTTTTTAAGATTGGTCAAATCCATTCGGTTCCGAACCGAACACTTCCGAACCCAAACAAGCATGGGAAAATCATAGGTGAAGACATCAAACACATTAACCAAACATGGTGAGACTGCCACAACTACAAATCCCCTCATCCGAGAGGTTAAGGAAAAACTATACTCATTACAACCCCTTGGGATTTAATCATTGAAGGACACATAATGAGAAGAAGGCGACACAACATGTGCCTCAAGCCACCACTACTCCACAACCTTAAACGGGTACAAGAAAACTTACGAAATAATTGGCATTATGTATTCCTGATGACATTACTCAAGTCTAACAACCCTGCGCTTAAGCGCCAGGTCCTGCGGATTCCTGAAAAACTGTTTTAGCTTCTTCCAAGTTATCTAACTTTCACCAACCAAGTTGTAACCTTAACCAACATACACATGGGTGAAAAACTCCCAAACACCTACTAGCTTAAGGGACATAGTAGGAGGAAGTTCAAGCCGGGTCGACACCAAAATGTACTAGAGACTCTAAGTCCCCAAAACCTATATGGAGCCTCTCAAGGTCGTCTAATAAACCCTCTCGGTGATCCCACTTAATCAATGGGGTCATTATCTAAACCTAACCACCTTTCATTTCAAATTCCCTTAGTTCTTAATGTCATCATAAATTTTACATTACTATTTAAACTTTCTAAACCATCTTGTTCATTGGCACTTTTTATTAGCACTAACAATGCATCCACACACACAAACATATCTATAACCACAAGCCTTATGCCGGGGCGCTCAAGGAAACAATGTGAATTTTAGAATTTATCCGAATCCAACATACTAATTTTCAATAAACAATAATATATAGCATAATTCAACACTTACGCAATTATTTTCGTGATACATCAATTGAAGCAAATAAAATGACACTAAGCATATGACAACATTGTTTTTTATCCGTAACATAATATTCCATATCAATCATGATTTGTAATTATATTTCGTATTTTCACAATATATATGTGTTTTTACCGTACTCTCATGCCATGTCATGCATGTCAATGTCAATGCCAATGCCAATGCTAATTCAACCACCCTATCTATCAAGGGCAATCGGTTATAATGTTGTCAAGTAACACAACCACGAGGAATCTATCAACTCGTGAAATAAACACCATGTTCGGACCAAGTTCTCACACGCCTCACTGATTTTCGGATTACTAGTCTGTCGGTAGCGAGAGACACCGCCTGACTAGTTGTTGCGACGATCTGAATGATTCACTCACACAAGGTTTGAATGAGGCATGAAACACGGCACCAATGAATGTATCAATGCACATGGTGTCTATACAATGTCAAATTAGCCTCAATGTGAACTAACATCAATGTACATATACGCTCAATTTTATAAGTATTTTTCTTAGTATTTTCGTAAAACAATTCTTAATATATATATCCACATCAAGACAACTTTAATTCATTTAATATGCCTTTTAACCAACTTATAGCAAGAATCACAATAACTCATTCTCATGCATATATCAAGTTCCAATTTACCAATTTAACAAAATCCACAAGAAAAAGGGGACCTATGATAATGTCTAAGTTTCAACTTTCACGTTTTTATATTTTTCACTAACATGCTTTTGATTTTAATAAAACCCAAGTAAAGACAATCATTGCAATCCATACGAATAAACGTATACCAAGACGTTTACACGAAACGTTTCGGGAGATATCAAAAAATATAAGTTAATCAATAAAAACCAAAAAGTTTGATTTTGAAAGCTACCGCAAAACGGACAACGGGTAATCGAGGAATTTTATAAACATCTATAAATGTCTAAAAAACATGAAATTTTCTAGATTTACTTTAGACACATATATAAGACTACTGTAAAATTTTCAAAATATTTTGTTAACGGTAAGTGGTCTAAATCAATACCAAAAGTCATCTTTCATAACAGATATGAAAACTGAATAACTATCACTCTCGAATTTTTATAACATTCTCTATAACTCCAAAAATTATGATATTCTGCATATTTGTAGAATATATATTCCTAAACATGTGGTAAAACTTTCATGACCAAATTATAATTATAAATTGCTCAAATCAGTACCAAAAATTACGTTTTCATAACAGCGGAGTATAACGAACAACAAGTACTCCAGACTTTTTATATGAATATCTATATATCGAAAAATTATGAAATTCGGCTAAATTATGAAAGACATATATGTAAACTTCCAGTGAAATATTCATAATATTTGGAGTACAAAAACATATAGAAAATAAGGTAAAACAGAAACAACGAAAACATATCCACTAGCAATGATCTTAACCTGTAAAACCTGTACTCCGAGAGTTTTAGAAAAATAATTACTCAATGAAATAATCTGAAATTTTCTGAGATGGTAGTTTACATATACATAAATATACTGTAAAATTCTCAAAAATATTATACGAGGAGAACACGAATTAAAATTCATAGATCGGAAATCTCTAATTTGCTAGAACAAGTAGATCTAGAATTTAATAATTTTAATAAACAAAATAAATTAAACTAAGGAAGATCACATACCGAATTTGGTATTAAGTGATCTTCATTAACAATCTCCACATTGATGAAATTTCTCTACATTGACTTAATATTTTAAAACAGGTTTATACACTATCTTTGAAATTGCTCCACCTAATAGTGTATTTCCTAACAACACATACAAATTGCCGACCTTCTTTCCAATAAGCATGATACATGGTCCTCTTTTTACTTTCAACAGTCCATAATTTCTTTAGATCAATAATATTTTGACACCAATGCACCTAAAGAAATCACATTCCTTCTAACACTTGGAACGTGATACACATCTGTCAAAGTTCTTACCAAATCCATTTGTTGTCTTAATAATAATTGTTTTGATTCTTACGACTTCACAAGAATAATTATTTTCCATAAAATTTTTACAAACAAATAGTTTGTAGGAGGTAAACCATTTTTTATGGGGATACACATGATGGGCCCCCGGCCGACACCACACCGGTCGTCGGTCGTCACTTTTATTTTTTTTGTAGATTAGATCTCAAACTCCTGATCGTGCAGATTTTGGCACCAACAATACATATATAAATATAATAGATCTTAATTGTTATTTCATTTTTATAATTTTTTGTAAAAAAGTAATATATATAGGAAGGTAAAAAATTTCTTCTCTTACAACCGTTTTTATTAATCCAGATTCAATTTCAAATTTCAAGTTTCAATAATAATAATAATATAAAAAAATAAAAAAACTAGAAACCCGGTTTGGAATTCGAGTTAGGTCGGGTCGGGTACATAAAAAAACAGGTTTATGTTGGGTTCGGGTTGGGCCAGCCTAAGTTGCACCCCTATTCGGGACTGTCTGGGGATAAATATCTCCCACAATGAAGCTAATATGACAAATGATACAAATTCTAGGGAACCCCAAACAAAAGATAAATTTGAGCAGCTTGGGGATTGCCTGACGATAAATATCTTCCACAATCACATTTTAAAATTAATGGAAGATATATGCACAATATCTATATTACAAGGGTGTTTTTAGTACTTGTCCCTAACTTGTGTGTTGATGGTCTCCTCATACATACATGTGAATTTTGATAACGAAAACAAAAATAAAATCATAACTTGTGTGTTAAAGAGAAAATATGTGTGATGACTTTCAAAAGGGGTATAATGGTAAGAAACAAAAAAGTGAAGGAAATAGTAACACTTTGTTTGGAATAAATGTTTTTCAAAATTTGGAATTAGAATTGGAGAAAGAATTGGATTGGTATAGAAAAAAGAATTGTATTTTGTGTTTCGAAGAAATGGAAATTCAATTATAAGGAAAATAATTGTGTACGATAATGTACATATAGTTATAGGGATGTATGTAATTAGTTGAAGGGTAATTTTGGTAAACTAAAAATAAATTAATGGGCAGTTACCAAATTGTTTCATTTTTTCACCGATTTGAAGAAATTTGGTTAAGTTAAAAAATTTCCAATCAAATTCCAAATTTTTTAATCTATTTCTTCCGAACACCAATTCCAATTCCCCTCCTCAAATCCAGAGTTACCAAAAATGTTGTAAATGCAATACAAATCTTGAGATTCCAAATGGACCACCACTCAGATCTCATGATTTCTCTATGCTCTATCTTGTCTCACTCCCAGAAACTAGTAATAAGAGGCTTAATGACTCAACGACCCACTCTCCTCACTTCCAAGCCAATATAAAATAGGGAGGCTAGGGTTTCCTCTCAACTACAAAAGAGCACCAGTTGTGTGGCGATTTGGGCGATAGCTGAATCTCGGTTGCTCTATTTTCTCTACTCCTTCGTTCTCCCGTCAAAATGACGTTTGCCTTATCTCTGAGCTTTCTTGCTTGATTTTGTAAAGGTAAGACACCAGATCTTCATTCTTGGTTGGTTAATTTCGCGCTTTAGGGTTTCTAAAACTCTCTTTGTTTTTGCTTTTAGGGTTTCATAACTGAAGGCGCAAGTCCTAGTATAGTCTGCTTCTCTCTAGCTTTCTTGGTTGGTTTTCCAAAGGTAAGATACCTGATCTATATTTTTGGCGGGTTATTTTCTTGCTTTTGCTTTTCTCAACATATAAGACTTCTCTAGGTTGTTGGAGGTAATGCATATAATCTACTTTTGCTTCATATGATATATCCAGATCGGTTTTACTTCTTTTTTTTTATAGTTCAATTATTTTATTTAATCGACAATAATCTTCTGTGAGAAAATTTAAACTTTTTTCTTGATAAAAATTATAGATTGTTGTAGTTTATTGTAAATTTATATTGGTACAGATATTTTGATATTGTGTCATTGGGTAGTTGATTATTGGTACCAATATGTTGAGTTTTCTTTCTTGGTTTTGCAAAGGTAAACTCATTGGGTAGTTAGAATCCTAATGGCCTTTGTGATTTCCATTGTAGAGCAAGAGTAAGCGTCTGTTTATTTACTGTTATTCGATACTAATTACATATTTGTAGTGAATACTTATAATTATTTATATCATAATTTATTTTGTTGACCTTTATTATTTAGGTTATATGTTATATACAAATGATGGAGACAATGCCGGAGAAGTCAATTGGTTTGGGCGGAATAGGAAAAGAAGAGAGGAGATGAGAGAAGGTAGATGTTTTCAAATGCGTTTTGATTTTTTTCCATTCTAGTTAAAAAAAGAGGAGAGGAGAGAAGTCAATTGTTTCTTTTAAGTTTTTATATATGTGAGTTGTTACATGACATTTGTTTTGAATGTCACCAAAAAGATGGAAAAAAATTGCATAGAAAAAAACACATAAAAGGGGATATGCTTCCTTAACAGTATGATGGGGGAGGACTTGTTCCAAACTTTACTTTCACGGACCGTGTTTCATGTTTTTCATCTTCTTTGTTGAGTATGTACATTCGATTGTGGAAGCTAATATGGCGAATGATACAAATTCTAGGGGACACCAAACAAAAGATAAATCTAAGTAACTTTGGGACTGCCTGGCGATAAATATCTCCCACAATGAAGCTAAGATACGGGCTCCAGAAATTTTTCATAGGATTAATGAAATTGCATACAATCCTAGCTTTGTAGCTATTGGGCCTCTTCATAGAAGCAAGAAACATCTGCAACGAATGGAGCCAATGAAACTTAGCTATATGCTTCACCTGTTTGGGCAAATGGAAAATCCTAAGAAAACAAGTGATAGCTGTTTGGTTGCAATATTGCAATTGGAACCGAGTGCTAGGATTTACAATTATTTATTAGAGTTAAACAAGTCCACCTCATATTTTTTATTTTATCATAACCAAGTCTTAAGAAAATTCACCGTTCCATTAGAAAATTTGTTGTAATCAATGGATTTTTAATATGCCTTTTAACCAACTTAGAGCAAGAATTACAATAACTCATTCTCATGCACATATCAAGTTCCAATTTACCATTTAGCAAAATCCACAAGAAAAAGAGGACCTATGGTAATGTCTAAGTTTCAAATTCCACGTATTTATGTTTTTCACTAACATGCTTTTGATTTTAATAAACCCAAGTAAAGACAATCATTGCAATCCATACGAATAAATGTATACCAAGACCTTTACAGAAAACGTTTCGGGAGATATAAAAAATATTAGTTAATCAATAAAAATCGAAAAGTTTGATTTTGAAAGCTACCGCAAAACGGACAGCGGGTAATCGAGGAATTTTATAAAAATCTGTAAATGTCTAAAAACATGAAATTTTCTAGATTTACTTTAGACACATATATAAGACTAATGTAAAATTTTCAAAATATTTTGTTAACAATAAGTGGTCTAAATCAATACCAAAAGTTATCTTTCATAACAAATCTGAAAACTGAATAACCATCACTCTCGAATTTTTATAACATTCTCTATAACTCCAAAAATTCTGATATTCTGCATATTTGTAGAATATATATTCCTAAACATGTGGTAAAACTTTCATGACCAAATTATAATTATAAATTGCTCAAATCAGTACCAAAAATTACGTTTTCATAACAGCGGAGTATAACGAACAACAAGTACTCCAGAATTTTTATATGAATATCTATATATCGAAAAATTATGAAATTCGGCTGAATTATGAAAAACATATATGTAAACTTCCAGTGAAATATTCATAATTTTTAAAGTACAAAAAACATATAGAAAATAGGGTAAAACAGAATCAACAAAAACATATCTGCTAGCAATGATCTTAACCCGTAAAACCTGTACTCCGAGAGTTTTAGAAAAATAATTACTCAATGAAATAATCTGAAATTTTCAAATACGGTAGTTTACATATACATAAATATACTGTAAAATTCTCAAAAATATTATACGAGGAGAACACGAATTAAAATTAACCTCTAATTTGGTAGAACAAGTTGATATAGAATTTAATAATTTTTGTAAACAAAATAAATTAAACTAAAGAAGATCACATACTAAATTTGGTATTAAACCAAAGACCTGTATACGTAGAACAACTTTCTAGTTCAATCCGAAATCAAAATCTCAGTCCTTGATATCCAAATTGTAGAGAGAAAGTGGAGAAAAAAAATAAAAACCAAAAGGGGATAAAAGATGAGCTCAGCTCTCTCTCCTTTTCTCTCTCTGCCGACGCATGGCATGAGTGGGTGACCATCAATCTCTAAATTTAAATTGTTTATCATTGTTAATTATAGAAGAATATTCTAGAATGAAAGAGGTCCAAAAGGCATTATTGTAAATTTGTTGTGAAAGTCATGAAACCCTAAAATATGAGTCATGTGACCAAGTCAGCTGTTTCCCCTTTTCTCTCTAATCGCACATATATTCAATAGAAGAATATTCCAAAGGGCATCATAATAAAAGTTTTGTGCAAGTGAAACCGTAAAAGATTAGTCATGTGACAATGTCAACCGTTTCCCCTCTTCATTCTAAGGCCATCTGGTATGGCACTGGCCAAATTGGTTGGCTACTTTCAATTGTAGCCAACCACCTCATTAATATGGGCCCACTTCAATATATAACTAGTCACACCACGGTATGGTGCGGCAGACAAGTGGCTATATGTATTGTTTTTTTAAAAAAGAGAGATTTGGCATTACTTTTTATAGTTATGTAATAATTTTTTAAATTTATTAATAATATATATTACAGAAATTTTTTAAAAAAATTCATATATTTTATGACATAATCAAATTAAAAAACAAAAGACATTATATTAAATAAAACACATTACATATATTTTCGCTAGATAAATAAAATTATCACAGATCATTAGTTTCTTCAACTAATTTTTTTGCTATTTTCTTTTGTTGTGCAATGATCCATAATTTTGTTGCTTCTGTTGGAGCCTTAATTGGATCTTGAAGCATTATGTCTCTTTCATATTCTTTTTCATTCGATTCAAGCTCCAATTTATTATTTTCAAGCTCTAATTTGTGATTTTCAAACTCCATTTGAGCCATCCTTTCTTTCGCTTGTATCTCCATTTGTTTAGCTCGTTGTTTCTCCAAGCGAGCTTGAAGCATCATCCGAAGGTATTGGGCTCCAAATTCATTAGTCACACGACTCGATTCTGCTATAGATTGCATTGCATTGAGCAAATTTGTAGTTGTTGATAAAAGAGATGCATTTTTTTTTCCTACCATTCTTCATTGCTTTACGTTCAGCGGAGCAGGGATTGTGTGAACCTTCATAAGTATCTCCAGTTGGTGGGTCATCATCGCCAAGGTTTACCGATTCTGGAGTTGATACACCAGGAGTGGAAGAACCTGGTGTTGTTAGTATCGATTGAAAACAAAAATTCAGGATCATTATTATCTAAATCAATAACACCTCTCTTTCTTACGTGTTGAGTGGATTTCTGCTTAATATTATAATAGATGTGTCATTTTTGTGTTGAGCGAAACACATTCCAACAATGCTCAGACTTAAAGTCGTGATTTTCTTGTAATTTATATACTTTATTGGCTGTTTCCATCTACATATGAAAAAGAAAATTTAATTCACAATGTTTGAAAAAAAAATTAAATAAATGAATAACTTATAATTAATAATAAACTTATTATGTCTTTATCATTGTAGCCACTGGCTGGAGTGTTGTGGACATTATTGTAGAATCCTGAAAATTTATTTACTTTTGCTTGAAAAGTTGAGAAGCGGTTCATCAGAGCACTGCTATTTCTATCGGTCATGCCTCCCAATTGATTAACAAAATGAGAGTGGATTCGTGCCCATAAGGTGGACTTACATTGATCCGTTCCAGTCACCGGATCTTTTCCAACCATGATCCATGATTTGCACAATGCTATATCTTCTTCTTTTGACCAATTTTTGTTCTTTTGCCTTGAAGGGGGTTAGGATTGAGAAGTTTGCTGAGATGAGACTTGAAATTGAGATGCATACTGTGATGGATGCGGGATCTGGAATTGTGGTGCATATTGAGAAAGATGTGTATTGAAAATTGGATTGGGACAGGAATTCAGATTGGGTAGGATCTTGAAAGTTCCACCCATAATTGAATTCGGGAGGTAATTTAGAATTGTTAGATTGGTTAGTGTATGAGTTGTTGAATGGTGGTCGGTTATCAATGGAATTTTTTAGTTATTGAGAGAAAAAATTGAAAAAAAGTTGGATAAAAATTCTATGTTAGTAATGTGGTATTTATAGACATAAGAAAATATGAACCAACGGCTATAATTTAGTGATTGTGCTTTTTCAATGACACATTAATTGAGAGAACGTGGTTGTACAATACTTCTGAAGCTTTTTCAGAGATTCCTTCAATAATGTTTTAAATGGTAGTATGAAATTCAAAGCAATAATTACAGGATAGCTTTTTCAGAGATTCCTTTCAAAGATGTTTTAAGTGATAACTTTTGTAGAGCTTTTTTTCATGGATATTTTAAATGCTTCAAAGACATAAACTGTACAAGTGTTTGTATACATAACTATAATTTCAACCAACGGCTATAATTTGTGTAGCCTTTTTCAGAGATTTTTTTTTAAAGATGCTTTAAAGATTCTTTTTTAACCCAACGACTATATTGATCCAACGGCTATATTGATTATATTGTGAAATACTCCAACGGCTATATTGATTATATTGTGAAATACTCCAACGGCTAGATTGGTCCAACAACAATATTTTTCTTATGCCTATATAAACCACTCAATATCTCTTCTATAATTACTCGAATCCTTTAATTTATTGATTTCAGTTTCTCATTTAATCCTCATTTATATTGTGAGTGTTTGTATACATGGCATCTTTATCACAATTTCCACCAGTGTCTTCTGAGTCTGAGTCTGAGTCTGAATCTTCTTTTGATTCGTCAGATTCTGATCGACAGGAGAGGGAGACAATTTATCAGCTTCAACAGAAACGAATCAAAACTGTTATGGGAAAGTTCACACCTGAGTTGATTGAAGCATTATTTGGTTCAAATAAGAGACGATATATCAAATGTGATCGAGAGGCGGCAGCCCAACAAGTGTTCAAAGATTACTTTGCTGAAAATGTTATTTTCCCACCTGAGTATTTTCGTCGACGGTATTGGATGCGACGTGAATTATTTCTTCGCATTTTAAACGATGTCAATGGTCATGACGATTTCTTTAAACAAAAGGCGGATGTTGTTGGTTGTATGGGGTGCAACTCTATATTGAAGATAACAACAGCTATACGAATACTTGCATATGGAATTTCAGCGGACCAATGTGACGAATATACGAAGGTTAATGAATGCACATCAATTTAATGCTTAAAAAAATTTGTGATTGTGTTATTGAATTGTATGCGGAGCAATACCTACGCTCACCAAATGAAGACGATATAGCACATCTACTTCAAGAAGGGGAGGAAAGAGGATTCCCAGGTATACTTGGTTCTATAGATTGTATGCATTGGGAATGGAAAAATTGTCCTACAACTTGGAATGGCACACATAAGGGGAGAGGTCGCAAACCTACACTCATATTAGAGGCGGTTGCATCAAAAAATTTATGGATCTGACATGCTTTCTTTGGTATGGCTGGTTCACACAATGAAAATGTTTTAGATCATTCTCCAGTATTCCAACGTATTATCAATGGTACAATGCCAACTGTTAATTATGAGGTGAATGAGTGATGCCAGACAGAATAGAGATTATTCTGCAGGCTAGCGCAACGGGTAATTTGCAAGAAAGAAAAGGGAGAAATTATTGACCCAAAATTCAGAGAACACTCTGAAATTTAATAAAATTCTTAATATTCAAAACTCATCAAAAACAACACACAAGCCGGGTTTAAATAGCTGAAAATTGACCCCTAATGGGATTTTTGCCAAAAATAGCAAAACCCTAAAAGTCCTACCAAAACAAAATATGGAAAAAAATAAAAAGATTGCCAAAAATCTGGCCCAAATCGGGTTCAGAATCAATTCCTAATTGACAAATAGAAAATTACCATAAGTAATAAAAATTAACTAAAAATAGAGATTTGAAAAGGAAAACAGCAGATCACAATTTCCTGCCATCCTTGCGCTGATCCTCCATAAGTAGTAAAAATTAACTAAAAATAGAGATTTGAAAAGGAAAACAGCAGATCACGATTTCCTGTCATCCTTGCGTTGATCCTCCTGCATCAGTCACCCTGGGTTGGAAAGAACTCGTCCTCGAGTTCACAACAGCATCAGCAGAATCCGCAAAAACAAGGATTCAGGTGTTTCACATTAAAGACATCAGATGTTTTCAAGTGACTAGGGAGACACAACCTGTATGCGTTGTCATTAATCTTCTGCAATATCTCACAGGGTCCAATCTTCTGCTCCTTAAGCTTATTATACTCGCCAACAGGGAAACGATCACGAGTTAATACAACCCAAACAAAATCACCAACATCAAAAAGTACCTGACGATGATGACTGTCCGCTCGAGTTTTGTACTTGGCATTGCTCTCGTGAATGGCCAATTTCACTTGCTCATGGATGCCTCGAAGATGTTGACCATTAGACGACGGAGACATCGACTGATTAAATGCAGAATGAGACATCATAGAGACTGACGAGGGAGAACCCTTCTTTTGGACAGTGTCTTCAGAGACTACGTTCTCGCAACTGCCACTGTCAATAATCATCTTGCAGACTTTGTCGGCCACGGTGCAGGTTGTATGGAAAATATTGGTTCTCAACCAATCATCTTCGGAATCGCTTCTGGGAGTCAGGAGGCTCTTAGGAATGACCAGAGTTTCATGGTCATCCCCATAAAACACATCCTCATCTCCTTCTGTGTCATACACTGGCTCTCCAACGAAAGTATCGGTTTTCAACCAATCATCTTCGGAATCAGAATCTTCCGAAAATATTGGCCATAACGGTGGATACGGATTTTCGAAGGTGGAATTGTCGGTATCAGAATCTTCCACATCATGATTACCGATTTCCTGCGCCGCCAGGCGTTGGGTTAACTCTGCCACTTGCCTCTGCAAATACTAAATCATAACATCTTGAACGTTACGATCACGGTGCGGGACTTCCTCAATTGGAACCTGCCCACGACGACCACCACGACCACGACCACGATTATTAGCCATCGAAAATTGATGGAAATACCGCCTCAGGAAGATGCTGAGCTCTGATACCAATTGACGCCGGACAGAATATAGATTATTCTGCAGGCTAGCGCAACGGGTATTTTACAAGAAAGAAAATGGAGAAATTATTGACCCAAAATTCAGAGAACACTCTGAAATTTAATAAAATTCTTAATATTCAAAACTCATCAAAAACAACCCACAAGCCGGGTTTAAATAGATGAAAATGACCCCTAATGAGATTTTTGCCAAAAATAGCAAAACCCTAAAAGTCCTACCAAAACAAAAATATGGAAAAAAATAAAAAGATTGCCAAAAATCTGGCACAAATCGGGTTCAGAATCAATTCCTAATTGACAAATAGAAAATTACCATAAGTAATAAAAATTAACTAAAAATAGAGATTTGAAAAGGAAAACAACAGATCACGATTTCCTGCCATCCTTGCGCTGATCCTCCATAAGTAGTAAAAATTAACTAAAAATAAAGATTTGAAAAGGAAAACAGCAGATCACGATTTCCTGTCATCCTTGCGCTAATCCTCCTGCATCAATGAGCGTCAACGAACACTGGGGTATTACCTATCTGATGGTATATATCCGAAGTGGACAAATTTGATGCAGACTATTCCACATCCAACTACTGCAAAAGAAAAATTATTTGCTTAGAGACATGAAGCAATTAGAAAGGATGTTGAGCGGGCTTTTGGTGTGTTGCAGATAAGGTGGGCTATAACACATGGACCAATGTATTTGTAACACCCCGTGTTATTTTCCTTTTTCCTGAAATTAATTCAAATTTAATTTCGGTAATGACGTCACTTGTTCTTGACGCATTATTTATCCTTGATATTTCGCGTGTAAATTTTTCGCGTTTAGTTTTAAAGTCGACTGTACGACATTACGGTTTCTCTTTGACGACTACGCGAGTTATCGTTATCGACTACGCGATATTGTTTCGACATTTAAATGTTTAGTACTTCGACTGGGCAACGACGCATTTTAATTGGATTGGGGCTGTTAGGTGTTCCGATGTTTGAGTTCCTACCCCGGTATATTTAATTGGGCGTCCCGTTATTATTTCGGGCTTACGAGATTATGTTTGGGCATTCCCGATAATTATTGGGGTTTACTGTATATATATATATAGTTAATATATATATATATACTCTTGGGGGTTATTTCGCAATTACGGATAATTAGAGGGTTAGTTGTGCAATTAGGTTATATATATATGTATATGTATATACAGACCACCTGCTACACTTCTCTCTGCACGACTACACTCCTCATTCCTTTTCTTCTTCACACACAACAGGTATGCCCTTCTTCTCCATTTCCGCCGGTCATGGCGAGAGAGAGAGAGGCCAGCTGGAGCAAGGAGTCGACGGTTCGCCGCAGCAGCAGCTGCGACGGGAACAGACAAGGATGGTGGTCGACGGCCTAGAGGAACGACGGTTATGGCGGAGCTCGGCGGCGCTGGTGGTGCGACGGTGGACGACGCGGCTGGAGGTGGGTCGCAGCAGCTGGGTCGAGCAGAGGTGACGCACGGTAGTGGCGAAGCAGGACCGGTTCGGCCGGAGCTTCGAGCGGCCAGTTCAGTGACTTTCGTTGATCGGTTTGGGCCGATTTTTGGTGAGTAGCTTCGTCTCAACCTCGTGTTCATCATACTTTAATTTTATATTTTTACGTTGAACGGTTTGCCCGAAAATCGCGTTTATAGGTTATAGTTTTCGTTTGGGTTAATTTATATTTACTCAAATTAATTAACCTATTGCTAATGGGCTTCGTATATATCGTATCGGTTGTGAAGACGGATATTTTGATATATTCAAAATAGTTTTCAGACGATTTTGGTCAGCGGGCTTCATATTCGGGCGCCGACACTGTGCTGTTTCGGACTGTTCGGTAAACGTAAATTAGGTGGGAAATTATATGTCTCACTCTGTATCATTGAAGTAGCTTAGGGGTGCAAACCCTTATTTAATTAAATATAGATATATTAAATTGTTAAAGTTAAATATCTATAATTTGCTTAGAATCGAAATTGGACTTAGGGATTAATTTAAGAAAATTTATTAAATTATTTCCTATGTAATTAAATAATTTCCTATCTGAATTGAATAGGAATAGATGGCTTAGAAATTCCCTTGATAATTAAATGGGCTAGAGAATTTTGTAAACGTGGGACGTGAGAAACTTAGACGCTATTCTAGGTTCCTCTCATTATACGTGGATTATCTGTTTAAATTATTTTAAAGGCATGTCATGAGAAATTGAAAATATTTTCTAAGGGATTAAAGAAAATATATTTTTGAAAACATGAATTGTATATGAAATTGTTTTCATATGATTTAATTGCTTTATTGTATTTTAAAGTATGAAAAGAGATTTTGAGATTTATGTTGATATTACCATGTGGGTATTTTCATAGATATGGTGCATGACATATTTATGTTGAGACATGATTTTATTGCGTAGACCATGTATTGTGAGACATGGGTGTTGGTGCATGTATTGCATGGTTTCACCATTTGCAGAGATAGTTCATTTGGTGTGGTCTACTTCCTTTGTGCGTGGTGCACAAGTAGACGTTTGTGTTTGAATCGTCGAAACAACTGGCCAGGGGGTGCTTCTCGCTTCCCGCGGAACTAATCTTCTGAGAAACTGAGACGATAGGGGGAGGACACATCGTCCAAGGCCCTATGTGCACGACCGCGTCGTGGTGGACGTCTTCCTTGGTTAAAAGTGTGAAGTGTCAAAAACACTTGGGAAGAACGGTTCGATGAGTCTACATTCCTTAGTGAGCTTGTATCCTCAGGGGAATTGTAGAGAATGATCCATTACCCTCAGGAAGGGTGTGTTTTTGTGTGTGTGTACCACAAGCGGTCTGTGAGTACGGTGCATTGCATATCATCATGTGATCTATTGATATGTATATATGATATTGGAGCATGTTAAAATTTATGAATATTGCAAAATAAATTCTTATTTTATAAATGCTCAGTTGAAAGTGATTAATGTGAAACATTAATTAAATACGGAAATTGGAAAAGTAAAAGGAATTATAATCGTTTACTTGTTGTTATATACATTTATGCCTTTAGGGGAGGTTAGACATATTGATGTTGTGACTTATGTAGTTGGTTGAGGTTGTGGTAGACCATAGAGTTGATTTTAAGGTTGAGGCCTTAGAGAAGATGGTTAACTATCTTGTGATCGTGGTTGGTAGTCCTATGATTGTGGTTAGTAGTTTTGTGATTGTGGTCAGTTGTGTGACCTTGTTAGAGATTTGAGGTCCGAGATTGATTTTAGTATCAGTTATGAATTGAGGCCTTAGAGAAGGCAGGTGATGACATTGTGTGAGATTTGATTGATGAGAAGAGGTTATGGTTAAGTGATTTCATTAAGTACTTGGAGTATTGTAACTGTTGTGTCATTGTTTCTTATGCTTAGTTCATTCCCCTAAGCATTCCTTGTATTGTGTTTTGTACGCTAGTACGTAGTCGTTGACTTGTAGGTCATTCCTTGAGTCATTGGTTATGGCGTGGCGCCGAACCTTTTCCAGGTGTTATCGTTTGATTTCGTGAGGTTGGGAACGGATAGTTGTGTTCCGTGAACCCAATGTAGTAATCTACTTTCCTTGTCCTCTCGGACATTATAGGAATCCGTAGAGTTGTGTTTTCTCTTATTTGGCTGTCATTTCGAAAACGGTGTTTTCTAAGTTTTGAAGTAAACTCCTGTATCTAAAAAGGAAAAACCCGTTTTCCCCTACCCCCGTATTAACTAAAAGTTTTAATACTTTATAAAATGATCTTAGGATCTTCCTTAAAAAGATTTTCAACTTTTAAAAGCCGGTGATGGCGACTGACGGAGACCGGGGACAAGACGGTCATTTTTACTATATGATTTCCTAAAAGAAAACTATTTTATTACTTGTCTCGAGATTCTGATATTTTGAGGCTTCTTTCCCAAAATCTCAACCCGTAGTGTTTTGAAAGGTGGTTCCTTATTTCACATTTTCTTCGGTTTATTCTAAGTCTCGGGTATGAGGCTTGGTGTTGTTCAGTGCACACTTATAGTGTTGCCTTTCCTTTTCTCTGGATTATTGGTATCACCACCTAGGTGATTTGATTTTTTCTTACGTTAGGGGCATGGATGCCAAATGGATTGGTTCGAGTTTGAAAACCTTTTTCTTAAAAACTATTGAATCTCGGGGATTCATCTTTTTATTACTTCCACTCTCGGCCATTCGTTGTTGGTTTCCTTGTTCACTTTTGGTGTTCTTTCCTTGTGCACTTGTGGTGTTCTTCCTTGTTCGGGTATTCTTAACCTTGACGTTATTGTTTGGGTTATCTGTTGGTTAGCATTGGGAATTCATTTCATTTGCTTTGTTTTGGTGACCCTTAGGTGGTCGTTCTTGTGAGATGAGTTCGTGTACTGTTAGTGATTTGATTGACCCTGTTGATGATTTATTGATTTTGTTGGAGATGGTATTGAGGTTTTCGTATGGTGATATGATGAGATAATTCCATTCTTGAGGTATAGATCTTTTCTAGGAATGTGATGATGTTTCTTATGTATATATATATTGTACATATATATATATATATAGATGATGGTTGTGTTAGTACGCAAGGACGTAAATACTTTTCCTCCTATGTTATCAGGAAGTGAGTTATGAGTATTCCTTGGTACTAGTGGTGGATTTGATCCTTATTGATATTAGAGGTGAGGGTGTTTCCCTCTGTTGGATTTTGTGGTTAGTGTGGTGAACATTTGATGATTGTTAGATTTGACTTGGGTTGTTGTGTACTTAGTGTACGTTGGTGAGAGTAGAGTAGACTACCGGTATGGGTTCTTGGAGTACGAGTCTTAGTCATACCGTATAGGCTCTTGTTGTGTATTTATATATATATATATATATTCCCGATACATATATATACTCGTTTTTGGTAGCTTATGAGCGCGTGCCTTGGGTTGCGTGGATGGGATTGTGGGCTATATATATATCTTGCTAGATAGTTTAACATTACCTAAACTGCCAGAGGATGTGGTAGTTAAAATATCTTTTCCCACTGAGCTTATTTGCTCACGGAGGGAATTTCATTTGCCCCCCTGGTATTCCACGCCAGGTTGCAGGAAATATACGGCTATAGGCAGGATGCAGTACAACGATAACTTTCTCTTGTTTCCTTGTTACAGGTTTGGAGTTGCGTTGGGTGATGCGGTTACGATTGCAACACGACTGGTTTGGGGACGGTAGTATTCTTCTGTCAGCTTATTTACCTATTGTTATGGGATTATCATGTATCTCTTTTGGGAGCCAGTCTGTTGGCATATCCCTATTGATGTATTATTTATTTTCCTGTATTTATTCTTTCAGGATGTTATTGTATCTATTCTGCACAGCTAAGTGCTTTTCTATATTCTTATTCGAGCAATTGTGGCTCTATTGATTATAGAGGGTTTGGAGAGGTTTTGGTTTCTTTCCATTACCTCGGCCCTAGTAGGATTGATGAATGTGGGGCTTGGAAGCCATTATTATTATTGAATTGCTATTGGCAGGTTAAATTGTTGTGGTGGTATGTCCGGATGTTCCATTTACAAACGGAATTTTGCCGGATTTTCGTTAGATTTTGCTGCTTAGTTTTATTAGTCATTTAGGTATGGAATATACCATTTCTTATCATTATTCCATACATTTTCGTGGTTAATGATATCTTAGTTGGTCATTCGTATTAAGGATCACATCTTGGATTCCTTGGATGTCCCAGTTCGGGAGTCTTTGGAATTTAGGAGCGTGTCTGATGGTATCTGAGGATACTATTGAGTTATAGTATTCTATTTGGCATAGAGTATAGTTTTCATTATTATTCCATGTATTTATTCTGGTTATTGTTGACTCTAGTGGTCGATTGACTTATGTTACCCTTTGGAGATTCGCTGATTCTCTAGATTAGAGTTTCGGGAATTCTAGGGGCGTGACAGTAGGGTATCAGAGTGTGTCATTCTTATCCTTTTGTGGGTGTTTGATGACTGTATGTCGTTGGTTCTCATTTCTTTTTACTTTCGTTCACCCCCTTAGCTCTTAGGCTCGGGTTTCTGAGTCCAAGGAAATTTGGGGCGTGACAGTATTATTGGAAAAAAGAAGACTTGGGCAAAATAATGAAAACGTGCATTATATTGCACAATATGATCATAGAAGACGAACCAGACACCAACATTTTAGATTTGACACCTCCACCAGATGAATTAGTCTCGCTTCCACACTACTATCGCGACCCGTCATTTTTAGCAGCACACATCTCTGCCCGACTTGGTAGGATTCTCAATATGGAGAATAATTTGGACCTCAGGAAAGACCTCATGAATCATTTGTGGAATAAATTTGGTAATGAAGCAGTGTAATCAAGACTAATCATGTATGCTTATTTATTTTACTAGTTGTATTTTTCATATTATTTGTCATGAATAAAATTTGTTTGTTTTAAATATTTTATTTTCTTTCAAACTATTTGGACTATATTATTCTATTTAATTTAATTTAATTAATAAAATAAAATAAAAAAATTAACTAATAATATATTCCCAATAATAACTATTTTCATTATATTGTCTATATATATACACACCTATTAACATATTATGCCAAAGTTCATGTATAGTAAGATATACTTTTTTTAATAAAAAATAATAGAGGAAGTAAATTTAGATTTTTAATCAATTTTTTTATAAGTTTTCTTAAATAGATAGAATAAATATAATTGAAGCAACTAAAGTAATTATCTAAAATAAGTAATAGAATATATCAGTTTGATTATATACATTAATGAGTAATAATTACCAGATTTGTGGCCTCGGTTCAAAAGCAATAATTATCATATTTGTGGCTATCCCTACCGGTTCAAATTAGACTTTCTTTAACCAAGTTTTTGAGAGAGAAAAATTAGGGGAAAATTAGGGCTTTCCTAATTTGCATCCACGCTTCTTTTAAATAAGAAATTAGGGCTTTCATAAACTATTCCTTTTATCTGCAACTTCCGGCGACCTTCATCTGCAACTTCCGGCGGCCTTTATTTGCAACGAGCAAGACCACCACTGTTGATGAAGAAGATAGAAACGTGACCAGCTAGGGAGAGGGAGAGAGGGACGATCAAGGTCAGTAATTTGTATTTTCAATATTGATAATTTATTTGTTTGATTTTTGATTTGTGTATGTGTGAATATATGTATAGATATATATAGATATATGTATATGCATATACAACCGTTTTCCCTCTTCTTCCCAACCGTTTGCCTCCATAAAGCACTCGCGAAAGGCTTGGCCAAATGTGGTGAGTCTCCTTGTATGGCCTAGTTATAGCCAGCTGCATACCATACCATTTCACTCGCTACAGCCATGACCAGCTAGCTAAAAGCCCTCCATACCGGATGCCCTAATCCAACATATATTCAGACATTTAGAGTCCATTTCTCTCTCTCTCACTCTAGTTGACTATCCTTTTAGATCACAACTTCTAGTGAAGAATGAAGAAATCGGACTTCCAGACCATTTTTATTTTGGGTAAAGAAATAAGTACACATGATAACACTCTTCATTTTCTCTTCATTTTCCCATATTGTTCATTCTCTGTTATGTTGATGTTCCTTTTTCCCTTTTTGAAAGTTGTTGTTACATTATTGATTATCAATGAGGTTAAACATAGATGATATAGAATTTATATACATATATATATATATATATATATATATAATAGAGATATTCAAATTTTAGAACTGAATCCACAAATCGCTCTCGTCAATATTGGATCCTTCTGGACGAATCTCCTTCTTTTTGTGAGTTGGGTGTGTTTATTTGTGTTTGATATATATATAGATAGATAGATGAAACCTATATGCGTAATAGTTAATTGTTAATTATTTTTTTATTTATTAATAATGTTTGATCATCTATACTACTATTAAAAGTGTGAATAATTTTAATGTTTCATTATTTATAAATTAAATTTATATACTATTTATTGATATATAAATATTGAGTAGTAAATATAGTATATTTAATAATATCCCAATTTTTGTTTTCGCGTTTTGATTTTTATATTTTCCATGGACATGTGTTATAAGTATTGTTTGGTAATTTGATATTTAATGATTATAGATAAACAAGAAAAAATCTAAAATTATTTATTAATTTTATATTTTGTAATTAGATAATCAGATCGGATTATCATGTCAGATATATGATAATGAAGAAATTCATATATGAATTAATTAAGTAAAAATTCGTCGAATTCTCGAATTCGGATCGGATCAGGCATTTTGCCATCCCTATCAATAAACCTGACAATGGATCCGATTTTAATCTGAATCCGATACAAATCCGATTAGTTGGATATGGATTAGAAAAAAATTCGGCAATCCAATTATGATCCGAATCCGATAATCCGATTTCTTAACAAATTGGATATGGATTTAACCTGATCCGATCCGAATCTGATCCGTTGACATGTCTAATTAACATTTATATATAGGTATAATACTAAATATATAAACATAAAAATATCAAATTATATATATATCATATAATTTCGGATCAGATTATTATCAGATCGAATTAGCATAAATCTAAATTCAATTTGTTATGAAATCGGATTATCAGATTCGGATCCTAATCGAGTTATCGGATTTTATTTTCAATCCATATTCGGCTAATCAGATCGGATTCAGATCAAAATCGGACCCATTGACGTCAGGTCTACCCATCAATCTCTAAATTTAAATTGTTTATTGTTGTTAATTATAGAAGAATATTCTATAATGAAAGAGGTCCAAAGGGCATCATAGTAAATTTATTGTGAAAGTGAAACCCTAAAAGATGAGTCATGTGACCATGTCAGTCGTTTCCCCTCTTCTCCCTAATCCCACATATATTCAATAGAAGAATATTCTATAATGAAAGAGGTTTAAAGGGTATTATAGTAAATTTGTTATGAAAGTGAAATCCTAAAAGATGAGCCATGTGACCATGTTAACTGTTTCCCCTCTTCATTCTAATCCAACATATATTCAGACTTTCATAGCCCGTTTCTCTCTCTCTCACTCTCACTCTGTTGACTATCCTTTTAGATCACAACTTCTAGTCAAGAATGAAGAAATCAGACTTCCAGACCGTTTTTATTTTGGGTAAAGAAATAGGTACACATGATGACACTTTTCATTTTCCCGTATTGTTCATTCTCTGTTATGTTGATGTTCATTTTTTTCTTCTTTTTCTTTTTGAAAGTTTTTATTACATTATTGATTATCAATGAGGTTATACATAAATGATATAGAATATATATATATAATCTATAGAGATATTCAAATTTCATAATTGAATCTACAAATAATTCTCGTCAATATTGGATCCTTCTGGACAAACCTCCTTCCCTTTGTGAGTTGGGTGTGTTTAGTTGTGTTCGATATATATATATAGATGAAACCTACATGTGTATTAGACATGTCAACGGATCGGATTTGGATCGGATCTAGTTGAATCCATATTCAATTTGTTAAGAAATTGAATTATCAGATTTTTTTTCTAATACATATCCGACTAATCGGATTCGGATTAAAATTGGATCCATTAACAGATTTATTGATAGGGATGACAAAACGCCCGATCCAATCCGAATTCGAGAATTCAACTAATTTTTACTTAATTAATTCATATATGAATTTCTTCATTATCGGATATCTGATATGATAATCCGATCTGAGTATCTAATTACAAAATACAAAAATTAATAAATAATTTTAGATTTTTTCTTGTTTTTCTATAATTATTAAACACCAAATTACCAAACAATATTTATAACACATGTCCATGGCAAATATAAAAATCAAAAAACGAAAAAAAAATTGGGACATTATTAAATATACTATATTTACTACTCAACATTTATATATTAATAAATAGTATATAAATTTAATTTATAAATAATGAAACACTGAAATTATTCACACTTTTAATAGTAGTATAGATGATCTATCATTATTAATAAATAATAAAATAATTAACAATTAACATTTATATATAGGTATAGTACTAAATATATAAACATCAAAATATCAAATCTACATTGATATATATATATCATAGAATTTCGGATCGGATTCAGATCCTAATCGGGTTATCGGATTTTTATTTCAATCCATATACGGTTAATTGGGTCGGATTCGAATCAAAATCCGATCCATTGACAGGTTTATGGGTGAAAAATGGTTTGGTGACTCAACTCATTTATTTTCCTTTACCTTTAATTACTTTACTCACATAATATATGTGTATATAAATATATAATTGTTAGTCACTAATTAACCCTAGAGGGGGGGGGGGGGGGGGGTGAATAAGGTGTTTAAAAATAATTCTAAATCTTTTCGAAATTGGAACACACTCTAAACAAAAATCAATTTCTCAATAAGCAAGTGAATGAATCAATTTGAACTTTTCTAACTACTAATTTCAAGACAAGATAGCATACAAGATATTCAAGTAATTATGGCATGCAAAATAATCAAGTAAAGAGAAAGAGATAAATAGATTTGACACCGTGATTTTTTCGAGGTTCGGTAACTTCTACTCCTCGGCTCAAGAACCCCTTCTTGAGACTTTTCCCGATCCTTTCACTATGGCCCTTCCTTCACAGGTGGAATGACAAACCTTTACAACACAAGCCTCTCGAGCTTGTCTCTCAATCAAGAGAAAAACCCTCTCTTGAACAATTGGTGGACTTTACTTGTCCGAGATTACAAATTCGTATGCAATCAAAAAAATCACTCAAGAACAAAAATGCTCAAAAATCCAAAGGTTTTTATGGAAGATAAATCAATATAAGCTCAAGTGTTTTTGGTGATTTTACAATAGCTCTAGAAATATATTCTCAAAAGATATGATCAATAAATGAAATTTGGAGAATAAGAAGAGATACTAGAGGGTTTTGATTTTCAAAGAAACTTGAAGAAAATCAATTTTTCAAAGCTTGGTTCCAATGGCTTTTGTAGAGAAAATTTCTGCAAAATTTTGAGAGCTTTTCTTTCACTTCTTTCTCTTTTGTTTTTCAATCTCTTAGCTTACAAAATACACATATCATTCTATATATATCAATACATTTAGGTTTTGAAGAATGAATATAGTATTTGAAAGACAAGAACCGTTTGAACACCATTAAGCACAATCCACAAAACATGGAAAATGTTTTCTGTTGAATCTGCAGGTTTTAAGGTGCAACTAGTCGACTACTTCATTCCTTTAGTCGACTACTTTGGACCATCTAGTCGACTAGATTGAGTTCCAGTCGACTACATGATGTAGTCTAGTCGACTCAACTTCATTTCAGTCGACTACTTTGATGTGGATGAAAATCATGTAGCTACTGATTTTTTTAGTCGACTACTAGAAAATACACATGGTTATTCTAGTCGACTACAACATGAAAAACATTTAATAAAAAATATTTTTCTTTCCGCTTAAGTTTGGAAAAGCGTTTTTCATTCCATTTAAGTTCGGTTCATTTTATACTTGAGCTTATACGATAAAATCGACGCATAAAATTACCTTGTCACAATGATCGCTCCCCGACCTATCTACCCCAAGTCTTGAGTCTTCAACTTTCGCCTTTTCCGTCGAATTAATTGATTTTCCATTTGTGCTTCAATTTCTTTCACAGTTTTTTGCTTTAAATCATGTTTTCTTTCCGAGCTTGCTTTCTGAGTCGTTTCCTTTTCGAGTTTGATTTTTGAGTCGTTCACCTGTCTTTTGCTGAAAATATAAACTCGATAATTCATTAGTATCAAAAACTCTTCAATGATTTGTTATCATCAATTTTGGAATTGTTTGCCGAAAGTAAATTTCAAAGCCAACAATCTCCCCCTTGATGATGACAAAACATATTGTGTTTGCTTGGAATTTGGTGAAACATCAAGTGATGCTCCCCCTCAACATGTGCATAATATTTTGTTCAAATGCTCCCCTTAGTAGATGAAATTTGCACTTAATAAGCATTTTGATACAATATATAAATAGGCGCACATTTGATATAAGAAAAAGAAACAACATTTCATAGATGATTCGATTTAATACAAGTCGTTTAAGCTAATGAAAACAAGGAAATAACAAGCAAGTCGCAAATAACCATAACAAGCCACACAAAAACAGAAATTGCTATTGTCGGATAATGAAATACATGACAATACGATAGCATAATTTCTCCCCCTTTTTGTCAGCGTCGAAGGGTGCATGATTCCAAGAGTAGGATCATCAAGTGACCCGGCAAGACCATTTATACGGCTAGACATTTCCTCATAAAAATGAATAAGGTGTTCGTTGATCATTCGAATTGCTTCCGTATTTTTGTTCACGGTTGCATCAAGGCGCTGAAGAGTCTCCGCATTATTCTGAACAACCCCAAGAATTTGGTTGAGAAGAGCAGTTTAAGAACCTGACGCATTGTCCAACTGAGGAGCCGAGGAAGATGCTTCCTGGCGCGGTGTAGAACCGCTAGGAGCTGGGCACGAACGAGGAGCATGTGCACTTTCAGAAATAAAATTTCCTTCTGCATCAGAAGAAATATGCATATGCTTGACATGAGTGGCATCAAGAAAAATAGGGTGATGCTCGGACACTTCATTCAGAAATGAAAAACCTTTCCGCTGCAGTAGATATGTAATGTGCGCGGGAAAGAAAAACAGACCGGATGACTTGCGCTGACAGGTAAGGATGACGGAACGGAAAATATAAGCTAAATCAACTCGGGTTCCTGTCATGACGCAGTAAACTAAAAATGCCTCCATACGAGATACACTACTATGACTACCAGTTTTAGGTAAAATAGAGTAAGTAATGACATTATGAATTAATCTAGCCTCGGGTAGTAGCATAGAAGAGAGAATACCGGCGTTCTGTGAAATTTCCTTGTCTACGCAAATAGTTCGAACTGCTTCTATATAGTCGAACCCATCAGCCTTATACCAATCCTTAGAGAAATGGCTGATACCGTCAGTCGAAAGTGATAAAATGCACTGGATATCGCCATCATCAACAGATACATCATTACCACACGAATTGAAATGAAGATGAGGGAGGAATTTCTCCTTGTGATTTTCAAGAGAAGCGTAGAAAGCTTTGACAATTCGCGGAAGTACCGGAATGTCAAGAGAAATGAAAAAATCCCAACCAATTGCTTGGAACAACTTGAATGTTCGAGCCCTAATTTCAGTGCACAAAGCTTGTGTGACAATTCGGCAAGGTGTAGGAGCACGATGATCAAAAATCATAATGAATTGATTTCTATCATCATCATCAAGAAGAAGCACTTCAAGAAGCAAAGGTTCATTTGAATCCTCTTCCTCTACAACTGTAGGAATGTGTGAATGGGTGGAGCTTTGACCTCCATCAATGCGTGAACGTTTCCGTAATAGACCGCGAGTCTTTAGTGGCATTGTAGAAGATGATGCACAAATATATAGAAGATGGTGTATATATAGATATATGATGGTGTATATATGAATGTGAGAAAGATAATGAAAATGAAGAAATTAATTGAAGGAAATGGTCGAAGGATGATAGAAATGCAAAATAAATGAGACATAGATGATGATTTGAAGGTAGAAATGGTAGTAGGAGAAGTATTGAGAGGAGAGGGTTTGAAAGTGGGTGAAGGGTGAAGGAGGCGGATGAAGAAGATGAAGGGGGTTTAGGTTTTATAGTGGGTTGAGTCGACTAGGTCAAGGTGAGTCGGTTAGAGGGAAGGGTTGAGGTGACTAGGTTTAGGTTTGAGTCACCTAGAATGAGGGTTTAAGTCGACTAGGCTGAGTCTGAGTCGACTAAAATGGGCTATGTAGTCGACTAAAGAATGGTTATAGTCGACTAAAGGGGCAAATTAGTCGACTAGAAGGAGATGGGATGTCAAGAGCGAAGCTACTGATCAAAGTAGTCGACTAGAATGAAATACACTACATGCAATGTAGTCGACTAAAGTATAAAAAATGTGAAAAAATGTGAAACATAATTTAAAAAATGTGAAATAAATACATGAAAATAGCAAAAATATGAAAACAAAAAAAATATGAAAGAATTTAAGATAAAACATCAAAATCCATGGCAATTCCGATTTCTCGACGAATTTTAGAAAATGATTCGTCCGCAAGTGGTTTTGTAAAAATATCCGCCAATTGATTTTTAGTGTCGATAAAAACCAGTTCAACGTCACCCTTAGCAACATGATCACGTAAAAAATGATGCATAATCTCTATATGCTTGGTGCGTGAGTGATGAATAAGATTCTTTGAAATACAAATCGCACTCGTATTATCGCATTTGATAGGCACGTGAGAGAAAGTAAAACCGAAATCAAGTAGTTGTTGCTTAATATAAAGAGTTTGAGCGCAACTACTACCGACTGCCACATATTCGGCTTTGGTCGTAGATAATGCAACGAAATTTTACTTTTACTTGACCAAGATACTAGTGAGTGTCCTAGAAAATGACAAGTGCCACTTGTGCTTTTTTGATCAATTCTGCATCCCGTAAAATCGGCATCCGAATAACTAATAAGATCAATTAAAGTTCCACGTGGATACCAAAGCCCTAAGTTAATTGTGCCACTTAGGTAGCAAAAAATACGTTTTACCGCAAGCAAATGAGATTCCTTAGGACATGATTGAAACCGGGCACATAAGCATACACTAAACATTATATCCGGTCTACTAGCGGTTAAATAAAGCAAACTACCGATCATGCCTCTATAATATGTAATATCAACACATTTACCATTTTCATCTTTATCAATTTTAATAGAGGAACTCATAGGAGTTATGGCATGTTTGGTAGCCTCCATACCAAATCGCTTTAGCAAATCTTTAGTGTACTTGGATTGGCTAATGAATAAGTCATTAGAGTTTTGCTTGATTTGCAACCCTAAGAAGAAATACAACTCACCCATCATGCTCATTTCAAATTCATTTTGCATACTTGTAGCAAATTTCATACATAAAGAATTATTTGTTGAGCCGAATATGATGTCGTCAACATAAATTTGGACAATTAACAAATTATTCTTAATGGTTTTTGTAATAACTGTGTTGTTAACTCTTCCTCTTGTAAAACCATTTTTAGTCAAAAATCCGCTAAGTCTCTCATACCAAGCTCGAGGAGCTTGCTTTAAACCATATAGAGTTTTAACTAATTTTAAAACGTGATTTGGAAAAAGATTATTTTCAAAACTGGGTGGTTGCTTCACAAAAACTTCTTCTTCTATGACACCATTTAAGAAAGCACTTTTCACATCCATTTGATAAAGAGTAAAATTTCTATATGATGGAAATGCAAGAAGCATTCTAATTGCTTCTAACCTAGTTACCGGTGCAAAGGTCTCATCGTAGTCGATGCCTTCCTCTTGATTATATCCTTGAGCTACCAATCTTGTTTTATTTCGAATAATTACTCCATTCTTATCCTTTTTGTTTCGAAAAACCCATTTTGTGCCAATTATAGTTTGATTTTCGGGTCTAGGAACTAAACGCCAAACTTGATTGTGTTCAAATTGATTTAGTTCCTCTTGCATTGTTACGATCCAAGAATCATCACATTGAGCTTCGTGGAAGTTCTTGGGTTCGATTTGTGATACAAAAGCCATATGGTTGCAAAAATCTTTAAGTTGAGATCTAGTACTAACCCCTTTTGATGGATTACCTATGACTTGATCAAGAGGATGATTGTGAACAATCCTCTATGTTTTAGGCATTAAGTTGGTCAAGTCACCATTGGATTGATGCTCAAGTTCCCTCATTTCCTTTTGGCTACTTGATGAATTGCAGATATTGAGAGTATTTAAATTATCCTCAATCCCAACAACCTCATCGTCCTCTAGGTCAATTCTAGGTGATGGTGATGAGGGCGATTCATCAAAGACAACGTGAATAGACTCAACCATAGTTAAAGTCCGTTTATTAAAAACACGAAAGGCTTTACTCCTTGTAGAATATCCTAGGAAAATTGCTTTATCCGATTTGGAGTCGAATTTTCCAAGGTTATCTTTATCATTTAACACAAAACATTTACACCCGAAAACTTTGAAATACCCAATATTGGGCTTTCGACCATTCCATAACTCATAAGGTGTTTTCCCCAACTTCATCCGATTAATAACGCGATTAATTATATGGCAAGCGGTGTTTACCGCTTCCGCCCAAAGGCTTCGGGGAAGGTTGTGCTCATTTAACATGGTTCTAGCCATCTCTTGTAGAGATCGATTCTTTCTTTCAACTACACCATTTTGTTGTGGTGTTCTAGGGGCCGAGAGATCATGAGAAATACCGAGGTCATCACATAACTTCTCTAAGTCTTGATTTTTGAACTCCCTACCTCTATCACTTCTAATTTTCTTGATTTTCAAATCTTTTTCATTTTGAATGACTCTATAAAATCTTTCAAGAATGGAGTGAGTTTCATTTTTATGAGCAAGAAAGTGAACCCAAGTATATATAGAGTAGTCATCAACTATAACAAGTACATAGAGTTTTCCGGCTAAGCTAGTTGTTTTCTCGGGACCAAAAAGATCCATGTGAAGTAGCTCTAAAGGTCTAGAAGTGGTAATGTCTTTCTTTTTCTTGAAAGAAGACTTTACTTGCTTGCCTACTTGACATGCGATACATATTCTATCTTTCGAAAATTTAGTCTTTGGGAGGCCATTGACTAAATCATTTTTGGATAAACGATGAATGAAGTCCATACTAGCATGTCCTAGACGTCTATGCCATAACCAAGTATTTTCGCTCGATGTGACAAAACATTTAACATCTTGTTCAAGTAAATCACATAGCAACAAAGTATACAAATTTTCATTTCGTTTGGCATTGAACATTTGCTTCCCATCTTTCTTGATTATGCATGCATTTGTCCTAAATATAGCATCATAACCCTTATCACATAGTTGACTAATACTAAACAAATTATGCTTCAAACCATCAACTAAAAATACATCATCTATAGAGAGAGAAAAGGAAATACCGATTGAGCCAATTCCTATAATTTTGCCTTTAGAGTTGTCTCCAAAAGTTACTTTCCCTCATTCATATGGTTTTAGTGAAATAAACTTTGATTTATCTCCCGTCATATGCCTTGAGCATCCACTATCAAGAAACCATTTTTCTTTTGATGCGGATTTCAAGCATACTTACAAAACAAGTTCAAGTAACTTTTATTGGTAACCAATCTATTTTGGGTCCATTTTGGTTAGATAGAGACGTGATAGTTCCTTTTGGAACCCAAATTTGTTTAGTTACAACATTCTCTTTTCTATGTGAGCATGCTATATTCCCTTTCGGAATCCAAACCATTTTTGACATAATTTTCTTCTTTCTATGAAAGCATACATTTGTTTTGTGTCCTTTTCTATTGCAATAGTAAAACGTAATATGTTTATAATCATTTGAAGATGCATGAGATGATTTTCGAACAAATGTAGAGCTAAGTGATTTTCTCTTTTTCAATATAAGAGCATCTTTGTCAAAGGCATCATACCCTAGACCACATTTATCAAATGATCATCTTTGTCTTCCTAGCATGATACTAAGGTTCTCTTTTCCTTTTGTGAATTTAGCTAAAACATTTATTTAATCATCAATAGTATTTTTCAACCGAATATTTTCCTTTTCTAGCTCCATACTTTTGTCTTTGCAAGAGGTTTCTAAGCTTGAACTAGTGAGACTACTTGAAGATTTCGCTTTCTTAAGAATGATATATTTTCTAGCTAATTTTTCAAACTCATCATGTAATTCTTCAAACACATCTTGCAATTCGTTATAATCAAGAAGAAGTTCATCATATGATATTTTACCTAGATCATGTAAATTTAAATGTACATCTTCTTCATTTGCCATGAGGCAAATGTTTGCCGTTTTCTCGCTACTTTTCTCCTCATCCGAGCCGCATGAGTCATAGTCCTCCCATGTGACATTCATTGCCATCTTGCTAGGTATTTTTTCGTTTTCCTTTTTGAGCTTGAAGCAATCACTTTTGTAGTGTTCCGGCTTTCCGCAATTGAAACACGTTGGGGGTTCCCTTTTGCTAATATCGCCTTTTGATTCGATTCTCTTCACGAATCTTCCACCATTAGCTTTCTTTATTTGAAGGTGTCTCTTGAATTTTTGGGTGAAAAAAGCAATGTCCTCATCCTCTTCTTCTTCACTCGGTTCATTGATTTCATTTTTGGTGGAGGCTTGCAAAGTTATCCCCTTTCTTGGCTTGATGTCATCCTCACGAGATTTTAATGTGATTTCCCAAGTGAGTAGAGAGCCTAAAATCTCATCGAGACTCATGGTGTTGAGGTCATGAGCTTCTTTGATAGCCGTTACTTTTGCATCCCATTTTGCCGGGAGACTTCTACGCACTTTTCGTGACGCATTGGATCTAGGAACAATTCTACCAAGATGCTTTAGTCCATTCAAAATATTTGTAAAGCGAGACATCATAGAATTCACATTTTCATCATCTTTCATAGCAAATAATTCATATTCATGCATGAGTATGTCAATTTTAGATTCTCGTACTTGAGATGTTCCTTCATAGGTTACCTTCAGTTTATCCCACATTTCTTTTGCCGTTGAACAAGTAGATACACGATTAAATTCATTTGGACTTAAAGCACAATTTAAATTTACTTTGGCTTTAGCATTGTACGACATGAGTTTATGGTCATCATTATCCCACTCATTGGGTAATTTGGGGACGGTTTTTCCATCAACAATTTTAGTTAGTACAAATGGTCCTTCAAGAACTACTTGCCAAATTTGGTAATCAATAGCTTGAAGAAAATCTATCATTCTAGTTTTCCAATAGCTATAGTTTGATCCATCAAACCATGGGGGCCTATTGTTCGATTGTCCTTCAACGTGAGTGACTAAATTTGATGACATGATCGTTCTCTAAGACGGTTAAGTCTAAAATAAATAGAGATTAGTCTCTGATACCAATTGTTAGTCACTAATTAACCCTAGAGGAGGGGTGAATAGGGTGTTCAAAAATAATTTTAAATCTTTTCGAAATTGGAACACACTCTAAACAAAAATCAATTTCTCAATAAGCAAGTGAATGAATCAATTTGAACTTTTATAACTACTAATTTCAAGACAAGATAGCATACAAGATATTCAAGTAATTATGGCATGCAAAATAATCAAGTAAAGATAAATAAATAAAGAGATTTGACACCGTGATTTTTTCGAGGTTCGGTAACTCCTACTCCTCGGCTCAAGAACACCTTCTTGAGACTTTTCTCGATCCTTTCACTATGGCCCTTCCTTCACAGGTGGAATGACAAACCTTTACAACACAAGCCTCTCGAGCTTGTCTCTCAATCAAGAGAACAACCCTCTCTTGAACAATTGGTGGACTTCACTTGTCCGAGATTACAAATTCGTATGTAATAAATAAAATCACTCAAGAACAAAAACGCTCAAAAACCCAAAGGTTTTTATGGAAGATAAATCAATATAAGCTCAAGTGTTTTTGGTGATTTTACAATAACTCTATAAATGTATTCTTAAAGGATATGATCAATAAATGATATTTGGAGAATAAGAAGAGATACTAGAGGTTTTGATTTTCAAAGAAACTTGAATAAAATCAATTTTTCAAAGCTTGGTTTCAATGACTTTTGTAGAGAAACTTTATGCAGAATTTTGAGAGTTTTCTTTCACTTCTTTCTCTTTTGTTTTTCAATCTCTTAGCTTACAAAATACACATATCATTCTATATATATCAATACATTTAGGTTTTGAAGAATGAATATAGTATTTGAAAGACAAGAACCGTTTGAACACCATTAAGCACAATCCACAAAACATGGAAAATGTTTTCTGTTGAATCTGCAGGTTTTAAGGTGCAACTAGTCGACTACTTCATCCCTTTAGTTGACTACTTTGGACCATCTAGTCGACTAGATTGAGTTCTAGTCGACTACATGATGTAGTCTAGTCGACTCAACTTCATTTCAGTCGACTACTTTGATGTGGATGAAAATCATGTAGCTACTGATTTTTTTAGTCGACTACTAGAAAATACACATGGTTATTCTAGTCGACTACAACATGAAAAACATTTAATAAAAAATATTTTTCTTTCCGTTTAAATTCGGTAAAGAGTTTTTCATTCCATTTGAGTTCGGTTCATTTTATACTTGAGTTTATACGATAAAATCGACGCATAAAATTACCTTGTTACAATAATCGCTCCCCGACCTATCTACCTGAAGTCTTGAGTCTTCAACTTTCGCTTTTTCCATCGAATTAATTGATTTTCCATTTGCGCTTCAATTTCTTTCACAGCTTTTCGCTTTAAATCAAGCTTTCTTTCCGAGTCGTTTCCTTTCCGAGTTTGATTTCTGAGTCGTTCACCTGTCTTTTGCTGAAAATATAAACTCGATAATTCATTAGTATCAAACACTCTTCAATGGTTTGTTATCATCAATTTTGGAATTGTTTGCCGAAAGTAAATTTCAAAGCCAACAATAATAATGCATGTTATGTATATAGGTCTGTGTGTAATAATGGAATTAAGTGAAAGAAAATACATATAGGTACATGTGGCACGTGGTGTGTGACATATAATAAGACACCAAATGTGGCACTAATGAGCCGACCCCATGCCTAATTTGCAAGCATTACATTTCATTTTCCCTCCCTTTAATATACATCACCAAGGCTTGCCCTAAAATACGAAAAATAAGTTGGGGCCCTAGGCGAGAGAAAATGTGAGGCCCCTTTAGATGTAAGGCTTCACGCGCTTAAAAATCTATAAGTGCAAAAAAAATTACTAAAAAACATATTAAATTTATTAATATTTAAAAATTAAAACAACTTCCATCTTGGTGTTGTCATTAAAATTTGTTGTTGTTGGGCGAGTGCAGTAGTTGCTAGAATCTTAAATGTAGTCGCGTAAAAAATTGTTGTAGTTGTGCAAGTGCGACAGTTACAAAAACCCTAAGTGTAGTCATTAAATATTGTGCAATTATGAGAAAAAGCTTCTAGATCTAATCAGGATAATAGTTTGATTTGAATTAGACTTTAGTTTCACTAAGTTGAAAAATTAAGATTATTTTTTTTTAGTATATAGTAACTGAAATATAAATTTTTGGGGGCCCAAAATTGTGAAATTGCATTTGAATTTAGTAGAAATGGGTTGTTAAACATATTATTATATTATCTTTTTGGATCTATAGTAAAATATATTTTATTTTATTTTTAAAAAATAAGCGCTTGAATTGGACTGAGAAACTAATTAAATTATTTAAAAATTATAAAAGTACTAATATTTTTTAAAAATACAAAAAATATAAAAAAAATTATTGGGGCCCCGGACCCGGAGGCCCTAGGCAACCGCCTTGGTCGCCTAGCCTCAGGGTTGGGTATGTACACCACATACATATATATACATTTATATAGATATAATATAATACAACATAAATATATGGATGAAAAGACTCTAAAACAAATGGAGAAATCCACTAACTCTCCGAATACCATAATGGCTTAATGAAGCCCAATAAGCCCAAAAATAATATACATGATAACACTTCGTTAAATTCTCTTTATTTTCTACTAACTCCTAAGTAGTCAAAATACTATTCTATCTTTCTCACATAAAAAATTCAAAATAAATCCTAACACATAAATCACATAGCCGATAATACAGCGGGACATCAATAAATAAAATAATATGCCTCGGATACCAAACACAACCACCGATCCATCGGGCCTATCCCGGGTTCATCGAATTACATCAAACGAAAAACGTCAAAGACGAACCAACAGAGTCGATAACGAAAATCCATTAAGTTGTCCCGCTAAGTACAAAACGCAAAGCGCGAAACAAAAATAAAAAAATTTCACACATACAAAAACCCACGAGACATCATGAATAGAAAGGAACGACATCACAAATTGAAAATAAATCGATAGAAAATTCTAGAAAAATAGGAAAAGAATGTGGGGTGTTACAACCTTTTCACCTTAGAAGATTCGTCCTCGAAATCTAGGCGTACCTTGCGAGTCACGTCCAGTTGATCAAGCCGAACGATCTGCACACATTCCTCGGTGGTTATATGGGTACAAAAATAAAGAAGTGATTGAGGTATTGTCTTACTCCGCTGGAACTAAATCGCAATGGGGCGCACCTAGCAAGACACGTCCTCGACACAATAACATTGATAGACTGTAACACCCCATTTCATTTTCCCTTTTTTCTGAATTATTCCTGATTTATTTTCAGTGATGACGTCACTTGTTCATGACGTCATGGTTACTCTGTGTATTTTACGAGTAAATTTTTCGCGTTTACGCTTGGATTCGATTGCGCGACTTGGCGGTCATCACCTTAACGACTTTGTGGAGTATCAATGATGACTATGTGACTTGACAACAACGTTTAGTAGATTCGGACTTGGTGAAACGTTTACGTGTGTTCTTATTATCGACTACGTAATTGAGTTGTGATGATTGACAGCTAGTGTTATCGACTAAATGGATTTGTTTCGACGCTTGACGTTTAGGGCTTCGACTCAGTGAGTTCGGTAGTTAGTGCTTTAGGGATTCGACATTTTTGTTTCTCCTAGTTATGGGGTTAGTACGTGCTTTGTTTAGCTGACGTGCTTAGGAGTATTGATAGTCCTTTCGCTCGTTTTATTTATGTTTGTATATACGTGCTCTGTGTGTTGATGCCCTGTGTATTGATGTGGCATTAGGTGCCTATGTGTCTTAGTTGCTTGACTTACATGCTTATGTGTATTTGTATTGCTATGCTCGTTTTTCATGTTTTTACGTACGTGATAAGTGTTAATGTGATTTTGTTTAAACCTGTAGCGTTTAGTATTTCGACTAGACGACATGTTTGGGTTGTTCGGTATTTATGGTTTTGATTCGATTGGTCCGTTTATCGTATTAGTGCTTATGGTGTTCGCCGTGACACCTACCCTGTGTTTCGGAGGTTGGGTTTCATACCCCAGATTCTATACTCCGTTTATTTTATTTATTCGGCGTTGCGGTTTGAATCAGAGTTGTTAAGGATGCATTTGGTTCGTTGGCTTTATTGTTAGGGGCTACGCGGTTTAGTTTCAACGATTGAGTTTAGAGCTTTGACTGGGCTACGACCAGTGATTTTAGGAGTCTCGGTGAGTTCAGACTTTATTCGGGGATTCGGTGATTGGTTTCGTAACCCGGAGTATTTATTCGGGCTTATATTGTTTGGTTGGCGTCCTGTGGACTTACGGGTTCACGTGTTATTATTTGGAGGTTTCCGATATATTTTGGGATTATCGGGTATCCCGTTTATTTTTCGAGTTCGCGTGATATATATTGCGAGTCGATTCGGGATTTATTTTAGTTTATATCCGACTATATAGCCGAATTATTTATTCCGGACTTATTTACTAATTCAGAGTACCGCGGGGTTTTCGGTGATTTAATTGGTGGATAAATTTTGTGCCCCAGAGTTTTATTTGGGCCTATATTATTTATTTGGAGTCTGGTGAATTTTATGGGCTCACGTGGAATTATTTGAGTGTCCTCGGTATATTTTACGGGACTTATTTTATTTACGTGAATTTAATTGTGATTATATATTCATAGGAATATGTATATATGCGGGTAATTAATAATTAAATAAATAAAATGTTGAATTATTATTGCCTAGTAATTAAAATATGTAATAATTATTATTCATTTGTTATTAATCAAAATGGGCAATTGTATATATATATATATATATATATATTAATGGAAAATGGATATATATATAGGGAGAGATATAATATATGTCTTGGGGATTAAAGTGTGAATTGATAAGACATGAGAGTCACACATGTAAATATGGGAATTGGAAAGTTATTTTAGTAATTATGAAAAATAGCAAAGTCACTCGTGCAATTATGGAAAATTGGAGAGTTGTTAGTGTAATTTAGACATATGTATGTATATATGAGAGAATTATATGGGGGCCATAATGCGATTATGGAGAAAGAGAGAGTTACATTTGCAATTACCCATAAATATATACATATGTATATGACACAGTTGCTGAGACAGACACGATCTGCACCTTCTCTTATTCTTCTCCTTCAACCAGCGACGACCTAGCAGGTTGATATGGTCGCCGATCATGGCATGGCGGTGGCTTCATAGCCGCGCAGCCTGAAGGGAGTCGAGCTAGGAGGAAGAAACCGGGAGTGAGAGGAGTGATTTCGACTGGGGTCCTGCGATTTTGGCTTGGTGTTCGCCGACTGAGGTAGCAGCAACGGCAACCATGGTGGACTGGTGGTTCGCGGCAGCGTGGGTCGCCGGACGTGATGTTGATCGGGAGTTATGGAGGTCGACCAGTCCCGTGTTCGGCCGGACCGAGTCGGGTTGACTCAGTGGCGAGTTGGGCTCGGTTCGGGCTGATTTTCGGAGGATAGCTCGGCCTCGGTACCGTGTACGTTATATCCGAATTTGGTGCGAAACCGTAGAGCGGTTTGCCGGTAATTTCAGATTTTCGGTATGATTATCGGTTTCGATTTTTTGTAGATTTGTTCAAATTTAATTATCGATTACTAGCGAGTTTCAACTATATTGAATAGGACGGTAAGACGGTCGTTTCGACATATTTAGAATATTTTTCGGGCAACTTTGGTCGGCGGGCTCCATATTCAGGCGCCGACACTGATCACGGCAAGACAAAACAGACCGTTTGTAAGCGTATATAATTAGGTGGGAATTTTATATATATGTATATCTGACACTCATTAATAGTGCGTAGAAAACGTTAATTAATTCCCGTTGTATGTTTATAGATAAATAAAAATATTTAATTAAATTCCTAGTGATAGACGGAAATTTAAGAATTTTATAAGATTTATAAAATACCCATAGTTAGAGTAGATGATTAGGGGAAATAAAAATACTTCGGAGAAATTAAATAGATTATTACCCATGAGAAAATTAAATAGATTTTGTTTCTCGGAAAAGTTAAAATAATTATAAACCTATTTAAATTAAATCGTTATAGGCGGTTTAGTACCCCATTGAGTTCTAAATGGGTTTATAGCAGGTGTATGTAGACGTAGATTTGATTACTTTATTTATCCCCTATTAATTATATTTTATTGTAAATTAAAATATGTTAGGGGATTTACGAGAATGAGGGATATTATAACTTAGACTTAATTTTAGTTCCCTCGTTGATTTTCTTGTAAATTATAAAGAAATTAAATTGTGAATTAAATTGTTTAATTTTTCCTGAGGCGGATGAATTGGAAATTAAATTAAAAGTGTGCTGGCATATAAAATCTATAAAGATTGGGTAATCGAGAACCCGGAAATTTCTGTGAGAAATGGAATTTACTTACTGTGTAATTTAAATTGTGAAACACACTTTGTATGAGATTATTTGGCTGTTATGCCATGTTGTTGAGCATATTAAATTCATATGGAGGCATTTTGCATTCATATAGCACCATGTTATATATATATTGTTTCGGTGCACATTGCATGCCTCAGTTATATCACGTGCATGTGTGGATCGTTTGGAATGTCGCAACAACTGGCCAGGGGGTGGTCTAACATCCAGGGAGCTAGTAACTCTCAATTCTCTAGACATTTGGGGGTGAGGGCTTGGGCCTCACTTGCCGGTTTCCGCGCGGTCGTGGTACCCACATTCTATTTGGCGACACCCACCCTTCTTGTTGTGGGTTTGTTGCCCCAGCAGTGAACGGTTTGGGATTCCTGGATATTTGTTTCACCCTTTAGTGGTTAGGGTTGCATTGGAGTTGCACTGTCATGGCATTTACATTCATATTGGACATTTATTTGACCTGTGCTTGGTGGTTTAGTACCCCCTTGAGTTCTAAATGGGTTTATAGCAGGTGTATGTAGACGTAGATTCGATTACTTTATTTATCCCCTATTAATTATATTTTATTGTAAATTAAAATATGTTTGGGGATTTACGAGAATGAGGGATATTATAACTTAGACTTAATTTTAGTTCCCTCGTTGATTTTCTTGTAAATTATAAAGAAATTAAATTGTGAATTTAATTGTTTAATTTTTCCTGAGGCGAATGAATTGGAAATTAAATTAAAAGCGTGCTGGCATATAAAATCTATAAATATTGGGTAATCGAGAACCCGGAAATTTCTGTGAGAAATGGAATTTACTTACTGTGTAATTTAAATTGTGAAACACACTTTGTATGAGATTATTTGGTTGTTATGTCGTGTTGTTGAACATATTAAATTCATATGGAGGCATTTTGCATTCATATAGCACCATGTTATATATATATTGTTTCGGTGCACATTGCATGCCTCAGTTATATCACGTGCATGTGTGGATCGTTTGGAATGTCGCAACAACTGGCTAGGGGGTGGTCTAGCATCTAGGGAGCTAGTAACTCTCAATTCTCTAGACATTTGGGGGTGAGGGATTGGGCCTCACTTGCCGGTTTCCGCGCGGTCGTGGTATCCGCATTCTATTTGGCGACGCCAACCTTTCCTGTTGTGGGTTTGTTGCCCCAGCAGTGAACGGTTTGGGATTCCTGGATATTTGTTTCACCCTTTAGTGGTTAGGGTTGCATTGGAGTTGCATTGTCATGGAATTTACATTCATATTGGACATTTATTTGACCTGTGATTGCCGGTTTAGTACCCCCTTGAGTTCTAAATGGGTTTATAGCAGGTGTATGTAGACGTAGATTCGATTACTTTAATTATCCCCTATTAATTATATTTTATTGTAAATTAAAATATGTTAGGGGATTTACGAGAATGAGGGATATTATAACTTAGACTTAATTTTAGTTCCCTCGTTGATTTTCTTTTAAATTATAAAGAAATTAAATTGTGAATTTAATTATTTAATTTTTCCTGAGGTGGATTAATTGGAAATTAAATTAAAAGCGTGCTGGCATATAAAATCTATAAAGATTGGGTAATCGAGAACCCGGAAATTTTTGTGAGAAATGGAATTTACTTACTGTGTAATTTAAATTGTGAAGCACGCTTTGTATGAGATTATTTGGCTGTTATGCCGTGTTGTTGAGCATATTAAATTCATATGGAGGCATTTTCCATTCATATAGCACCATGTTATATATATATTGTTTCGGTGCACATTGCATGCCTCAGTTATATCACGTGCATGTGTGGATCGTTTGGAATGTCGCAACAACTGGCCAGGGGGTGGTCTAGCATCCAGGGAGCTAGTAACTCTCAATTCTCTAGACATTTGGGGGTGAGGGCTTGGGCCTCACTTGCCGGTTTCCACGCGGTCTTGGTATCCGCATTCTATTTGGCGACGCCCACCCTTCCTGTTGTGGGTTTGTCGCCCCAGCAGTGAACGGTTTGGGATTCCTGGATATTTGTTTCACCCTTTAGTGGTTAGGGTTACATTGTAGTTGCAATGTCATGGCATTTACAGTCATATTGGACATTTATTTGACATGTGCTTGCCTGTTATTATTGATTATTGATATTGAGTATGTGATGTGTGAGTTGTAATTAAATATTTGTATTATTCTCTTGGGCGCTAAGGCGCAGTGCCTGTAATTGATATTTTAACTGTGGTTAAATTATAATGAATATTTAAAGATTTAAAATTGTAAAGAAAGAAAGAAAGTTCGACGATAATAAAAACCTGGATTAGTAGAGTCAGGGTTGGCATGTGTTCCAGGTGGTTATGTGGATATAGCTGAAAAGAGGTTTTGATAATTAATCGTTTCCCCTTGGGTTGGAGTTGAGTTGAGTTGGCTAGTTATATATTGAGACTTGGTTGTGGTTGTGCCTTTTGGCCACAATAGGCCTTTGTGATTGGTGATTAGTGTTATCACTGGATGATTATTAGACCACTTCGGTAATGGGGAGAGTTGTTCAGGTTAAAGGTCGGGTAAGACTTGTTAGTCTGACCTTGTTTCTCTTGGCTTGTGTATTTTGAGCTTGTCGCTCACCCTTCCACTTTAAAAATGTTTCGAGTAGTAAATGGTTTTTAGCCGTGTGCCTCGAAAATCTCCTTTCCTACATGTTCTGGTGAAGTTAGTGAACTCTGGACATGGTTTTTCCCGTTCTTGAGACTCGAGGTCAGTTATGAGATCTAGAGATGTTTTTAGAGTTTGATTGTTTTAGATTCCTCCTAGTTGTTCCGAGGAACACTTGAATCCGGGTGTTGGTTTGGTAACCTTTGAGGATTTGTTTATAAGTTCCTATATTAAGTTAAAGGTCTTAGATCGGTTTCGAAATAAGTTCGAATGTGACTTTGAGGTGATATTCGGTTGAACTCTAGTAGTTCAGTTCCCCGTGTTATTGTTTCTTGGATTTTAACCCGAACATGTGTTTCTAAGGTTTCATTCATTTAGGTAAGGAATATGATCATTTGTGTGGTCTATGGATCTTCTCGGGTAAGAGAAGTGAGATTAAGTTAAGCGCACATAGTGCGATTCCTAGTGTTTGGTTGGGTTAGGAGGCATTGGAACCAAATATGATTTGACCGGGCCCTAACTTTTTCTTTAAAAACCGGTTGAATCCTTCGGAGTTCAACATTTTTCTTTAAAAACCGGAGGGCCATGGCATCTGTTTGGGACTAAATGATTCCAGCAACCCTTTCTTGCGCCTCGATAGGCGGTATGAATTAGAAGTGACCTTGTTGATCTGTGCCCTTTTTAGTGCCTCGATAGGCAGTGTGAGTTAAAGATAGTTGGTTGGTTACCGAATCCAGTGTGGTGATAATATACTGCCTTCTGTATTTCTTTGAGGTGAATGAATTAGTTCACAAAATATTGTAAACAAAAAGGAGTGTATTGAGGATACCATTGGACTGTATTGAGGATATAAATTGTGAGATTGAGACTCTCCAGGTATGATTTGATAGAGGTGATGTGTAAGAATTATGAATTAATTGTGGACATGATTATGGTTTTTCTCTTCTGGTAGTCCTAGTGAGTGATCTTACCTCCTAGGAATCTTTAGTGGCGTGCTCGGTGCACGGTATAATAGATAGTTAGTTCTGGTTGTGTCTCTATACGAAAGTGTGTATTCGACTAGGCGCCTTTATACACCAGGTGCTAGGATTAGCTGTTTACGGGACTTTATATATATATATATATATATACGTATACACGTGTTTATATTTCCTTCTTGTTGATCTGTAGTTCCTATGATATCCATAGTGTTGGTGAGGTTATTTTGGGGTCTCTGTTTGGCGTGGGCGCCGCATGAGACGACCGACCGACCTAGGATAGATGCATACACACGGGATGGTTAAAGTTTTCTAGACGGCTATGAGTGTGATGTTTTGATATTATGGTGAGCCCCCGAGGTTGTGCTCACCCCCACACAGGTTGCAGGTTTGCAGGTGGACGCAGCAAGGCTTATGTTCGGCAGCGACGACACAGGTGATTTGGGACGGTAGTTTTATTCCTCTTTTCGTAGTCATGCTCGTATATTCTTTCATTCTCTTGGGAGTCAGGTTGTTGGCAGATCCCCTTGTGTTGTATCTTCGTTCTGTGTATTTATTATGTTGGGGTGCCATTGTATTTGTTCGGTACTACCATTTAGTTTTATGTATTCTTATTTGAGCTTGGTGGCTCAGTCAGTACTTGTTGTTTTGGGGTACCTTTATACCTTTTCGGCATCACCATATGATTTTCTTTATAATTTTATTTAAGCATTTGGGGCTCTATTGATTTTAGAGGGGTTTTGGAGAGGTATTGGTGTTCTTTTCCATTACCTCGGCCCTATTAGGTTTCTGGAATGTTGGGATGCGTGTCATTGCTTTTATTCTTGTTATTATGGGCAGGTTGTTCTGTTGTGTTGAATTTGGGTTGTCCGGATATTCCATTTACAAACGGAATTTTACCCGATTTTCGTTAAATTTTTTTACTGAGTTTCTATCGCCCAGGTGACATGGAATATTTCATTTTCATTCACATTCCATGTATTTCGATGTTATCGTTGATTTTGGTTGTCGTTTTCTGTGACGTCATACCCCGGTATTCACTGATTCTCCTTATTGGAGTCTCAGGAATAACGGGGCGTGACATAGACACATAGAATGCAAATCGAAATCTCAGATAACGTCAAATGTCAATTGTTCCATTGACCTTTACCAGTCGTCCCTAGGACAATGAAACCTAGAGGTAGGTCTTCAAGATAAATATATTAATTAAAAAATTAAAAATAAATAAATAAAATTTCAAATATTTTATTACATAATCAAAAAAAAAAACAGACATTACATTAAATAAAATGCATTACATATGTTTTTGCTAGATAAATAAAAATAGTACTGATCATTAGTTTCTTGAGCTAATTTTTTCGCAATTACCTTCTGTTGTACAGTGATCCATACTTTTACTACTTCTGTTGGAGCCTTCGTTGGATCTTGAAATATTATGTCTCTTTCAAACTCCTTTTTAGCCATTCTTTCCTTCGATTCAAGCTTCAATTTATTTTTTCAAGCTCAAATTTGTGTTTTTCAAACTCCATTTGAGTCATCCTTTCTTTCAATTGTATCTCCATTTGTTTAACTCGTTTTCTTTCCAGGCGAATTTAACGCCTAATTCGATGTTCTTCGGCTCCAGATTCACTAGTTACATGGCCCAATCCTCCTACAAATTGCATTTCTTTGTGCAAATTTTTGGTTGTCGATAAAGGATATGCATTTTTTTCCTACTATTCTTCATTGTTTTACATGCAGCGAGGCGAACACTATGTGAACATTCAACATTATCTCTGATTGGTGGGTTATCATCACCAAGGGTTACTGATTCTGGAGTTGATACACCAGGAGTCGAAGAACCTGGTGTTGTTTGTATCGATTGGCTAAATTTTCAGGCTCATTGTTATCCAAATCGATAACACCTCTTTCTTGCGTGTTGAGTTGACTTCTGCTTAATATTGCAATGGATGTGTCATTTTTGTGTTGTGTGAAACACATTTTAACAATGGTCAAACTTAAATTCATGACTTTCTTGTAATTTATATAGTTCTTTGGCAGTTTCCATCTACATATGAAAAAATAAATTTAACTTACAATGTTTGAAAAAAAATTAAATAAATAAATGAATAACTCTTATAATTAATAATAAACTTACTATGTCTTTATCGTTGTACCCACTTGTTGGAGTGTTTTCGAAATTGTTGAAGAATCCTGAAATTTTGTTTACTTTTGCTTCAAAGGTTGAGAAACGGTTCATTAGAGCACTACTATTTCTATCGGCCATGTCTCCCAATTGATTAACAAAATGAGAGTGGATTCGTGCCCACAAGGTGGACTTACTTTGATCTGTTCCCGTCACCTGATCTTCACCAACCATGATCCATGTTTTGCACAATGCTACATCTTCTTCTTTTGACCAATATTTGTTCTTTTGCCTTGAAGGGGTTGGGATTGAGAAGTTTGTTAATATGGGACTTGGAATTGAGATGCATAATGTGATGGATACGGTATTTGAAATTAATGTGCATATTGAGGAGGATGTATGTATTGGAAATTAGATTGGGACAATAATTCAGATTGGGTAGGATCTTGAAAGTTCCACTCATAATTAAATTCGGGTGGTAATTCAGAACTACCAGATTGGTTAGTGTAAGGATTGTTGAATGGAGGTTGATTATCTATGGAATATTTTGAATTGTTGAGATAGAGAATTAAAGAAAAGTTGGATGATGAAAATTGTAGCATCTAGTATTTTTATGTGTTAATTTAAAATTTTTATTAATGATTAAATACATACGTGATTATGCGTTTAATGTGATTTTGTACTTAATATGCTTATGTGCTTAGCATGCCTTACATGTTTTATGTGATATTAAAAATTATAAATTTCATGTTGTTTTTTTATTTTGAGAATATTGAAAATTATTGGAAACGATTTCGGGAAAATAAATTACCGAAAGGTAAATTGATAATTTCATGTTTAGAGCACTTAGTGGAAAGTGTAGAGATTTGGCTAAGTGTTGGGGTATGAGTGGCATAGTGGTTATTAGAAAGGATGACAAAGGGTGGAAGGGTAATTAAGAGGCACGATAACACTCTTGTAATTAACCTTAAGTTGGGAAGAAAGTTGTCATTTTACACTTTTAAGTGGTGTCTAAAATCTAGCCATTGATCTTCTTCTCCCATCTTTGTTCTCAACCCTTGGATCATATGGCCTTGTTTGGTTGACACTTAAATGCAAGAAAGCATTATTCTTAGTCTTTCACTTTGCAAGACTTTAGTTTAACCCCTGGATCCTTTATTCATTTTCCCTGCTTTAATCTCAACCCTTAGATTCTAAGACCTTGTTTGGCATTGAGTTAACTTTATGGGTTTTGAGTTTTAGTCTTCTTGCAAGACCACTTTGTGGCCCTTGGATCTCCTCCCTTTTCTTTCAAATTTATTATAGGCCATTGGATGAGTGTGAAAGATAGTGGGAAATCTCTACAAACTTATAAATCTTTTATTGCAAGACTTTTCTATTTCTCTACAAACTTATTTTCTCCCTACACTTTTCATTCCCTCTTGTTCTTCATCACTTTCTTATTTGATTTCATCTCCTTTCACTTGGAGTTTGAAGAAGTGTTCAATATGGAAATTGCTAAGGTTGCTCTCTTCTTCCATTTGCTCTAAGTATCGGGGTAAGTCTCTAACTCTTTTGAGTTTTCCAACTTCAAACCATAGAATGTATATTCTTGAAGTTATGTGTTCAACTATTGATTTTTGGTTTCCTTTTCTCTTGAATCTTGTTAAGGACCATAAGTTGAAACTTATCACCGATTTTCAATTATTGGAAGCTTGGAGTTCATCTTATAATTCTGAGCTCACTTTTGGATTGGGAACTTTGGTAAGTGTCTTAACTATTTCCTTTATTTTGAGTATTCCCTTTTATGAAACCCTAAAATAGAAATCATTAGGGTTTGAATTTATTCTTGTGGTTGGAGCCACTTGTGTGTAAATTTTTGATTTATTGTTGACACCATAGTAATCTTGTGGTTTATGAATGGTGTATTGCTAGTTGGAAGCTATCTTATTGAACACTTGGAGTGGTAGGTTGGGTTGGACTTATTTTGGGCATTCTTGAGTAGCTTGATTGGAATTGAGGTAGGGGAAAAATAAATTATTTTCGTCTTTGTACGAGGGTGTGTGCATCTATGTGTATATATGCCGTATATATATATATATATATATATATATATATGCAAGTTGAGTCTTGACAATTTAGACGATGAACTAGGTCCTTGAAAGCATGATTGTGTGATATAGATGTTTGTTGTGATTTATTGCTTATAAATGTTAAATTGTAAGCATTGTGATAAATGGAGTACAATATATTACCTATTGAGAAAAACATGTATTGTGATTGAACATGTTGTGAACCATTGCTTGTAAGTGCGAAATTATAAGTTTGATGGTTATATTGAGTACAATATATTGGAAATGAGAAAAACATATATTATGATGGAATATGATTGTTATTGAAAACCTTCATGCATATTGAGTACATCGTGTAGTGTCAAAATCATGGTGTTGGTATATGCGGGTCGTGTAATCATGTGTGGGTAGTCTTGTGTTGGATCGTCGCAACAACTGGCCAGTGGGTGTTTCACACCTACGGAATTAGTAAGTCCGAAAATGTGATACCGGGTTAGGATTCGTAAGTGGACTCCTCTTGTATTCTTGACCTTTGGAGTCTTGGGGCACGGAGTTGTAAGTGGGGCTCTCGTGCAACCGTCTTCCTTGTTGAAATTGAAAGAGAGAAAATTCACTTAGGAAGAATCGATGTGGTACTCTACATTACTTGATAAGCTTGTATCCTCAAAAGTAACTGGACAGTATGTATTTGTTAACCTGTGTTGGGCAAAGTGGGTTTCATGAGGTGTGTTAAGTTGTATTGCATCTAAACTGCTATATATGTGTGATTGTGGTTTTGATGTTGAAGCATTTTATAATTGTGAATAATTATGATGTGAGCATGTTGGGGGAATTATTTGTTGGATTTGATGGGGTTTCGGATTGGCGTGAGAGTCATGTGGAACAAGAGACCGACCTAAGATTAATATCATGAACCTTGGGTGGGTTGTACCACTCGGACTACCGAGATTCAGGCGATGACGCTTCCTCTACTGGGTTAGTGAGCTCACCCCACGATATATTATATTGTTCAGGTGATGATCCTGTTACGAGATGTTCGTAGCCACTCGATGGATTATGAAGTCTTGTCCATCATTTTGTACTTATAGAGATGAACTTATCATGTTGTGATGTATAGGTGATACATGTATTCACATACTTTCTTTTGTGAACTTGTAATCCAAATGATTGAATACTTATCTTTTGTCGGCTAGCGTGTTAGCCGGGTAACTTGTATTGTTATATACTTCCCTCGGAGCGCTATGCGCGGGGATTCTTTTCTTTTGGTGCACTTCGGTGCCGGCAATGTAAGACTATTATTTTAATCAAACTATGACATGTTTTGTCTTTAAGCGCTTGAATATAGTTTTTGAATTATTTTATTTAGAGTTGTGTAGTGGATTTTTGCTATAGAATAACGTTATTAGGAAATTAGCCGAAAACGGAATTTTTCTAAATTTTCAAACAAACCCATCTCGTTTTGAATGAAAAACCCGTTTTCGCCTACCCCCATGACCCCGACTAAAACTTTGGTCTTTAGAAAATGATTTTGCGACACTTGATAAGCACCTATGTTGCTGGGCACAGCCAGCGCGCGCGATCGTTTTCAAAACCTCATATCTGGAGCTACGGAGCTCGAATCGATGCGATTTTTATTTCGTTGAAACACTGACATCTTGAAATTATGTTTAGGATTTTTAATCACTCGAGTTATCATAGTTTTGAGTGATTTATGTTCGTTTGAAGATGATGGTATATTTTAAACTTTTACATGTCGCGACCTTTCTTTAGAAATATATATTTTTCGGCTCACTTATCGGAATTCATTTCCGTTTCTTTCTATGGGATTCTTAGAGCTTCCTTTATCATTTATATCTTCAGTTTTTGAGTGGTGGTCCAAGAGCCTCAGTTTTGGAGCCCAAAATCGTGTTTTACCCGTTTTTATTTGGTTTTGGTTAGCGTTATCCGATACCGTTTTCTAAAATTCATATCTCTCTCCTCGTGGCTTTGATTTAGGTTCCGTTTATTCCTAAGGCTTGTGCTAGGTCCAAACCTTGTATTTGTACTAGGAAATTATCATTTTACCCCTGAATTGACCATTTTACCCTTGGATAAACATGGGGTGTTGGAATGATCCGTTTAGAGTGTCGTTTGAGTCATTTCATTTTATTTTCAATCCCAAGTGATCTTTTTGACATCTTTGGGATGTGAAATGACTATTTTACCCTTGAACGGGTATTTGACAACTTAATGAGATTTTATTTTATTTCTTTTCACTTCCACATTTACTCCCTTAGCTTTTAGGCTCGGGTTTCGGAGTCATAGGAAATTAGGGGTGTGACAAAAATTTAGTGTTTGTAGTATAGTATTTATAGAATTTCAGATATATCAACCAACGACTAGAATTGAATTTCACAAAACTTTCTCAGATATGCTTTTTCAGTTTTAGCTTTTTCTTTTTCAGTTTCAGCTTTTACTTTATGCTTTTTCAAATATATCACCCCAACGGCTATATATTGTGTGTTTGTTTCTTCCCTCCAACAGCTATATTTTTCTTATGCCTATTTAAACCACTCACTCGCTTTTATGCAATTACTCAACTCCTTTAATTTATTTGAGTTCAGTTTCTTATTTAGTTCTCATTTATATTGTACGAAACAAATATACATGACATCTTCATCACAATTTCCACCATTTTCTTCTGAGTTGGAGTCTGAATCTTTCTTTGATTCATTAGGTTCTGATCGATCAAAGGGGGAGACAATTTATCAGCTTCAGCAAAAACGAATCAAAACGGTTCTGGGAAAGTTCACACATGAGTTGAGAAAAGCATTATTTGGTTCAAATAAGAGACGATATATCAAACGTGATCGAGATGAGGCAGCCCAACAAGTGTTCATAGATTACTTTGCCGAAAATCCTGTCTTTCCACCTGAGTATTTTCGTCGACGGTATCGAATGCGACGATAATTATTTCTTCGCATTTTGAACGATGTTACTGGTGATGGTGACTTTTTCAAACATAAGCCGGATGTCGTTGGTCATATGGGCTGCAACCCTACCTTGAAGATGACAGCAGCGGTACGTATACTTGCGTATGGAATTTTAGCGGATCTATTTGATGAGTACACGAAGGTTAGCAAGCGTACTGCAATTCAATGTTTGAATAAAAAATTTTATTGTGTGATTGAATTGTATGTGGAGCAATACCTATGCTCACCAAATGAAGGCGTCATAACACTCTACTTCAAGAAGGGGAGGAAAGAGGATTTTCAGGTATGTTTGATTCTATAGATTGTATGCATTGGGAATGAAAAAATTGTCATATAGCTTGGCATGCCACACATAATAGGAGAGGTCGCAAACCTACGCTCATATTAGAGGGAGTTGTATCAAAAACTTTATGGATCTGACATGCTTTCATTGGTATGGTTGGTTCACACAATGACGTAAATGTTTTAGATCATTCTCTAGTATTCCAGTGTATTATCAATGGTAGAGTGTTTTATGTTAATTATGAGGTGAATGAACATCAACGAACGTTAGGGTATTACCTATCTGATGATATATATCTGAAGTGGGTAAATTTGATGCAGACTATTCCACATCCAACTACTGCAAAATAAAAATTCTTTGCTTAGAGATAGGAAGCAGTTAGGAAGGATGTTGAGCAGACTTTTGGCGTGTTGCAGGCGGGCTATAACACATGGACCAGTGTATTATTGAAAAAAATAGGACTTGAGCAAAATAATTAGAACGTGCATTATATTACACAATATGATCATAGAAGACGAACAAAACACCAATATTTTAGATTGGACACATCCACTAGATAAATTAGTCTCGCTTCCACACTACCATCAAGACCCGTCATTTTTACCATCACATATCTCTGTCTGACTTATTAGAATTCGCAATACGGAGAATAATTTGGATCTCGGGAATGACCTCATGAATCATTTGTGTAATAAATTTGGTAATGAGGAAGTGTAATGGATAAATGGAATAAAATGTATTTTTTTTATGTAGTGTATGTTTATTTATTCTAATGGATTGTATTTTTTATATTATTTGTGGTGAATAAATAATAATTTTAAATATTTTATTTTCTATTAAAGTAGATAATATTGGTAACGAAATAAAATTGTTAGATATTGAATTATGTTATTTAATTGGGCTATTAAAATTAATATAATTTTGATGACTAAATTAAATTAACATTATCACTAATTATATACATATATATATATACATATATATATACAGTAGTGATCCCTTGCTCCCCATGGAATAAGATAAGGTTTACTCACTTTTAATATCAACCCTTAGATTTAATCTAAGGGTCATATTCTGAAACCACTAAATTATTCTGAAATCACTGTATTAATATTTTCTTTCCATATTAAATAATTTTAATACAACCCATCTAAATTAAAAAAAGATACTTCTTTGAATCAAAATGGCAACCAAATATTCGTCCCTTAAATTGTAATCATTGTTTCTCATGCCAAAGACTAACCCCTGCTAAGCACCTGCTTCACCAATATTAAATGCTTTTAATACAACACATGATCAATAGTGCTTGAATCCATATTCTCAAGGCAAATATTTGATTTTGATAGTTCTATATGCCTAATGCCTCCCTCAATTTTAGAAATATGAAATCATAGTTTTGGAACGTCACTGGAATGGGATAACACTTGTGCTTTTTTATGTTCCATTTCTCACTCGAAAGTTCTCTCACTCGAAAATTCTCTCTCTCTCTCTTGTGCTTTTATATGTTCAACTCTCACCGGAAAATTAACAGCAAATGATGGAAAAAATAACTACTGATTTATTTTCAACTGTTAAGGGACGAATACACACACATATAGATGTATACACCACTTATGTACCAATTATGAAAGATAAAGACTTTTTATTTCTAAGGTATGCCCCTTAGATCCTTGTAAGGCTTTTGCCTATTTTCTTTTTAATATATTCATCTTATTTTTCAAAAAAAAAAAGAAGACTTTTTATTATTCATATACAATTTTTATATATTATTAAATAAAGAATTTGACCGCTAAGTAAGTCCAATCTAATATGTCAGTTTTGACATATTAATTCATATTTCCAGTTTCTATTGTCTATATCTTTATTTGTATTAACTAATACCTTGCCAACTTTTCGCCTTTTAAATTTCTCCTGATTAAAATGTCGGAAGCTTTACCAAAAGCACAGATGAATTGGTTGCCATTTTGATTCAAGGAATTAACTTTTTTTTATAATTTAGATGGGTTGTATTAAAAATATTTAATATTGAAAGAAATATTGATACAATGTTTTTGGAATAATTTAGTAGTTTTAGAATATGACCCTTAAATTAAATCTAAGGGTTGATATTAAAAGTAAGTAAACATTTTCTTGCTCCCTGGGGAGCAATAAATCACTACTGTCTACTCCGCTTCCATCTTTGCCTCCGTCTCCGACACATCATTGATGCTTCTACCCTGGGCATGGACAGTCAAACAGGAAAGAGAGAAAGGGGATCTTCTTTATCGTCCTCAATCACCATCTTCCGCTATGGAATCAGACATGGAATCACCATCTCCGTCTTGGTGAAGAGAGGTAAGTCTTCAAAATTTTCTATATTTATATATATATTAATTTGTATATATATATATATATATTCAATTTCATGGTTAATATTTTTAATTTTATTTTGTGTTTGATTTGTATATATGTATCTGATGTGTGTTTTTTTCTTCCTCACCAACCGTTTCCATCCATTATTAGCTAGCCAAAGGACTCGTAGCGAGCGTGTAAGGGCCAACCACACACCAAACGCCCACGCTAGCTAAATCCCATACCAGCTGGCCACATATGCCCCCATACCAGTTGCTCTAAACAGAGAACAAATGATAAAATGGACTTTAGAAGGTTTTTTTTGGATAACTGGGGTGATTCGGGCCAGCTTACGCGCACCACGACTAATTTCCGGAGCTCTGAAGTTAACGACCGGATGCCCAGACAGAAACGTAGTTGGGATGATTTGAACCTAGGATCTCATGGTGAAAGACTCATGAACTCTTCCATCCCGCCCACCCATCCATCCAGGTTGACTTTAGAAGGTTAGCTGTGGAATTCTGTTAAAAGCCCTGATCCTATTAACACACCCACAGTGCACAGAGCCTGTTTTCCTTTGTTCATAAATGACAAGACAATATTAAAACTCCAGACTCATATAGTGACATGTTTGGTTCACAAAAGAGGGTTTTGAGGCATATTATTGAAACCCCCATCAACAACTATAAGAAGCAAAAATTAAGGAAGCTTTAGAAGCTCAGCCCATATTCAAAGAATAGTAAAATAGGATTTCAATTTTGATTTTCCGGCCGCTGAAATTGAGTGACAGTGACGATTCAAATCCTGAACACAAGCATAACATCATTTCATCGTTGGGGATGCCTCATGACAACATTGGTCGAAAAGTGTTATATCAAAAGGCCCATACAAATATTAACTAGTTACAAATTATATCCTATATGATGAAGACACAAACAATCTTTCATGCCAAAATTGAAGCTCCAAAGATGAGCAAATTATAATGATGGTCGAACAACAAAGACACCTATAACGAGCACATCTTACTCAATAGGCGCAAGCAACAAAACATCTCTATGATTAGGAAAATTATAGCAGCATCCTGCTGTTTGTTCAGATTCTCAATTATATATCTAGAGTTATTTAAAATAGGGAATAAAATAGCTCTCACTAGATGATGTTTCTCACTCATTGATCCAGGAATGAAGGCTGCTCTGCCAGTTTACAACCCCGTCCGGGAACCACAGCGCTATCTCTTTCTTAGCACTCTCCACCGCGTCACTTCCATGAATAACATTCCTGCAAATTCATTTCGTAGAACAAAGATGTCAACACCCCGGGATTCCAATCCGGTAGAGCAGTGGACGTATCGCCCAACAATCAATAAAAGGGAACTTGGTAAAACCCTTGATATGGCATTGCAGTAACAAGGAAATAAAAAATGAGAACAGAACGGGCAGATGCGGATAGGAGCAAGACATGACCAACAAACAGCAACTCATTTGAGTTGAAAACAGCAGATTCTTCCGAAAAATAATCACAACAACTATCATCCATCACATATCATTTTCCAGTTATGGCGATAATCACGTTCAGAATTGTAAAAGGTGCTTCAATGAAATTGAACATAGACTTGAACCGAGAAATTCTACCAAGCAATTACAAAGGTTATTATGTAGTAAAAATTAGAATACAAATTACAAATAAAGGCTAAAGTGCATATTACGCCCCTGGGGTTTGGGTTTTTCTAAGTTGCGGAAAATCCCCCGTGCTATTTTTAGCCCCAATTCAGTGCTTCATGCTTGCAAAAGTTGCGAAAACCCTCATTGGCCCCTACCCAAGTCAAATTTCCGGCAATCAACTTATTAGATAAATTTAAAATATGTCCAAAACACCCCTAGGGGAGTAATATGCTATAAAATGTAACATTAATATATGTCTTATTAATGCACGAATAAAGTGTTCTAAAAACTATAGTAAGATATTATAGTTCTAGAAGTTTTACTTTTAATGTTTCCATATTAAATAAGTCAATATTAAATATATAAATAAAAAATAACTAAGTCAAACATGATCTTTTAGGGGTTTGTTTGGTTTTTAATCTTTAAACTTATTTTAAATAACTACATACAAAAGGTATAAGTTTGATAGGCAAAAAATTAAATAAAACAAAAAATGTAAAAAACTCATTCCCGGGAATTTCTTATACATATATCTATATTATTGTAGTTAAGCCATTTGTATTCCAAATATGTTTCTGCTAAATAAGTTGAAATTAATTATATCTAAGACAAAAATTTAAATGAAATCAAATACGAATATTGAGAGCTTATCTTTTGTTTAATAATTTAAAGCATATTTTGAGGAACTTGATTAAAAAAAATGAAAAGTTGAACCGAAAAATAAAATAAAATAAAATAAAACATTTTTTTTAAAATGTGAAGGATAGGATATTTTAAAACTCTAGGGGATTCTCTGAACCTTTTTTAATACATTAGCATGGTTAAAATTGTAAAGTCATTCTTTGACTGCTAGAAAGTTGAATCCGGTTGGGCCCAGTGGTTTTTTTTCACAATTTCTGCAAACGCAAGGGACTGAAATGGGGCAAAAATAGCTCAGGGGGTCGTGCAACTTAGCAAAACAACATGTGGGTAATTTGTACTTTTGCCCAAATAAAAATAGTTGAATAACTAAAAGCTAAAGAACAAATATATGGACTTGATATGACACGAAAATGCCAATATGTTGTATAATTCAAGAATATTCAAATTTTTACGCTAAATTTAACCGTAGGGGATTGTTGAGAATCTTGAGATGATTCATCAAACACAATATGATAAATAGTAAACATAGCTATGTCGAATATTTTGTTTAACAAAGTTACACAAATACCCCTCATATTACACTTGAACGAAGCATGCGAGCATTATACATTAGTAATGCCCAATGTGAATAACTTCTAAATTTTCATGTGTTTCTAACGATGAACATTTTGATTATTGTATTAAAGAAAATAATACTAAGGAAAATTGGTTAGAATGTATTTTTTTCATATTTTATTTTTGTCATATCCCGCCGTAGCTGTATAAATTTTTATCTTATTATTTTTTTGATATTTGACGTGTGCCCGCGTCCATATCGTATATGCATATCTGTATCAATGCTACATAGATTTGTATATGTATTGAACAAGACAATCATAGGTTCATTTTAGTGAACACAATCATAAAGAGACGATATCTTCTTCACAAGTGAGATAGAATGCAAAGAAAAAAAAAAAAACAATGGAAACAAACATCACCAAACATACATACACAGACACATTGATGACAGAGTATAGACATATACCTTCCCATCTCAACAGCGAGATCACCACGAATAGTTCCCGGAGCAGACTCGGAAGGGTTGGTGGCACCAATTATCTTTCGGCCTGTGAGAATAACATTTTTGCCTTCCCACACCATAGCAACAACAGGACCAGATATAATGTACTCAACCAACCCATTAAAGAATGGCCTCGCCGACAAGTCCTCGTAGTGCTTCTCAGCAAAAGGACGTTCCACACTCATAAGCTTCAACCCTAACAAGTACACATAAACCCAATTCCCCAAAATGAAATTACAAATATATATAAAACACACATATAGACATAATACAAGGGAAAAAAAAAAAAAACTCAAAATATATTATACCTTTCAATGTGAAACCCTTTTTCTCAAATCTGCCAATAATCTCACCAACCTGTAAAGGGAAACTTTAGTATCGGATTCGTTTCCGTTTGAAAATTTTCCGAATGAAGATTTCTCGAGATCTTTTATATAACTCGTAGATGTACGTAGACACCTACACATATATATATACACATACATTTTTAAAAGGACTAGCTTCACAAAAATGAGAAATTTTCAACAGAATTAAAAAACAATTAAGCTAAATTTAACAAATCAACGTAAAATTCATTTGTAATCGTAAGCCTATTTGATAAGTCGTATCAGAGATAAGAGATTGAACACACAAATATTCATATTGAGATTTGTGGGTATATTTAAAATATATTACTATATACGATATATTTATATATAATTGGTTCGTTAATCCACTAAACGGTGGTGAATTTATAATTTGGTATTTTGACTAGAGAGACATTAGAACAAACACACGAACATTTAAATATTCAGATTATATTTATACATTATATCAATACATCTGTATAATAGTATATGGATATATATATATATATATATATATATATATTAACAAGATAATAGATATACTAACCAAGCCTCGCTGGACGCCGTCGGGTTTGATCATGATAAATGTCTGCTCCATTTTGATGTGTCTATGGCTTTAACTGGAAAGATCTTAATGCGCGGTGAGAGGCTTTTATATGGAAAACCCTTCCTGTCATTTCGGAGTTTAATGGTGGAACAGGTCCCTCCTACATTAAAGCCTCAGCGCAATGTTGACTGAAGCCCGTTACTCTTTGGCCCTTGGGCCAAATTGTTCAGCCCAACCTCTATGGATATACATGTTCAAAACCTTGTACCATCCCACATTATTTCTTACCTATACAGCTTTACCGAAGTGTCTGTTTGGTTAGAAAAAAATGAGATTTAAAGTGAAAATGAAAGTAAAAGAAAATCAAAATCAATTTTTCATAGTGTATTTGGTTATACAGGAATGAGATGTAAAGTGAAAGTGAAGGTAAAAAGAAAACGAAAATCAACTTTCCACCGTGTATTTGGTTAGAACGAAAAATTCTAAGAAAAATGCAAGAAAATGGTGTTTCGTTACTTTGGATAGCATGAAATGGAATAAAAATACTTTTCTCTAATTTAAGTAATTTTTATTGAGCATCTAATTTAAGTAATTAAAGTATACTTTCCAACATTTTTCAATAGTTTGGATGTAACAACCCGCTCCAACATATTGTAGAGTATCGCCCGCTTTGGGACTACCCCACATGATTTTGCTTTTGAACTTCACGCCCAAAGGCTGCAGACTAATTAAAAATAACACTTCACATACAATCGCTTCACCATCACTATACCCGAACGAGTCACATTAGATAACATTTTTTTCTCTTTATCTTCAACATATATTTCAAATCACACTTGATTAAGTATAAAAAGGTAGTTGATAATTTTCATTTTACTTAGAACTCTATTCAATTTAAATTTTAATTTCATAGTTACATAAATTATATATCTATATATATATATATTACATGTACATATAATAGTGATTCTGCGATTGTAATGACCATGTTTCTTTAAATAATTTATTTTTCTTCGGTAATAATATTTTTTTTATCTTGTGCATTACGTGGCATTGCATGTGTTTTCGTGCATTAAGGATTGCATGATTTGAATTTTTGGGTTCATTCCTATGTTTTGCAAAATTTTCATTTTTGTCGTTGACCGGGTGGATTCGTTGTGCTTAGGTTTATTCTCGATGGTTACAGTGTTTAGAAAAAAAAAATTTCCATTAGCAATTATTTATTTTTGGTATCATTTAATTGTGGGTGGTATAGTTACATATTTGTTTGGATTTTCAGCGTAATGTTTTAGAGGTTGTTTCGATATTTTAATTAAATATGGTGGTTACTTTTGAGTTTGATAAAGATGAGAGTAACTTTTGCAATATATTCATTATGTGTTCAAAGTGGAATGTGTGACCGAATTCCATATTTTTTTATCTTCAACTTTCCAAAAGCATATTCCTCCACCATCTAAAAGTGCAATCATACATCTATTATATTGACACCACTTTGTGACATTATTGATTAAATTTTTCAGCTATTATATTGAAGTGTTGAGGTTGACTTTTGTATAGCAATACACGGAAAATTTTCAACAATCAAACGAAACCATTTTCCATCCTTCTCTATTTTACTCCTATCTTCTTCTCTCTACATATTGGGCATCTTAGAGTGAGAATTCAATTTTGTGCTCAACTAGGAAGTTGTTCTACGTGTTCCGATCTTTGGTTTAATACCAATTACGGTATGTGATCTATATTATTTAATTTGATTTGATTTTTCAAAAAAAATCAGATTATTGTTCTCATTGTTCTAGCAAATCAAAACCTTCGATCTATGATTTTTTAAAATATGTAAGGATTTGTTTTATTTTCTGAACATTTTACAGCATATGTATATGTATGATATTATATGTTCCTGAAAATTTCAGAAATTATAGATGAATATAGATTTAATTAAAAATCATGAATTGCATGATTTTCGGATATAGTTCTTGTTGCAGAATTGTTTTCTTGCCTTAGTTTGAGCAATTTATAAACCATGTTAATTTATTTATAACTTTTTGAAACTTTTACAGTATGATTTTTGATATGTCTAGTTTAATCTATAAAAATATCAAATCATTTAGATAAATAATTAGTTTTCTAAAAATCATGGAAGTAGGTTGTCCAGTGATATTTTACTGCTTGCTGATCCGATTTCGGTTTCGGTTTAGCCAATTGTTTCATATGGTTTCGTATTCTTATAAATCTCGAAACTTTTATTATAACATTTTGTATATGTCTAGGACATATGTACTGAAGATCAAGAATTGTAAGTTAATTTATACCGGTCAAAACAATTGTTGAGTAGTAACTGTTCAGTTACAATCGTATTTCGAAACCGGAACTTGTGTTACCGATTTGAGTTATCTATAATTCTAATTTTGTACCTATAATTTTATCACCTAATCTTGAGTATATAATATGTAAATATGGATATTTTGGTAGTCATAAAATTTATGGATAGTTTTGTAAAAATCTTGGAGTAAAGGGTGTTCAGTTTTCGGAACTGTTATGAAAGTTGTCTTTTATAATTAAGTTGGACCACCGTATCTTAATTAAAGTTTATGAAATGTTTACAGTAGACCTACGTAGAGGTTTGGAGTGTATCCTGTAAATTTCATAGTTTTATCAAACCTGTAGATTTTTCTAAAAATCATAGATTACATGTTGTATGTTTTACGGTAGTATTCGAAACCGAACTTTTTGATTCTTAATTAAGTAGCTAATTTTTGTCGATTAATCCCAAATATTTTTGAGTAGATATTTATATATATCAGAATGTTTATTGGAAAATCTTATTATAAAAATAAATATGGTTATGTATATAAAAATTATTCAATATGTGTTAATTGGTTTCGAGCATAACAGGGTACAAATGAAGGCGTGAAGGGGGAACCTTTCATTTCTTCATTCTCTACACAAACATATTGTTTTGATTGTTGGTATTTTACTGGATATTTTATCAAGTTGAGGTAGGGATTTATTGAGATATCATGTGAGTTTAAGAATCTTCATTTATGCATTTTAATGTTTATATATAGATTCATCATCATATTGTGTTATTTTTTACATGAGTTGTGAAATTGCATTAATTTGTTTAAATGCATTGATTCATGCCACGATAGAATTTTTATTAGGTGGATCATGGAGTGCAGATATATTTATTACTTATGTGCGCATGTGAATGACATTTATGAATTGTGAATTGTGAATGGTGGATTGGTTGTTGATTTTGGGAAATGGTCGTGTGGTGTGAGCAATGGGGGGACGAAGGAGCTCCCGGGGTGCAAGTCCTCGAATTATCGCGCGATTGGTTGACGTCACCGTAGGGTTAGTAGCCCCAAGACGGCTAGGCAGATGAATAGGTAGTTCATGTCCTAGGGTTTGTTTCACGACATAATTTTCCCATTTGATGATTTTGAATTTGATGTTATCTCGGTTGTGATAGTCGGATTTGAGTTTGTATTAAGATTATTGGTTTTAATTTCGTGATTATAGAACTTTTAAATTATCTTGATGGTATCATTTAAATTGTTCTACATGAGTTTATATTGTGATTTCTTATGCATTTATATCATGACATTGGACTAGGGTAGAGACTTGACCCTATACGTATTCATTAATTTATATACTTGCGGAATCTTACACTTCATGATTTTTCTCTACTGGGTCGTTTGTGCTCACCCCTTAACATTTTTTAGGAAAAGAACCGTTGGTGGATGATGCGTGAGCTATTGGAAATTTGTGGAATTTGAACCTATAATAATTACATCTTTATGTAATAATGGAGATTGCGTGCTTATTATGATTTGTATTTTTTTGGCTTTGGAATAGTGTGTTCGTGTTGTAATTTGATTTGATTTCGGGATTTGTGTGTGATTTTATTATTTCTATTTTGCTTCCGCGCTAGTGAATTATATATATAAAAAAAAGAATTGTACCATGTAAATAGTGTCGGTTGACCAGTTTGACCATTTGATATTTTATGAATTTTAATTAAATTTAAGTCATTATCCGGGTTTTCGGTTTCGGGGCGTGACAACGTGATATCAGAGCTTTAGGTAGTTTTACCTTTAGGACGACGGGATAAGGCCTAGTTATGTGAACGTTTATTTTAGTATTACCTTTGAGTGGAATGTGTTGATATGAAGTTACAAGAGTATAAAGCTGATTATTTAGCACTTAAATGTATCTAATCACTATCTCTTGTGACATAGAATCATGCCTCCGAGGAGAGAGCCAGTGGATCCCCAGGTTGGTGATCAGATCACTTGTGATATGGCTAGTGCGTTTCAGCGGATTGCACGAGAGGCTATTCAAGGTGCATAAGACCTGAATGTGGGGAACGAAACAATGCGAATTTTGAAGGAATTTAAAAGGCTAACACCACAGGACTTTATCGGATGACCTGATCCATTCATAGCAAAGCATTGGTTAGAGCGAATGGAAAGGGATTTAAGAGTTGCAGGGATTCAGAATGGCATTCTTCGGGTTTCTCTTGCTTCATACCATATGACAGAGGATGCAGGTATGTGGTGGAAGAATGTGGGGCTCACTTATGACACCGATGCTATGGACTGGGAAATGTTCAAGACCTTGTTCTTAGACGAGTATTTTCCAGTGACTAAGAGGGATGCTCTAAAGGTCGAGTTCATTCACTTGATTCAGCGAAGTATGTCAGTGGGTGAATATGCTAACAAATTCACTTCATTATCAAGGTTTGGTAGGGAGATGGTGACTCTTGAAGAGAACTGGGCAAAGAAATTTGTAAGGGGTTTGAGGTTTGAGCTACAGGCCAAGATAGCAGTATTAGAAGTTCCCACTTATGCTATTGTTTTACGCAAGGCATTGGTAGCTGAAGAAGAGTTTAAGGACTCTCAGAGGATTAGAGATTCAAATAACCGTGCTAGGGATACGACTTCCTTCTCTGGAGATCACCAAAGGAAGAAACACAAGGGCAGATCTTCTTTTTCTCAGGGTTCACAGTCAGTTTATTATGCTCCGACGGTTGCTATGCCGACTGGGTCAGTCAGGGACCGAGTGACTTGTTTCGAGTGCCATCAGCAGGGACACTACTGGAGTGAGTGCCCTCAGAGACAGTCAAGGGGTCCGATCACTTGTTTCCAGTGTGGTCAGCTAGGACACACAAAGAGGGACTGTCTTCAGTTAGGAGAGAGTTTACAGAGCAGTGCTGGGTCACAATAGAAGATAGGACAAACACAGCCAGGTCAGTCAGGATTCAGAGCTCCACAGCCAGTTCAGCCTGCACATTCTGGATAGGGATCTCAGTATTCAAAGGGAGATAACCCTGGTATGATGAGCCAGCAGTGGTCAGGGCAGGGCAGTGCACAGTCGGGACAGAGGACTCAGGGTTGTGTGTTCGCGATCACTCCACCCGATGCCTCGGTAGGGCCAGCAGTTGTTCGAGGTATTTTTCTTCTTTCTAGTTCTTGGGCTCGAGTTCTTGTTGATTCTGGTGTTTCCCACTCTTTCATCTCTAGTTCTTTTGCATCTGCATTGGGGTTAGAGGTTGAGTTTCTCGATAGAGCCTTGTGTGTTGATACACCGACTGGTGATGAGTTGACCTTAGCCAGAGTTTGCCGAGATTGTAAGATCACGATTGCAGGCAGAGTTTTGGTGTTTGATTTTATCTTTCTAGAGATGACCAGCTTTGATGTGATATTAGGGATGGATTGGCTTTCAGCTTTCCGAGCCAACATCAATTGCTTTCTAGGAAGGGTTTCCGTCTGTACTCCTGATGGTGATTGTTTTTGTTTCGTGGGGGATCAGAGCCATTTTCTCACTTCTTCTCTTCACAGTTTGGTCAGTCGAGGAGGAGATAGTTCTTTCCTAGCTAATCTTCTGGCCTATGAAAAGGAGGAGCATGGTTCTTATGGTGACTTTCCGAGAGTGGTCTGTGAGTTCACGGATGTTTTTCCAGAAGATTTGACCGAGTTGCCCCCAAAACGAGAAGTGGAGTTCAGCATTAACGTCATTCCTGGTACCGATGCAATTTCCGTGGCACCGTATCGTATGGCACCGGTCGAGTTAGAAGAGCTGAAAAATCAATTGGAGGATCTAAGGATGAAAGGTTTTATACGTCCTAGTGCATCACCTTGGGGAGCTCCTGTTCTTTTTGTGAAAAAAAAAGATGGATCTCTGAGGCTTTGTATCGATTACGGGAAGCTGAATCAGGTTACGATCAAGAACAAGTATCCATTGCCGAGGATAGATGACTTGTTTGATCAACTTAAAGGATCTAAATGTTTTTCGAAGATAGACTTGAGATCAGGTTACTACCAGTTGAGGGTCAAGGATGAGGATATCTCGAAGACAGCTTTTCGCACTCGCTACGGTCATTTTGAGTTCCTTGTTATGCCATTTGGTTTGACAAATGCACCGGCAGCATTCATGGATCTAATGAGCCGGGTATTCAGTGCTTACTTGGACAAGTTTGTGGTGGTCTTTGTGGATGACATTTTAGTGTATTCATCGTCCGAGAAGGAGCACGAGGAGCATCTAAGGATTGTTTTACAAATCTTTAGGGAGAACCAGTTGTATGCAAAGTATGAGAAGTGCGAGCTCTGGCTACCTAAGGTACAGTTCCTTGGGCATGTTGTCTCTGCGGAAGGAATCTCGGTAGATCCTTCTAAGGTTGAGGCTGTGATGAGCTGGAATCAACCACATAATGTGTTTGAGATTAAGAGCTTTTTGGGATTAACTGGCTACTACCGGAGATTCGTGAAGGATTTTTTGAGGTTAGCACAACCGATGACACGTCTTACTCGGAAGGGGGTGAAGTTCGTGTGGAATGAAGCTTGTGAGCTTTCCTTTAAAGAATTGAAGCACAGGTTGACATCAACACCGATCTTAGTGATTCCAGAGAGGGGATTGGGCTATGTGATTTATTGCGATGCTTCTATAGAGGGCTTGGGGCATGTCTTAATGCAGACAGAGAGGGTAGTTGCCTATGGGTCTCGACAGCTAAAGACTCATGAAAAGAACTATCCCACCCACGACTTATAGCTAGCAACAGTGATCTTTGCACTGAAGAGTTGGAGACATCACCTGTACGGGGAGAAGTTTGAAATTTTCTCTGATCATAAAAGTTTAAAGTATATTTTTTCACAAAAGGACTTGAACATGAGACAGAGAAGGTGGGTTGAGTACATGGGGGACTATGATTTCGAGTTACAGTACCATCCTGGAAAGGCCAATGTTGTGGCTGATGCTTTGAGTTGGAAGTCACGGGGGTCAATTTCTAGCATTATCATCCGTGAATGGCAGATGATGGAGGACATCGCAGAGTTGGGGTTGATTTTCAGTGATGACAATGAGTCAGCTACCTTATTTAGCTTGACAGTCCAACCCACTTTTATTGACGAGGTGATTGAGTCACAGAGAGGGGTAAGCGAGATGGATTCCATTCGTACTCGAATTTCAGCTGGTGAGACCGTTGATGATTGGACCTTGCACTCTGATGGGGGTCTAAGGTTCAAAGGGAAGATGGTGGTGCCAAAAGCGAGCAAGGAGAAGGTGATGAAGGATTTTCACTATTCGAGGTTTGTAGTACATCCCGGTGGTACTAAGATGTATCACAACTTGAGACGCCAGTTTTGGTGGAGGGGCATGAAGCGTGATGTTGCTCAGTTTGTTGTCAAATGTCTTACTTGTCAGCAAGTAAAGGCTGAACATCAGAAGCCTGCAGGTCTGTTGCAACCATTGCCAGTGGCGGAGTGGAAGTTGGAACACATCACTATGGATTTCGTAACAGGATTACCAACGACACAAAAGGGGCATGATGCAGTATGGGTTATTGTTGACAGGTTAACTAAGACAACTCATTTCCTGGCCATACGAGAGACAGATGGCGCAGAGGCACTCAGTAGGGTGTATATTGACCAGATTGTTAGATTGCACTATGTTCCAGTTTCTATCGTGTCGGATAGGGATCCAAGGTTTACTTCACGATTTTGGCAGGGTTTCCAGACAGCTCTTGATTCAGAGTTGAGGTTTAGCACGACGTTTCATCCTCAGACTGACGGTCAATCTGAAAGGACTATTCAGATATTAGAGGATATTCTACGGGCTTGCATTATGGATTTTCAGGGTAATTAGGATGGTCATCTACCATTGGTTGAGTTTGCATACAACAATAGTTATCAGGCCAGTATTGAGATGGCACCATTCGAGGCGTTGTATGGCAGACCATGTAGATCTCCTGTTTGTTGGACTGAGGTTGGCGAGAAATCCATTTTGGGGCGTGACTTGAGGCGATCAGAGATTATTCATGAAATAACAAAGAAGATCAAGATGATTCGACAATGGTTGATCACAGCTCAGAGCCGATAGAAAAGCTATGCTGACCAAAGGAGGAGACCATTATCCTTTGATGTGGGGGACCATGTGTTTCTAAAGGTTTCTCCTCGAAAGGGATTGATGAGATTTCGGCGAGGTGGCAAGTTATCGCCACGGTTTATCGGACCTTTCGATATTTTGGATCGCGTTGGTGAAGTGGCTTATCGTTTGGCTTTACCACCAGAGTTATCCAAAGTTCACAATGTTTTTCATGTATCTATGTTGAGGAAATATGAGCCAGATCAATCACATGTTTTGGATTGGATCGATGTTGAGGTTGATGAGGATGTCACCTATAAGGAGCGACCTGTTCAGATTTTGGACTCTAGAGATCAGGTTCTTCATGGAAAGGTGATTCCTCTAGTCAAAGTTTTGTGGCATCATCATGGCATGAAGGAGGCTACATGGGAGCGTGAGGATGAGGTTCGTGCCAACTATCCTGATCTTTTTGCCACTTAAGGTACGTCACGATTTCGGGGACGAAATCTTTTTAAGGAGGGGATGTTGTAATGACAGGGTTTATTTAAATAATTTCTTTTTCTTCGGTTATAATATTTTTTTATCTTGTGCATTACGTGGCATTGCATGTATTTTCGTGCATTAATGATTGCATGATTTGAATTTTTGGGTTAATTCCTATGTTTTGCAAAATTTTCATTTTTGTCATTGACCGGGTGGATTCGTTGTGCTCAGGTTTATTCTCGATGGTTACAGTGTTCAGAAAAAAAAATTAATTGTACCATGTAAACAGTGTCGTTTGACCAGTTTGACCATTTGATATTTTATGAATTTTAATTAAATTTAAGTTATTATCCGGGTTTTCGGTTTCGGGGCGTGACAGCGATAGTTCAAAATAGTATTTGAATGCATCATATAACTAACTAACTTAGGGTATAATAGTAACATAACCTATAAAAGAGAGAACTTTCACGTAAAATTAAAAAAATTCTGTGTTTTGTATGCCAAATATTTTGGGGACATTTAGGGTATGTTTGGGAGGGCTTTTGAGTGTTCAAAATAGTATTTGAATCCAAAACTTTCACTTAAAAAAATGTGTTTCTTTTCCTTTCTTATTAGTTCATGCTAAACAAATGCAACCTAAAAGAAAATATATAATAACTGAATAATATAAATATAAGAATGAAATACATGACTTTTCTTGATGTTTGATTTAATTACTCATAGTGGGTCTAATCGGTGTTTACTACATTAAGTACTCCTATAGGCTATAACTCTGACAATATCCAAATTTTGTATGAGTGGAAAAATTATCTTTGCATTATGGAATTTCTATTTGGTGTAATTATTTTCATATATATACAAGAGGAGGTAAGCTTTTTGGCCCATTATTCTAGGACTGTCACGTCCTGAGATCTCTAAGGCTTCCAAAAATGAAACCCAGGAATCTCCAGGATGCTACTCCGCGAAAACAGTAGAAATTTTGGTAGAATCTCCTTTGTATTGGAGACAAAAGGGTGGCAATGAAACCACAACAGCCAAACCTGATAAAACAGTCGAATAACATAATACAACATCCCACTTGATATATATATACGTAACACAATGACCCAATGCCTAAAAAAATAATACAACACGAGAATTTCGGCTAACATGCTAGCCGCCAAATGATAAGTAGATCAAAAGCAATATACAGAAAGGAAAAAATAATAAGGGAAGGGACCAAGTCCTCAAAACTACCATCGCACACCGCCCGAACCGGCTCCAGACCTTATGGTGTGAATCACACAACTCAAAGGTTGTAAGTCAAATATCGTGGAGACCTTAAGGTGATGTGCATTTTGAGGTGTAGACTTAAGCTTTATGAATCCCGTCATCATGATCCAACAAAAATTACTTTACAAAAAACCCTAGCTCTCGCCAGACCTATACAACCCCATGTTCATGACCTTTGCTTTGAGCTTTATGAATTCCATCGTCATGATACATGAGTGTTATTAGCTTTCCATTGAGTTTACTTTGAGTTTCCAAATTATTTGAAATTGATTAAACTCAAGTAAGGATATGGCAATTTAACCCGGTCCGACCGCTCCAAATATTTATTTATTTTAATTTTTAATATATATTTTTAAGTTAGACTAAAAAGATTTATAATTAATCCAAACTGTGAGATAATATGAAATTTAAAAAACAATATACAATATATAAGAGAAAATTGTTAAAAAAAATTATAAACAGTAAAACAAGGGGAAAAACAACAACGGAGAATACATGAAATTGGTACATCATTCCAGAAATTATCAAATTGTTATGATTATATTAAAAGTTAAGGTGTTGGAGTTCAAATATAACACGAAAGTTTAATAAATAATATTAAAACTCAATTAAGTGATGAAGATAAAGTTGACGAAAATTAAATAGTAGAGTTAGAGTTTAGCTGTAAGTATGTTTAGAATAAAAATATAACTTTTTAAAAGAAAATTGAGGGCTGAAACTCAGTATATAAAATTGTTAAAGGTATGGATTTATAATATAAAAAACATGTAACATAGGTAAGTTGAAAGATTTAGGAATCTCTTATATTAAAATTAGGGTTGGAAATTAATTTAAAAATAAAAAATTGGCTTGGAAACTCTTTACATTTTTAATAGAAAGTATAGATATACACTATGTTATATAAAATTGAAAATCATATTCTTAAAATTTGATTAGGATTATTAATGTACAATCAAATTGTACTATAAATAGGATTATTTGAGTCTCCTTAGAATAGAAGTGTCCTTGTTAGATTAGGATTAGAAAAGTATGTGTAGGCTATTTATTATTCTCTTTTCCTTACATTTTGTCTATTTATTGTCTTTTCCTTACACTAGCCATATTTTGTGTTAGAATAATTAGTTTTCAGCCATGGAAGATCTAGAGAGAACTGATGTCATCCCTAAAAGCAAATGCGAAGTTTATCTAACCTTTTTAGTGTATGTTGTACTGCCTCTGCTTCTTGTTATTGTCGGTGTTATACTTTTGGGTTTGTACTCTCGCCCAGATCCTCCAAAATTTCAAGTGGAATCGATCTCAATCTCTCTGTCAAAAGTGTCGACTTCTCTAAGTTGGGATGGCAGCTTCAATGTTCGAAACCCGAACATCATGGTTTCAACTTGAAGAATCTTGGGTTTCAATTTTCTACCGAGATACGAATCTGTCGTCCATGACGATTGCTCCTTTCAATCTTCCTCCCTGGAAGAAGAAGAAAAAATACTCCCTAAAGACTGCCAGTGTGACTTCTTTTCCGTTGACCGAACAAGTTTTCCAAGATATTTGGCGGAATATGACACATGATAATGGTACCGTGAATTTTAGCCCACCATAAGTGGTAATATGACACTTTTCAGGAGTAGTAAATACCATAATATATTGACATGGTGGAGTAGAACGAGCGTTTGTAAAGATATTATAATCATTTTTGATGATTATAACACTACAGTAGCAACAGGCACCATGGTGGGTCGATCCAGGGACTTCCATAAACAAGGCAAGAGGAAGTAGTAATAGGGGACTTTGGCTTTTAAATATTATCTCTCTTTCTCCGTTATAAGTTGTGAAACCTTTTCTATTAGTTACCCTTTTTTTTTTCTTTTTTTTTTTTTATCTCAACCTGAAAACCCTAAAGAATTTTTGGCTGAGCTGTTGCTTGACTGCAAACGAATTTATGAAGTTTAGTGTACATATCATTTCAAGCTAGAACGAATGCATGAGGAAGTTTATGAATTTTGTGCATATTCATGAAATTAAATTGATTTGTATTATAACCATAATATTTTGAAGCTGGTTTCTGAATGATTTCGAGATTATGCATGCTATTTCAGTGCTATGGGTAGGAATTTCCAGAAACTTGAAATTAGTGGCAAAGGCTTTGTGTAAGTATTACTTGTAGAAATTAATACTTCATGATACAATCTTGATTAGTTGTTTTTTGTAAAATTATTTACAAGTAATTTCCCACTGGGTTACCTGCTCAGATCTTGATATCGTATGTGTTTATTATTATTGTTATTATTTTAATTTTGAAAAGAAAAGAATGAAGATAATTATGATACTTGAGGTTAACTAAACTGCCAAGTACTTTACTATTTATTTCTTTTGTATAAGGAGTTATGTGGCTGGCTCCTATAAATAAACTACTTCAATCTTTTGTATGTATTTTTCTGATTTGTATAATTATATTCTGTATAACAAAGCACGTTTAATGATCTACAATACAAGTACCTTTTCTATTATCAGTAATTTTTACCTTGGGAGCAAGCAATACTGAAATAAATAATTTTTCACCTATGCGAGTTTATAAAAATTCAGCACATCATTGTAGAATCCGTATGGCTACACGATCATGCCAAAATTTAAACTTATTCTGGTCTCGTGTAGCAGTGCATAGGATTCAATTACTCTAATAGTTGTATAATATAACCCAGAAAAGAAATTCAATACATGTTTTTGACCTGAAATAATCGATACAATGCAAAGATACTTAATACTACTTTCATTTATAGTTTTAATATAATATAAATGATATCCGTTACCACGAATATTTTAAAAATAAAACAAATTTCTACAAGAAATGTGATCGAATTTGCTTTTGAGCATGACACTTATCCATCTGAACAAGTTTGGCCAATTTTTTAAGAAGAGCTCATTATTCTACTCAGGCCACCAACAAACAAAAGATCAACTCAGAATACTTGTGAATTCTTTGTCCCTCCCTATATTCGTGTTCCTGCTACAAGGGCAGATAAGTGTTTCCTTAGCGGCAAAGGAAACACTATCATATCGACGACTACGAAATCAAGTCGTCGATATGATAGTTGTGCTAGTTGAAACAACAGATATCATTTTTCTACACGAGAATCATGTCCAAGTGCTTGGGTTATCAGGCACACCTAATAGGCTAATGCTCTTGGGAGAGTCTTTTGAGGTGATTCGGAAGAGTGAGATCGAGACTACAAAGGGGTTGTGACTTGAAATATTCGGTTAGATTAGGCGGTCAAATTATTTGAATTTGATTACACTCAGAATTTGTGTATGCGAGAGTCTTGAAAGTGTGGTGGTGTTTTGATAGTAATGTGCATACCAGACCTGCTTATATAAACTCTCTTTAAATCTGAGAAAAATATTATTGACTTGGAGGGGATAAATGTGAGGGCTTCAAAGGGCAACACTAAGTAAAAATAAATAAAATAAAAAGAAACTCGCAATGATGTAACAAACCTCAAGCATTAGGATTACAATAAGTGATTGCATCAAAGCTGGCGGATCTTCGACATGCTAGGACCACACATGAAGTCAGGCTGATCAACTGAGCTAATCACTAGGTCACTGCTTGGAGAATCCAGCTCAAGTATGACCTAAGCGACAATAAAGACTATGTAGTTAAGCATAAATCATTAGTTAATAATCAACTGAATAAGTAATATGACAAATAATAGAATCGTGATAAAGCGCAATCCAAAAGCATGGTAATTTTTATGTGTACAACGGTATTCAAAGCAGAGGCGTCCTGCTTCGGGGTGAGACCAAAAAACTCTATAAGTTTGCTTTCCATTGACATAATGTAAACAATAGATACAACTGGTCTCAATATGGTCATGTCCACCAATTTTAGTCACCTAAATGACTTCCATTTTACCATTCCCCCTGTTCATGTCATTACCTTAATCGCCACATATTTCCATAATTTACCTTGCTATCTCAGCGCAAGTTAGTTTTTGTATTCTTCCTATAACATTATTACTTCTCAACCATCTCATCGTGTTTCATACAAATTTATTGCTTCTTACCATGTAACACATGACATTTAAAAAATACCACTCAGTGAATATGTTGCTTTTTAGATGTCTAACATTTTTCCTACGAATGTAATGTGAAATAAGGAACTTCAAATTTTAACTAAATCCCCACAAGTTCAAACACAATTTCCTGTCAAATACCGCATGCCGTAGGGAACTGCCATTACACCATATTTGCCCAACATTTGGCCTCGGAAGGAAAAATGGATTGTTTAGTACCGTGTGACAAATTCTCAATCCAGCTAATAGCATTGGCACAATCGTTTTGCCCAAGAATGATATTGCTTCTAAAATTTGCTGTCCATAAACTTCTCAAATAAGCAACAAAATCCAAACCTCAGTGAAAGACAAAACAGCTATGATTCCTAACTTCCGAATAAAGTGTTATGACAAGGCTACCAAATCAGAAAGAAATCAAGGACAGAAAATAAACACGCCACACACAGATAACACAAAAATTTACGAGGTTCAACACACATCATGCCAACGTCCTCGGTGGAGATTCGATGAAAGTTTCACTATGCAAAAAAAGAAAAGAAAGGAGATTAAAAGTTTTAGTTGTATGTGTGTGCGGGGGGGTGGGGTTGTGATTTTCAGAGTCTTAATCTCTAAGTAACTCAGAACCATAGATGCCCATATATATCGGGCTACAAGAGAATACTAAATAGGCCCATGGCCCATAGAGAAAAACATGTCAAATAATTTCTCTCCAGGTCGCAACGTGACCCGAGCCCGAATTCAGGCCACATCACACATACATTGAATTCCTGTTTGAAAAAATCCCCAAGATATCATCTATCTACACTCAGTTTCTGTCATCTATCAACAAATGAAATGAGTCCAGAAAGACGATCGCTATCTTCTATGCACAGAGGTAGATACATGAATCAACAGATGTAGAATGTCAAGATGGAAAATGTTATATATTGGCATATATATATAATATGACTACTTTGTTATATTAACTTGTCCCACATCGGAAGATTAGGAAACTCACATCTATATCCTCACCTATAAATATAGGGTTTCTCCTATTGAATTGTGTACACAGAAATAGAGAGAGAGAGTTAGGAATAATATACGTTTATATTATTCCGGTGATACAGGCGTGAGTATACACAGTGTGTGTGCGTGTGTGATCTGCGAATCACCCCCTTGTAATCCTCTTAGTGATTTTTAGTGAAACGGTGCTCTCCGTGAACGTAGGCTTATTTGGCTGAACCACGTATATATTCTTGTGTCGATTATTTGGTGTGTTTGTGTGCGTTTTCTGATTTGCAGGTGTGCACGGCTTCGTACATAGGGTGTGTGAACCCTAACAAGTGGTATCAGAGCCCTAGGTTGGAGCAAATCACGAAGCCCGACGATCTGGTCCAGATCTGATTTTTTCGAGTGCCCTAAATCAGAAACCGACCACACCATGAGCTTCGTCTCGTCAAGACGAAGCCAGCAGTGTCAAGCACGTCGCCGGAAAGTTCCTCACGAGCCCCCACGCGCCGCCTAAAGTTCCGGCCAGTTTTTTGGCTCTGTCGAGCAGCAGTTTCGGTTCGGCGTGATTTTCCGGAGCATCGTTTATCGGAACGAGGCTTATAATATATCTACGGAAAGAGAATTCGAAGCCCGACGTTTTGGCGCAAGAATCAGCCCAATCAGAGCAGGGACACGCCTGCACGCTCCCCGAGAAGGTACTGACTTCGTGATTAAAATTCTGTCTTTTGTGCGAATTTGTTTTGGCCCGTTTGGAGTCGTTTTTGACCCGTTTTGGACGCGGTCAGAGGCGTTCTGAAGGTTTTGAACCGCCCCCGACGCAACCGTATACTCGGTTTTGCACTCCGAATATCTCTAATAGGCTCAGTGGGAGCTATGGGAGAAGAAAAGACAGTAATGATCGACAAGTTTGATGGTACAAACTTTACCTATTGGAATATGCAAATTGAGGATGTGTTATTCCAGAAAAATTTGTATCAACCGCTAGAAGAGACGAAGCCAGATTCAATGAAAGAAGAGGAGTGGAATATCCTAGATCGTAAGGCTCTTGGCACGATCAGATTGACGTTGGCAAAATCTGTTGCCTTCAATATCAGGAAAAAGAAGACTGCAAAGTCTCTCATGGAAGCACTTTCGAAGATGTACGAACAGCCGTCTGGAGCAAATATATTACATCTTATCAGCAGATTGACGAATCTGAAGATGTCCGAGAATGGGAATGTTGGTGAACATCTCAGTAAACTTAATGACATTTATGGGCAGTTGGAATCAATTGAAGTAGTGTTTCAAGACAAGGTGAAATCAGCTTTTCTCCTTAATCAATTGCCAGAGAGTTGGAACGCCACAGTGGCTGCAATCAGTAATTCTTCAGGCATAGACCCGCTGAAGTATGATACCGTTGTGAGTATGGTACTCACAGAAGAGATCAGAAGACAATCGTCAGACTCTTCAAGCAGTGGCACAGCATTGAATGTCGACACCAGAGGCAGATGTTCGAACAGACGGAAAGGCGGAAACCAAAGGCATGGCCATTCCAAGTCGAGACGGGGAAGATCACAGTCTCGAGGTCCCAGAAATTCCAAAGCAATCGAATGTTGGAATTGCGGCAAGACTGGTCATTTAAGGAACAAGTGTAGATCCCCGCAGAAGGTAGCGGATGACAAGACAGAGGCAAATATTGTCTTAGAAGAAGCAGATGATGCACTGATATGCTCTTTGGAGAGCAAAGCAGAGTCTTGGGTTTTGGACTCTGGAGCATCATTCCATGCCACCTCAAGTCGAGAGTTCTTTGAGAGCTATGCACCTGGAAACCTCGGCAAGGTTTATCTAGGTGACGATCAACCCTGCAGTGTTGTTGGCAAGGGTGAAGTACATATCAGACTCAACGGATCGATATGGAAGCTGAGGGATATCAGACACATTCCAGACTTGAGGAAGAACCTGATCTCAGTAGGCCAATTGGCGAGTGAAGGTTATATGACCACTTTCAGTGAAGATAAGTGGAAAGTTTCCAAGGGGGCTATGACTATAGCACGAGGAAAGAAAACAGGTACGTTGTACACTACCACCAAGGCTAGCACATTTATAGCAATTGCAGAAAGCAAGGAGGATCATAATTTGTGGCACCAGAGGCTAGGTCACATGAGTGAAAAGGGACTCAAGGTTATGCTCGCAAAGGGAAAGCTACCAGGTCTAAATTCGATTGATATTGATTTCTGTGAGGATTGCGTATTCGGTAAGCAGAAAAGGGTTAGTTTTCAGAAAAGTAGCAGAGAACTTAGAAAGGAGAAGCTTGAACTAGTTCACACTGATGTCTGGGGGCCAGCAAATGTCTCATCTATTGGCGGAAAGTCCTATTTCGTCACCTTCATCGATGACCATTCCAGAAAGGTATGAGTTTATTTCTTGAAACATAAATCTGAAGTGTACGGTGTGTTCAAGAGTTGGAAGGCTATGATAGAGAATGAGACGGGTTTGAAAATCAAGAGATTACGATCCGATAATGGTGGAGAGTATCAAGACACCGGGTTTAAGAGATTTTGCTATGAGAACGGTATCAGATTAGAGAGAACTGTTCCACGTACACCACAACAGAATGGCGTAGCAGAACGGATGAACCGGACATTGACTGAGAGAGCCAGAAGCATGCGCATTCAGGCAGGGTTGCCGAAACAGTTCTGGGCAGAAGCAGTCAGTACAACAGCGTACTTAATCAATCGTGGTCCATCAGTACCATTGGAGCACAGAATACCAGAAGAGGTCTGGAGCGGTAGAGAGGTAACACTTTTACATTTAAAAGTTTTTGGTTGTGTTGCATATGTACATGTTAGTGACACTATGAGGGGTAAGCTTGATCCCAAGTCACAAAAGTGTATTTTCATTGGCTATGGCGGTGACGAGTATGGTTACCGCATGTGGGATGATCAGAACCGAAAACTGATCCGAAGCAGATATGTAGTGTTCAATGAAAAAGTTATGTACAAGGACAGACACACAACAACCTCAGAGCCTACAGCACAGAGTGATCCTGTGTGTGTTGAGTTAGATGATGTTCAAGACAGTGAGAGTACTCAGTCAGACGAACATATTGCAGATGGAAATACTCAACAGGTTGATACACCGCAGTCTCCGACTCCTATTCCTGTACCTAGGAGGTCTTCACGGCAGCATGTGCCGAATCGGAGATACATGAATTATTTGTTGCTCACAGATGGAGGTGAACCAGAGTATTTTGATGAAGCATGCAGTGCAGCAGATGCGAGCCAGTGGGAGCTTGCAATGGAAGATGAGATGAAGTCCCTTATTTCCAACAAGACATGGAAGCTAACCGAGCTGCCGGTAGGAAAGAAAGCTCTCCATAATAAATGGGTCTACAGAGTCAAAGAAGAACATGATGGTTCTAAGAGATACAAGGCGAGACTTGTAGTAAAAGGCTTTCAGCAGAAAGCAGGAATCGACTACACCGATGTATTCTCTCCAGTTGTGAAACTGACTACCATTCGTTCAGTTCTTAGCATTGTTGCATCAGAGGGTTTGCACCTAGAGCAGTTAGATGTCAAAACTGCTTTCCTTCATGGTGACCTAATGGAGGAGATTTATATGCAGCAACCGGAAGGTTTCTTAGAGAAAGGGAAAGAGAAACTTGTGTGTAAGTTGGAAAAGAGCTTGTATGGTTTGAAACAAGCTCCAAGACAGTGGTACAAGAAATTCGATGGATTTATGCAGAGACATGGTTATATCAAGTGCAACGCTGACCATTGTTGCTACTTCAAGAGGTTTGACACGAGTTACATTATCCTCCTTTATGTTGATGACATGTTAGTAGCTGGATCTGATTTTGTGGAAATCAGTAAGTTGAAGAAGCAGTTGGCAAAAGAGTTCGAGATGAAGGACTTAGGCACAGCGAAACAGATTCTTGGTATGAGAATCATCAGAGACAAGCAGAAGGGAATTTTGCAGTTGTCTCAGGCTGACTACGTTGAACGGGTTTTGAAGCGGTTCAACATGAGTGATGCTAAGTCAGTTAGCACACCTTTGGCTAGTCATTTTCGATTATCCAAAAAGCAGTCTCCCAAGTCAGAAGCAGAGAGGAACAACATGGCCAGTATTCCATACGCTTCAGCTATTGGTAGCTTGATGTATGCAATGGTTTGTACAAGACCAGATATTGCATATACAGTGGGAGCAGTCAGCAGGTTCATGTCCAATCCAGGAAAGACTCACTGGGAAGCAGTGAAGTGGATATTGCGATATCTACGAGGTACCACAAACAGATGCCTTTATTTTGGAAAAGGTGAAGTGAATTTACATGGCTATGTAGATTCAGATTTTGCTGGTGAGATAGATTACAGAAGAAGCACTACTGGTTATGTCTTTACAGTAGGTACTACAGCAGTCAGTTGGATTTCGCAGATACAGAGGATTGTAGCGTTATCTACTACAGAGGCTGAGTATGTAGCCGTGACAGAGGCTAGCAAAGAGATGATTTGGTTACAGGGTTTGTTGGCAGAGTTGGGATTCGAGCAAGGGAAGAGTGTTTTGCATAGTGATAGTCAGAGTGTTATACATTTGGCGAAAAATTCAGCATTTCATTCGAGAACCAAGCATATAGATCTTCGTTATCACTTTATCAGATCTCTATTAGAGGATGAAGTATTAACACTTAAGAAGATTCATGGAAGCGAGAATCCGACCGACATGTTGACCAAAGTGGTGACAACAGAGAAACTGAAGTTGTGCGCAACTTCAGTTGGTCTTCAAGCTTGAAGACAGAAATGAGGGCACCGAGCACTGATCATTGATGGAGTTGATTGATGAAGGCAAAGTCGTCAAGTGGGAGATTGTTATATATTGGCATATATATATAATATGACTACTTTGTTATATTAACTTGTCCCACATCGGAAGATTGGAAAACCCACCTCTATATCCTCACCTATAAATATAGGGCTTCTCCTATTGAATTGTGTACACAGAAATAGAGAGAGAGAGTTAGGAATAATATACGTTTATATTTTTCCGGTGATACAGGCGTGAGTATACACAGTGTGTGTGCGTGTATGATCTGCGAATCACCCCCTTGTAATCCTCTCAGTGATTTTTAGTGAAACGGTGCTCTCCGTGGACGTAGACTTATTTGGCTGAACCACGTATATATTCTTGTGTCGATTATTTGGTGTGTTTGTGTGTGTTTTCTGATTTGCAGGTGTGCACGGCTTCGTACATAGGGTGTGCGAACCCTAACAGAAAATAGGTTTAAAATTTTAGGTTAACAATCACCCAGAAACAAGTATAACCTAAAGCAATCGCACACAAAGAAGCGGAATCCACACTGCTATCTCCAAACAATTCAAGTTGTAGCACAAGGCCTTAATCCAAAAGGTCCTGCAGTAGTTAAGACCTTAAAAGGAAATTGCTTGAGGAACCTGGCTCGATACATCCTAGTCCAGATGAACGATGAAGGAAAGAAAGACGGACAACTACCCTGTTGTTGTTATTGATGTTTTTGTTTCTTTATATAGGGATGACAGCGGAGCGGGTTTGAGACGGATTTGGCTAAACCCTACTCCACTCCATTAAAAAATTATCAATACCAACTTCATCCCAATTCCAGAATAGATTTTTAATCGGTATACCATATTACCATCTCCACACTTTCGGCCCAATCGGAGTACCAACTGAGGACCGATGTCCCTCCATTTAGTGACACCATATGTCAAAATATATATTAAAATTAAATTTAGAAGAAATGATTTCACAAGTACAACATAGTATGATAACGGATAACAGAGATATGGATTGGGATAACATCTAAGAGAATGGTAGTATGGTAATGCTGAAACATTTTTCAAAAGCATATATGTAGTAAAAAAATACTTATGTAATTGGGTTCAGAACAGAACGGGTTCAACACTAAATCCACCCCCACCACAAACCTAAATATGGCTATTGATCTTAAGTACCATAACCACTCCCAACTCTATTTAGGAGCCTGCCAAATTTGTCCCAATAGGGGGAGTTCGTAGGAAATTGTCATCCCTATTTCCATATGTTGGCTTTGCTTAATCACAATGGTGAAAAACCATTGTGAACTAGAAAACTCTTTTAATGTAGGACTCAACATTCGATAGTATAGACACATATACCATTTGGTGTTTCTTACCACAACATTTTCTCCATGCAGAAGGACAGGAGCAGGAACATAAAGGTTGCACTGTGGTCCAAATGACTGCATCAAGGCAGAAAAAAAAAAGGATAAGGTATACAACTGTTTCACTAAAAATGTGCACCAATTTGGTACCAAATCATTCAATCTCTAAAGGAAAAATATATTGCAGTGCAGTTTACTGGCCAATATCTTCCTATATTGAAATCATTGACAAATGCAATCCCTTTTCCCCAGCCACGGAATGACAAGAATGTGTCCTTAATTTGGTTTATTTCATCAATAGCAAAACGACCAACATAAAAAGCCGGTTCTTTCGAAGAGTTCCCTGCCAAAAAAAGCAAACCGAATTTAATCACCATTTGCTCCCCCATTATTCATTATCTCCTTGTTGATTGAGAAATGGAGCACATCATGTCACAGGATAAAATAGCTTCAAACAGATCACAAATAAAGAAATTTCAAAACGAAATTCTACAGCAAACATAATGCTTCTCTCAGTTTCTATTCCTTAAATGTATTTAATAAAGAATTAAGAACGTACCAGATCTATGTTTCAATTTTTTATGGGCACGTATTTTAGTGAATTCAAAATCTGTAACATCAATGACCGGCCTGATTTTCTGCGCCTCAATTAATTTGTGAGAAGGAATTGGAACCATTTTCCACCTCTGTAGAATCTTTCCATCTAAATAAACAGATGATAAAATACCCTGTAAAAGAAAACATTAAATAAAAGACCATCAAAAATATTTATCACCAAGGATGCACTATCTTCTACAAAAGTCAAGCGGAAAGCATGAAAAACATACTACCATGAGTTGCAAAGTGTAGGCATACACTTACCTCATAGAGGTAATACCAAATGCATAAATTACATGCTTATATTATAATTCAGGAGTAACTAAGATATATACTAAATTCAGAGTTTCTGACATTAATGTTTCCTTAAGAGCAAGAAAGTAAAAACGATGAATATCACAATTCAAGCTGTGAAATCTGTTGTCATTAGCGCAATTGGAACATCAGCAATCAAGATGGTGAAGATCCCTACCTATTTGTGTTTTCTTTGCATAAATTATATGAAACATGGTTTAAATACAAACCAATCATGGGACCAGGGACATAGGAATCTACAAAAAGAAATAGAGAGAACATGAACACAGATGGAAATACATGCGGCAAATCATTAACTAGCCACACAAAGGGCAGGGGAGTGCAGATATCGTGATAAATCTGGAGTCTGAAATGCCTGAAAGAAATGGATCAATAGTTGAACTCCCAACCTCCCATTTGAGAGAGGAGAGAGAAATTACTAGGCTAGACATTTGGTGGTCACTAGACTAATGCTTTTTAGACTTCGTCACAACTCTTACTGTTTTTCAAGAGTTCAGTAAAAAAATAACATTGTAAATGGTGAACATTAAAGTTGAAAAAATAAATAAATAAAACCAGCAAGTACCGCTATAGAAGTTTCAGTACCCTGATGCTCAAGGAAAACTAAGAGGATATACAACATAACAAGCAAGCCCCAAGCCATTCAATCCACATTAAAATGTATTACCAGTGAATATGACAGAATAAAGACACGGGAATAGTAAAACCTTCAGTATACAATTAGGCAGCGAAAAGAGCACTAAAATTTTAATAAGGCCACCAAATGCTGACAATAAGCACCACCATGTTTGTCTCGTAAGAGAATATAACCAATGAGCACATAAAAGCTCATAAATTAAGAGATAACACATAAGATTGCGGAATACCTTTCAGGATAGGCAAAAAAACACATGCAGAGGGAGGGCATTTCCATAATTAGAAATTTTACCTTCCTGTCAAACATGTATGATCCATAATTAACCCGACCCATGTTTTCAACCTACAGCAAATGAAAAAGGATTCTATCAAAAACAAGGACACTATATGCAGTCCTTGAAGTACCAAAACTGACAACCCTGATAAGTGAACAGTGGTAATAACAATTGAAGAGAGAGTTTTGCCTTCAAATCATCTTATATTGAACAACTAGATGACTAAACAAATATAGCTGGATGCTATGGAAATTATATTTATGGATTATATCTACAAATATTCAGGGAATTTGTGGGTTAATCTATACTAATTCCCTATATTATAGAGTACACCATTATAAACTATAGGGTTAACAACCAACTATTCTAAAAGCTTAAGCTGTTAGAGAAGTGTAACTTTAATATTTAATCCTTCAACACGCCCCCTCACGTGTGTCCTACTTTTTGGTCCAACACGTGAAACAACTTTTTTTCAACTTGGGTGACGGTGAGGTTTGAACACATGACTTAATGCTCTTATACCATGTTAACAACCAACTATTCTAAAAGCTTAAGCTGTTAGAGAGGGTGTAACTTTAATATTTAATCCTTCAACATATAGTAATACTTATAGATACTTAGGATGGTGATAGATAAAATATCCATGTACTTCGATGATAAACATCACTTTTGAACCTAAGATGATTCATAAAATGTTTCTACCATGTACCCTTAGAAAAAAACACATTTTTTTCTTCTTTAACCATTTAAAAGGTTTGGTTAACAAGCACAAGCATCGTACAACCAACCAAATTCAATGATAACAAGTTTCGAACGTCAATTGTCCAGTTGCGTGCCCTAATACCAAAATAAATAAAAATTAGGCTCAACTGTTAGTAGGCGTGAAATCTGGACTAGTGTTACATTCGAGTAATGGATTTTGTAGATATTTCATCTTAACAATGAATTCCTAAGGCCTGTTTGATAGCGCAATGGTTCTCTTTTTCTGCTGTACTTTAATTTCTGTGAAAAATGAAAGCTGTGATTTGTTGTGTTGTCATTTCTGTCGAGCAAAATACCTTAGGTAACATACATCTACAGTTAATTTTTGAAAACTGAAAAAAATTAAAAATCTACCTATTAGCACTGAAATTTTATTTTCAATTAAGTCACCTAAAGGAGGGCATGTATTATGTTGTTTAAAAGATTATATAAAACTACACAATGTTTAGGTAATAAAATAAATAAATAACCAAAGAAGATATCATGTAAATAATTCATGAAACCTAATATCGGCAAAGTCATTGAAGTAGCATATTTAGCAATCATACAACTCCGAGCACAAATCACCATAGGTATAATCACTCTTTTGAATAAGGTTTACTTGCAAAGGAATCATATAAAGATCAATGTGAAGTGCTTCACCATTGTGACAAGTCTCTAATCTTAAAATAGAAGGGACATTTCATGTGATCCTTTCCAGTACCTAAAATCGAAGCTAAATGCTCCGTCCTTAATGAAGAATCGAAGACATGCTAGGGATCTCACAAAAACAAATTAGATTATGGAAAATATACAGTAAAACATTTGACTACTTCTTTAAGGATGATAAGAAACCCCGACTTGGAGACATGAAGATTTTCTTTTGTGAGAGATGTTGGGTTTTGGAGAGAAAAAGAGAGAGAGAGGCGATAGCAGTTCTGTTGAAGGTACTCTTTTGCAATAGAGAGAGAGAGGCGATAGCAGTTCTGTTGAAGGTACTCTTTTGCAATAGAGAGAGAGAGGCGATAGCAGTTCTGTTGAAGGTACTCTTTTGCAATAGAGAGATAGATCCTGTTGAAGTAGATGTTGAGTTTAGAGAGGGACTCTCTAACGTCAGGTATTTTCTTTTTCCTTTTCCATTTAAAATTTTATGCGAATTAATTGATTTTGTGCTCCTACGTGTTTATTTTTCACGACTTGATTTGTTTCAGAATTATTTCGTGCTTTAGTTGTTTTTAGAGTTTTAGTGTGCCCTAGACATACCCGGTGGGCCCAATGGTCGGGTTGAGACTTGAGACCTGAGGGTATTTATTTTTACTTTTGACATTTTATTCCATCATTATATATGTTATTTTGTCTAAAGAAATCATATTCGGAAATTGCATGTGAAAGGGGCAAAATAGAAATTTCACTAGTGTTGAGATAGTGGAAAAGTATGGGAAGTGTTGAGCCTACTAACATAGTGGGTGGCATTGTTGTAATTGTGGTGAAAGACTAAGGTTGTTTCGGAAAGTGAAATGTAATGGTAGTTTGGTAAATATTAATGAAATACTAAGGGTTGCTTAGGAAATGGAATAAGTGTAAAGTCTTTCCTACCCCTCTCCTTTCTTCACAACCACTTTTGGTCAAAGGGCATTAGTGGTCTTTTGGCATGATATTTTGAGTGGAAAATTCTAGACTTGTGGTGTGGCATCATCTCAACCCTCCATCTCATTTTCTTTCCCATCTTTCATTTAGACCATTGGATCTTGGAGGGCATTCTTGGAATGAATTATACAAACACATTATCACATTTTCTTCTCATCCATTGCAAGAGACCAAACCAAACACTCCCTAAATTCTTTCTCCCCTCTCTAATTTTCGCGCCCCCCACCCTCTTTTTCTCCCTTTCTTCTTCAATTTTTTTTTCCATTTTGGTGAGATTTTGAAGAAATTTTGAGCATGAATCTTGTTGGTGGACCTCTAAGCTTTATTTTGAGCTAAAGATTTTGTAAGTTTTCTCCCCCTTTGCGGGTTTTTCATTCTTAAACCCAAACTTTACAATTCTTGAGATTTCACTCCTAAATTCCATAAATTGATTTTTATTGTTGTTAATTCTCGTCAAGGTATCATTGTGAGCATATTTATTACCTACTTTGCTCCTTGGGAGTTTGGAAAACATTGTTGTGATTTTGAACTCACTTTTGGAAGACTCTCTTGAAATCCTTGATCCCATTGCTTGGACCTCCTTGGATTCACTCTTGCTTTGCTTGGACTTAAGGTAGTGTAATACCCCGTGATTTTTGGGACAAAGAAATTTAAAAAAAATATATATATATATATATATATATATAAATTAAGTTGGATAAATTATATTTATTTAATTAAATAATATAAGTTGGGCTTATAAGCCCAATGAATCACTATTTAATTACTTTTGGGCTATTACATATATATATAAATTATTTTTGGGCCCATGGGAATTATGTAAAATAAATATATATATATATATATATTTATAAAAAGAAAACCCTAAGTTAGTCCTACGTTCTGTCAGACAAATAGAGGAGATAACAGAATCGCAGCCGCGTAGAAGAGAGGAGAGAGCATCGATCAGCCTATAGTTCGTGCGTGATTTAGCCCAACGATCAGGCAAGTAGAATGTTCTTCTCTTCCCCTTTGGATTCGTAATCATAACATCTATCTGTCTCTTACGATTTCTGTTTGTATATAATCAATTATATTCAGTATTGACGTTTATATATAATAGTACTGATCTGTATATATATATATACTTTCGTTGAATATATAGATATATATAAATATATGGAAGGTTTCGTTGACGGTTAGAAATTACAATAAGAAATTAAGAATATAAATTTATGTCCAAGCCATAAGTATAGAGGTCACCAATAATGGAAGAAATTAGGTTATGGATCTTTTAGGTAGTTACGTGAAACTTTGATTTTTGTTTGCTAGCGGGCCACCACCAAAGATATGGACACATGGGCACGTTAACAGGAACAAAGGTAGTCAGTTTGCTTTCTTTATATGTTGCTAGCAGTCCACCAATTGACAATTCAATGACCAATAGGATTTTGTTTAAGGATTTCAATGGAGTATACAGGGCTTCGTATCACAGGATATATATATCCCAGGGCCTTGCGAAGCATGTCTAAAGTTTATTTTATTTTTTGGGTTGAATTAGTATATATATATATATATATGTAAGTATAAATTCTGATATTTCCATGTACAGAATTACTCATGTAGTTGTGTGTATATATATATATATATTTGATTTGTTTGTTTTTCTTGTGATTATATCCATGTATGAACCTTGTATTTAATATTTAATGTTAGAATATTTCTGAACAACAAGCTCGGTGGGTAATAAATTTACGTATCCGAAGAAAATAAATTATTGTAAAAGATTCAATAGATTCTTTTATTATGGCATAATTAGTATATATATATATTATTATTTTTGATTATGGAATGGAGGAGACCACGATGGGCTGACTATTAAGTCAGTCTCGTCTGTACCATGGCATCAATCACTTATCACAACGTTGATAAGTTGTCAGGTACGTGGCTAAGGTTAGGTATGGTTAAGTTACCTATTGTTTTGATGACTAGTTTTGATTACATGTATGGATGCTTTAATATTTATTTATTTATTATTATGATTATGATTATTATTATTATATTTTTATTGGAGTATGCATTAAAGAATTATGGTCATAGTTATGGGGACTGGAGTCTCTTCGTATGTTCCTGTAGGATGACATGGAGGGATGATATAATTACTAGTTCTCTGTTTGGGATCATGTAAAGTCTACTTTGCTCGTGGGTCTGACCCACAATTGTTAACATTTCAGGTCATCGGCAGTTCCAGCCACAGGGTTGAGGGTTCATCTCGTTTCTTCTTGAGTTATTCATCTTTTCGCTTTATTTCAATGTAGGGACTCAATTCATAAATAATTTTAGACTCTTGTTTTCATTGATGATTAGGGGTCCATAGATATGGATTTCCGAGTTGTACTCTTGGGGGATTTGGATTTCTTAATTTATTTATTCAAGAAAATTAAACTTTTGAGACTCTATTAATTCTTTATTATGTCTTTTGATTCCGTGCTTGTTTATTATTAAATGTTGATGCGCCTTAGTTTTCGGGATAGGCCTGGCCAACCTATGCATGAAAATTAGGGAGGTGTCACAGGTAGGGGAAGACTAATCACTTCACTCTTGGTTACGTGGGTGTGTACGTCAAAGCGTATAGGTTTATATATATATACTTGTTGAGTCTTGAAACTTATGTATCATGTTCTAGTTCCCCTTTTATATGAATGTTGAGAAGTTGTTGCTTGATTAACATTATTTCTTGTTGATATTGATATATTGTGGAATTGTTGCTTAAGTTGATGAAAAGCATGCTCATAAATTGGAAATCGATATCTATGTTGACATATTGCTCATTTTGTTCACTTTTGAGCATGATTAGTATATGGACACCATGTGCATATGTATATAGTTAGTGTTGTTTTCATGTCTCATTCAAAAACCTTGTGTGAGTGAACCTTTCGGATCATCACAACAACTGGCCAGGCGGTGTCTCTCGCTACCGGCAGACTAGTAATCCTGGAATCAGAGAGGCGTGGGAGGACCTCGGTCCAACCACGGTGTTTATCTCGCGAGTACATATAACTCGTGGTTTATGTTCCATGGCGACACTATATCCGGTTACATAGGGCGTTGCATTGGCATTGCATATCTAGATGCCGTTGATTTTCATTGTTTTCGTATGTCATTATCATTTATTATTGTTGAGCATGTTGAGGAATTGTTTGTGGGTACATTGGGGTCCCGGATTGGCGTGAGAGCCATGTGGGACAACGGACCGACCTAGGGTTGAAGCGGTGACGCTTCCTCTACTGAGCTAGTGTAGTTCACCCCTTATTTTAAAACTTTTCAGGTGATGACCCCGCTACAGGAGGACCTTAGCCATGTTAGTGACTATTTGAAGACTTGTTCCGTGTTTTTGCACTCTTGGCGGCGGACATGTTGACTTGCACTTTTTCTATCTATCTTGTACCTTTTTTAGGACACTTGATGTCATGCCATGTATTTATAGTCTTTTAGCTAGCATGTTAGCCGTGTTGATGGCATTGTACTCCCTTGAATAATGCTTAGGCGCGGGAGACATTATTTTAAGCACTACGGCGTGGTGGTGAAAAGCATGTAAAACTTGATATATGTTGGTGTATATTGGTACCTTGAAACTATTGAAATCACTTTTGTAAAAACCGATTTTCAAAACTTATAAGAATGTTGTATTTTGGAAACACGTGATTGTTATTATTTTTCAAAGAGCTTGGAAGCTTGTATTTCACTTATTTTGAAGTTGGTTAGCTTTAGACCTGGTTTTGCCCCAACTGTTATTGAATTCGTCATTGCTCTTGTGAAAGTCCCTTGTTCTGATCATTTGTAGCGTCTTTATTCTCCACCTATTCTTCCCCCTCATGGCATAAAATTGTCGTTTTTGATATGTTGATTTATCGTTCTTAATGTTGGAAACTGATTCAAGACCGAACCGTCACGTTTCTGAGCCTCGGAAACCTTCTTTCTCATGAACTGGTGCAGGGCCTGGTTCAAGAACTCGACCTTTAGTCGAGAACTCGCCCCGAGGGGCGCCAAGGCGCAGCCGTGGCGCCAGAAGTCCGGTGTTTGGACGCCATGGCGAGCGCCAGGGGAAGGGTGAGAACTCAACTTTGTCGAGCCATTAAGGCGAGAACTCGACTTGCTCCTGTTTTTCACCAACTTCAATTTTGTTTTCCATTTCCTCCACTATGTATTTCTTACCCCTTCCACTGTATTTTGGGCATGTATTGATGGTCCTTGAGGCAGGATTTGATGCGTTTATGTTGACTTGGTTTCTTCATATCTTCCACTTTTCCGCCATTGTTTCGGGCTAACTTTGAGCCTTGCACCATGTGTTTCACTCCTTCCGTTACCCTCGGGATTCTTGGGCCTCGGTACCGGAGCCTTGGGATTTCGGGGTCTGACAGACTCGGCCGGGTAAGACAGATTACCGTAAACTGTTTTAAGTGGCACTATAGCTCCGCTGCAGTGGCTCTTGCTACTCCAAGTGGAAACAAGAAACGAAAGCTTCATTTTGTAGTTGCGGGAGTGGTAAACAAAATTGCCAGGACTGATTCCTGATTCTTTGGGACGTAATCGAATCATATGTACTGGTCATTGTGATCTCACATATCCTGCCATTTTCCAAACCAAATTTGGCTTTTCTAAAAGAGGTAACAAGGCAAAACAAAGTTATCAAACATCTTTTTTACTGCTGTTTCTGGAATTTTAAAATTGGCAACAGAAAATCAATAGGCAAAGTTTTACCAAAGAGGACTAAGAACAGTCAAAATCAGTGCTCTAAAAAAGGTTCATGTTTCCTTGCAACTTCAGTTACCAAGTTCAATATCAGAGCCAAATGTAAAGCTGAATAAATTTTGATCCTTGGAAAGTGTTTCTCATATATAATGAGACAAAATCTAATAATGAAGGAGAGATGACGAATTGGAAGGAAAGAAAGGTACAAGAGATGAGAGGGATATCCTAAGGGAAAGGGAAATTTTTACCTTTTGTTATAGAGAGTGAGAAAGGAAGGAGAAAGGGAAGGGGAATTATTTGATTTTTTTTTTCTTTTAAAAGAAGATTCCTTTGAAGGGAAAAAAAACTAATAAAAAGGGAAATCTTCTGTCCTTCCTCTACATTTTTTTGAGGAAGAAATATGGTGGTCCCAAAGAAACTCTCTTACTTGCCTCTAAAATTTTCTTTCCCTCCTATCAAACCATGGAGAGCTCATTGTTCCTCCCCTCCTCCCTTTCCCATTTCCCTTCCTCCCACTGATCTCACATCCCGAAAGATCCATAAACCATCATCAGCCCCATCCAAAAGAAAACAGTAAAGAGCATATTGTATATACCAACTTGATCTAAGCCCCTTTATAAATCCCAGTGTTCATTCCCCTCGAAAGAAACTAAGGAATAAATTCATGATACTGAACAAGATGGGCATATAGGGTTTACATCATTTGATGTTTGTGAACAACCATCTAGTCTAAAAGCTTAAGTTGTTAGAGAGGGTGTCACCTTCAGGGTTATATCCTTTTACATACCCCCTCATGTGTGGTCTTATTTTTGGTCCAACACGTGATTTTGAATTTTGTTAGAGCCACCAACATGCCCCCTTGGATGTTGGCTTCTTTTTGGTCAAATGATTTTTAATGAGGGTGGCAGTAAAGTTTAGACTTGAGACCCTTGGCTCTAATACCATAACCACCATCTATCCTAATATCATAAGCTGTTAGAGAGAGTGCCACATTCATATGTATGTCCTTGACAATGGTCCAAGAGCAAAACACCATAAGGAAACAACAGGTTATGATAACATGCAACAAGTTCTAAGCCAAGAAGCTGCTTCAATTATCAGTTGTCCTTCTGGGGCCTTTTGGGCTCACCATCTTCATACTTGACATAGAATTTACATAACGACTTGTCAAAGAAACCACAAGGCAGTACGTTAGAAAGAAAAAAGAGAGAAAAACAAGCAAGATGATATTTACCACTTAATAACATTTAACAGAGTAGCCATCTGCAGAATATGTTGAATGATTTGGAAAAAGAAAAAATATGAGAAATGATTTTTAAGATGTAAGAAACACAAAGGAATGCATGGGGTCACATCACATCTAAGTACAAAATTTCAAGTGTACTTCAGTTATAGATTGTTCTTTCAGGCTTTATTGCTTTCTACCTTTTATACGTGAAGAAACTAACTACATAGAACGAATAATCCAAAACCCCGGGGAATTTTTTACAAAGAGAAGAGAGAGAGAGAGAGAGATGTACCAAAATATATAAGCTAATGTCGGAATCACATTTAGTATAGGGAAGGCTGAGTGGTCTGTTGGACCATCTCACAACTGTACCAACATTTCTTGGCCTTCTTTCATACTCTTCTGTATGGCATGCAATAAAAACTTGTGCTCTGTCATGCACCTGAAATTTGTAGTATTTAGAAACGACCCTGTTAAGTTTTGAAATTTGTAGTATTTAGATAGAGAGACTATGATGCTAACTATTTGAAATATCTACTGAAAACAGAGGGGAAAAAAAAAAGCATTACCACCAAATGGATAATGGATAATGGATAAGACAAAGACAAATAGGATGCGGGTAATGAAATCGAAGCATATCAACAAAGCAGAACAATACCAGCATAAAAAGATCACAAAATGGAAAATATCATTATCCAGATCAGTTAGAACCCCAATCTTACCCATGTCAAAATCCACAATGGATCAAGTTATGGCTTCTATATCTCCCTTGTGATTCTTAGACTTACAAATTTGCCAGGTTGTTACTGCTTTTGACATTGGGTCCAAGTTTCCTTGATAAGTAAATATAACCAAGCCATAAATTTTAAGGTACGAGAGTTGGACAAATCGGATTTCTAGACACAAGCAGCATGTAACATGAGATGCTGAAGTATGACATAAACGATGGTACTAAATACATGAAGTAGAGAGATGAACTGAGAATCCAGTTTCGTTCCACATTGACACTTTCTTTATTTTCCATCTCGGAGTGCCACATGCCTCTGTTATATCATTAGCCATAAGCATGCAAGCTTGTAGAAAACACAACTTCTGTCCAAGACAGGAGCTTGGTGTATAAATGGCTTACAAAATTTCATGTCAACTGGAGACAACAATAATTCAAAAGATGTGACTTTATAGACGTCCAGGGGCCTATAACAATTTATGTAAAACATGGAGTTGATCTTCTGTTTGCTGCTCTGACCTTTCAGAACTGGTTTCACTTTCTCTGGTTTCTGAGGTGTCACGCCCCGGAAATCCAAGGACTCCAAAACCGGAAATCCGTGGAATCCCGAGGGTGATGAAAGGAAAAGAAAACGAACCGATACAACAGACCGGAAGCCGAACTATTGGATCTGAAACTGAAACAAGGCCAACAATGCCACACCTTGCCAAAACCCAACAGAAGCAAGGGACCAAACCTTAACCCTAAACCACTCCCATTGGAGAACAAGGGAATGGACGAGAACCAACCCGGTCCGAAGCAAGAAATGCTTCCCGGGATTGAAACCGGAATAGGCAAAAGAAGGGATACGACTGAGCATGCTCTAAGCACGTCACACCTCATACACCCACCAAGGATACCATCCAAGTGCGTAGGGAGAAGATAGAAAGAGAACGGAAGCCGAAACAGAACGCGAAAACACCACATCACCACATCAACCAAAATGACCCGAGTGATTAGGGCGAGACATGTCGCCGGCCCTTGGTGCAGTTTTAGCAGAAAAGTTGCCGAAAGATCCCCGGACGAAGCCCGTTGACCCTGACAACCCCTGCAACCTTCCGGGCCGAAGCTAAACACCTGTGGAACGTCCAAAACGATATGAAAAACATAAGTCCAATAATAACATAATGAAATACCACCGTATAACGAAACAAAACTCGGGCAAAACCAAACTAAAATGCAACTAAGCGTGAAAAGAATGAGAACCCGGATTCATCCGGTCCAATGCCACATCCGGTGGCTCAAAGACGTCTAAGTACATGCATATACATGCCTTAATACAAGTGTCAAGTTTACACAAAATATATATATGCAAGTCCCACACCCGTGATGCTCAAAATAGTCATACAAGTCTGAAACTCCAGCTAACATTCTAGCCATCCCAAATACTACAAATGAGGTACATATAGCTAAATGCACAAAATCCACAAAAGACGAGTCACGTGATCCTTCCCGACATCCAACCGCTAAGTTGCGTCCGCCGCCGTCTCTTTTCCTGAAATGGTAAGAAACAACGGGGTGAGCATACATTGCTCAGTAGGGAAGTGTTATCTGCTCATCCCCCGACCATACAAGACATGATAACCCTCCCCGTGGTGCATGCTCCTACCCTAAGTAAAGTCCTTATCTCACCATGACACTCACACCAATCCAAGACCCCCAATGCCCGTGTACCCTAAGTCCGTACACTAAAACAACGGGTAAACCACGATGCTACATCAAGTATATAGGCCACATAACGGTTAAAATACAACCATGACAACAAGTCACTAACCATGCATGTCATGCCATGACCGGAGACACACCTCTCGTGCAACACACCCGGCTAAACCACCCACGCACACGATCGAACGGATTACTACGTCACGTGCACATGCCGAAGCCAATCACACGTAGGCCCTCCGTTCCCAAGGAAAATCATGAGTAAAGACCCATACACACGGATCAAACGGACTTCCACACCTTGTGCACACACCGAATCACACCTAGATGACCCGCGCACATACCTAAGGCAAATCACACAAATCATGTAATATGCACGCCCAAGGCAAATCAAACAAAATGTTTACCACCCCTTCATCACAAGAAAAACCGTTTTGAGTTAAACTCACCCCAAAACTTTACAAAAACCGACACCACGCCCCTTGGCGACACTTAACCCGTGCATATGACATTTGCACAATGCCATCATGAATGCATGCTAACTATCCAAATGCACCAAAAGAGCATTCGATAAATAATATAAAATAATTCCAAAAACCGCATATACCACATGCTAGCAATCACGATTCCACCATAAAGTATATATTTTCACATAACATTTACAGACCGTAAATAGCATGCTTTACATCACCAAAGCCACATACTTCACTAGCAATACAATTAATAACTACAACTAGCATGCTTTGCAATACCCACATAGCAAGAAACTGTAGCACTAAACCATGCTCTTAAAATCAATGTAGCATTTATCAAACCGTAGATAACATGCTCAACATAAAACCCAATCCATGCTATAGATCCTACACAAGAACCAAATAGCATGCTCCATCCAACAAATCTTATATACAAATATATAAATACTCCACATAACGAGCCATCCATGCTATAAACTCAAAAACAAAAATCTCCTAGCATGCTTCACCCCAAGCTAGACATATACATATGCATCCACATAACATATATATATATATATATATATATATAACAATGCAAAATACTCACAATTACAACACAACCCAATTTCGATTATATACCGGAATTCATAATATTCGCATGCTCATGAAACCGGAAAACAAAAACGAACCACACACCCCTACCTCAAATTGTAGGGAACACTTCGATTCCCGCCGAAACCGAACTAACGAATGGATGATCCAAACCGGTAGAAAGAACGCCAACGCCACCAGGAACACACTTCCCTTCAACGACCCGCCAAAACCCGCCTCGCCGGAATCCGGCTACCGGAAAAACAAGCCCCGATCGGAAATCCGAAACGATCTAGCTAGATGAAACCGAAAAGAGAAGGTGCGGATAAAAAAAACTCAAAATCACAAAACGGGAAAATTACTCACCGAGCTTGGTACCAAAACGAAGCCGGCACCGCATAGAACAAACTTTTAGTTCTGACCACGGGCCAAAACCCACCCGAAGTAGATGAATTCTAGAGAGAGAAAACTTAGTCTCTACAAAAATGGTGGTTTTGAGAGTTTAGAGAGGTGAGTGAGATGAGAGAAAAAGGAAAATTCTTTTATATATATACAAGTCATGCTTTTGAAATGCCTAAAATGCCCTTTAACACCCTATTTCGCAATAACGTCATCAAAACGCGACCCCGTGAACCAGAAAAATACCAAAACACCCGAAAATAAAAATAAATAATTCCGGGTGAAAAACCCAACCACTGGGCCCACCTAAAGCCCGAAAATGAAAAACCACCGGAACACTCAAACTAGCCCGAAAATACTACCCGTGGCCCCACCGCCATACGTAGAGACCCACGCAAAATAATAAATTAATGACATCACCCGCGGAAAAAAAAAAAACCTGAAAAATCAAAACGATAAACGGACGTTACATGAGGATTATAAGAAAGGGAAAGACAAGAAAGCGCAAAAAAATTAAATAAATAAATAAATAGGGAGGGGGGGGGGGGGGAAGCAAACCTACGGTTGGGGTTAAGTGTTCTTTGATATCACACACAAACCTACGGTTGGGTTAAGTGTTCTTTGATATCACACCTAGAAAAACTTAGGAAACCTGAGAGTCAGACATGCATAGGGTTATGGTAAGTGTACAGTTAATACATCTAACCTTTGACACAGCTTTCCAAAAAGTTGCTGCTCTCAGACTCCAACCTTCACCTCTCATGCATAGGCAGGAAAGCAACCAACATTATTCGAAAGGTACAGGGCAGGCAACAGCAGTAAATCCTCATACACTCCTTGGAATCTTTTATCCTCCTTACCACCAGCTCTTAACTTGAGTGGCACGTCCTGCCACCCAATCGGGAACTCCAAGGTTAAAGCCTTGTTAAAAGCCACGGATTAATCGTCCTTTCATATCCCCCCCCCCCCCCAAAAAAAAAAAAGTTTTTCTAGACAGTTAAAAGAACTACAATTCTCGTAGACCCACCTATTACAGAACAAAAACTCAAGTCCAGTGTTTTGTAACCCACAATTAACACCACAAAAAAGATACCAAATACTTAAAATTTAACGCACATCTATATATAAAAAGGAAAAGGAGTACCTTTGGTATATATAGAATGCTTCCGTTGTATTTTGCAGTGTATTCAGATACATATAATAGAAATCCAAACATCTGACATGAGATATTCAAGTGCAGCTGAATTAGTTGTTCAGCCATGCTTACTGTTGAAAAAGCTGTAACAATGAACTTTTACAAGCAAAAAGACCAAGATTTATATACCTGGCCTGCAGATTCCATTGAAATGGGGTTTTCAGATTCAATCACATCAATATGATTTTTGATGTAAAATGTATCCAACAAAAATGAAGTTTTCTGTAACTGGATGCGTCCAAATCCTGTCCTTATATTATTGGACGGAATTGAAGAAAGAGGTGCCGCAGAATATTGACTTATAACCTTCCGCAATGCTGAAATCAGTACCATGTTCATTAGTAGACCATTTTACTGAATTACAATCTTAACTTGCAATATAAAATTTAAGAACCCAATGAACTAACAAATTCCCAGAAATCATAGGCAACATTTTAGAGAATATTGCATGCAGCAGGAATGAATCAAACCATATATTTGTAGCTACATCAAATGTACAATAGCACAGCCATTCCAGCTAGCTAAGTTGGCCAATGCATGAGTAATTGATAATGGATCAGCATTTGGAACTTACAGATACACAGTATCCCACTCAAGTTGTCACTCCTATACAAAAATGTTCTCCACAGACTACAGCAATAAGCCGGTAACAAATCCCCATTTTGCTACCCTTCATATCAAAGCATTACTCCTAAGCTATAATAGACCTTTGCAAACAATCCTGCTCGCCATGTCAGCAAAGACACTAAACCAGAGAAACCTCATAAACTTCTTCTTGAAGCATAAGGTTGAGAGCATTAATGTTGTCAATCCTCTTCTTGAAGCATAAGTTAGTTTTCTATTTGAGTATGTGTGTGGAGGGAACAAGGTTATTCATTGTATTAGTGTCTTTGATAGATTTTCCTAGTTGTATCAGTACCTTATTTTGTATTATTGTTGGTTTTTGCTTTTATGGTAGGTTTGGGGTTTCCACCCTTGGGGGATGCCCCTTGAAGATTTGTACAGCTTTTAGCCTCTTGATTATATGAAAATGCTTACTTTTCAAAGAACAAAAAAAAAAAAAAAAAAAAAAAAACAAAACAAAAATCAAAAAACAAAAAACAAAAAGTAGCACAAAAGATGAAATAACTATAAGGCACACCTTTGAACTTTGCATTATCCACATCACCAGATTCCTTGATAGGTGCATCCTAGTATAAAATGGTGAAGATAATATGAGAACGGGACAAGAAAATTTTAGTACAGAAGTTATTAGAAACATGTCAAGATCACCCTCACATAATCATAGGAAGTAAGGTCAGGCTTGTAATCAGATTCAGTTGCACCAGTATTTGCACCATTATAGAACCCAAAGTTTGTTCCACCATGTGCCATCTACAGAAAGCAAGGCATAAAAACTCACCCCAATTTCATCTTAATGACAACTTGCAACAGCAAAAAGGATAAAATTGAGAACATACATAAAGCACAGCAGAACCATTTCGAGATAATATCTTTTTAAGGGCAGCTGCTGTAAAATCAGCATCTGTCTTTGCAATATCCTCTCCCCAGTGGGTAAGCCAACCAGTATAAAATTCCCTGAATAAAAGATATTATGGGCATCATCATACTACACAGATAACAGTTAATATTAGCAAACTTAAAATGAAAACACTGACGCAGAAAGAGGTGGTGATTTCCCAGGGGCATTGAACTCCTTTTGCAATTTAAATATAGGCCACGGATCATCGCCAGTTGTGAAGTCAACAGCTACAAATTAAGAACAAAGGTCAGAAATTGTTAATTCAACTAGCCAAACAAGCTATGCAACCACAACATATAACATAAGTTGATCTGGATGCCAAATTTTTGGTAATAACCTACAATGTCCCTCACACTTCTACGTAAAAAGGTTTAAATAATATAATTGCCATATAAAAGCTTAATGTATCTAATACTTTTCCCGCCAATTGAAATATAAGGATTTTCTATGAGCAAACTTGGTAATTTAACTAGCCAAACAAGCTATGAAACTGTTTCATTCCCGCCACCTAGATAAGCATTTCCACATACTACATGTTACCCAACTTCCGTGGAGACAGACAGCTTGGTAAAGAACACCATCTAACTTTTGCTTAGCAACAGCAGACCTTTATGATGACAGGATTAAACAAGATGCCCACCCATTAAGCTCATTTTGATTCCGCTGGGGCATCCTCGCCCGCGCTGCACTCCAATGTTGATTTGTCCATAAAAATTGGTCTTTTATGCATAATGGAAATCCACTCAACCCTGGAAGGACCAAGGAAAGGAAAATAGAGATAGACCCAGAAACAGAGGCCTTTCACAAGGCTCTCAAGAAGCCAGAGTAGAGTGTGGCAGAACTATATTATCCTCCCATGAACAATATAATAGTATCAGACCACTTGCTCCTTCATGTAATGAACATTAAGTATAAGAGGAGGAACTGAGATCCTGTGGTGGAGCGGGTGGCGAGGAGGTTGGTTGATTGGAAAAAGCAATATCTTTCTAAGGGCGGGAAACTGACCTTAGTAAGAATGTTCCATCCAATCTTCCAACCTATTTGCTTTCGTCTTATCAGATTCCTTCTTCTATGGCCTTGAGAATTGAGAGGCATAAGAGGAATTCTATTTGGGGAGGGGGAGTTAGGGAGGAGTCGGAGTTTCATCTGGTAACTTGGGAGAGGGTGTGTAGGCCTATTTCTGAGGAGGGTTTGTGGATTAGGAGGTTGGGGACTTCTAAAAGGGCTTTGTTAGGAAAGTGGTTGTGGAGATTCGGGATTGAGAGATAGATTCTGGAGGAGAGCGGTTGTGTGCCGTTTTGAGGAGGATGGGGGAGGGTGGTGTTTGAGGGAGGTGAGGATGAGGAGGGGGGGTGGGGGTTTGACAGGATATTAGGAAAGGTTGGAATGCTTTCTCTATGCATCTTAGGCTAAGTGCGAGGGATGGGAGATATATTTATTTTTGGATGTATTGTTGGTGTGGGAAGAGATCCTTGCCGTTTTCCTTTCCGCTAGTTTTTGTATTGCTCGCGATAGGCATGCCATAGTGGCTGACTAGTATTTTTTGTTATACCGGTAAGCTAGTCTGGGATGTACAGTTTGTGAGGCACTTCAGGATTGGGAGTTAGAGGGTGTCTCTGTCTCCCGAGTTTCTTTATCATTAGATTCATGTTGGAGGTGGGTCGGATTCTAAATCATGGTTGCTCTATTCACATGGACAATTTGAGGTCTCCTCCTGGTTTCGATGCTTGTGGGGTTTCGATGCTTGTGGGGTCCGAGTTGGCATTCCTTCTTTTGACATTCCAAGGCTCCTTCCTAAGGTGGCTTTCGTCTAGTCAACAGTGTGGAGTTGGATCCTCCCATTGAATAATCTAAGGAGGGGCCTATTTTTCATCAATTGGTGCTTTCTATTCCAAAAAACTAGTAAATATGTTGATCATCTGCTTCTTCATTATCCGGTTGCTTATGCTTGTTGGCGCTTGCTCCTTGGTCTGCTCGGTGTCCAGTGGGCAAGAGGAGTGATGGATGCTTGGGGAGGATGCTATGTGGGTGCCCAAACCCGTGATTTATGGAGGGTTCCCTTTGTCTCTGGTGGTGTCTTTGGTTGGAGTGTAATCGCCCTTACTTTGACGGGATTTAGTATGCTTTAGGCTCCATCAAAGACACTTTTATTTCCTTTTTGTTTTGTTGGGTCATGGGTAGATATTATGCATTCTTTGCGACCATGGGGCTTTTTTTTTCTTTTTGTATTAGAGATGCGCCCCCCTTTTGAGCGTCTTTCTATATATTCCTTATTTATTAAAATATATATATATATATCTCATTGAAAGAAAATTATTAGATAAATACAAACGCAAAAATAAATAAATAATCATGTCTTGGTATTTTCCAGTCATGCTTATTTAGGCAGAGACCTAAATTTATTTATTACTGATGGGCTCTCGGTCTATGTATCTACTGTCTAATGAGGCAATGAACCTATAACAAACATCTAGGCACCATATAAATGCAGGAGTTAAGTATATAGTGAACATTGACCTTCTGCCAATTAAAGCTTAACATCAGTAAAATATTAACAAAGTGCAGCAAGCAGACTTGACAGTAAGCCCTGCACTTAATTTTCTCATTGCTTTGTCATAAGGCGAGATATTGATAAACCGGCGAGATATTGATAAACCGAATCGGAAATAAGAAGGATCAGGAGTACTTTCAATAAAAGAAAAGGTTAAGAAGTACATACAGGAAAAAGAATACATAAATAATAGGCTTGAGCAATTACATAGCTAGGACATTTTCACAGAAGTAATTGCTTGAGAGTTCCAAACTTCCAAACAGATTAGTTCCCCATACAATTTCACTCATATTAATCTTTCAAGTACAGTTTCTTGAATACCTACTATGGTATAATTTAGTGTCATATTTCTCAGAAATTGCACAAATGATAGATGTTCCTTCAGTTACCTGAAAAGACAGTATCTCCACGAATCGTTCCTTTCTCAAGAGTTTCTCTAGATCCTCCATCTGTAGTATATCTGCAAATAATCCTTATCTGGTCAGAAAAGGACTCGTGATGAAAGAAAAATATTCCTCTAGAATCTTCATTTGAGATGCTATCGTCATTGAGCTCAAATACCTCTCCAATAAATTGTAGACAAACGCAATATATTCCAAAAAGACATATACACACCCAATCTTGCTGCTATATGAAATTCATGCATTTATGGTACATGCATAGTGTTAATTGTGAAGAAAATACGAAACGAGAGGGTATACATGCGTCAATCTACTAAGTTCACAAGCAAAGTTGACAGTTTTTCAGATTGGCAAAACAGAGAAAAATTGGAAGTTCTGGAAAAAAAAAAACCTACAACAATTTATCCAATTCAACTGACAAGTATGTTAGAGAGGTCCAATCTAATTGATCCATGACCCTCGACAAGTGGCTGCTAGCTATTAGAACTAGTGTTACTAATTTTGAGATTCTTGCGACCCAAACAAGAGTTGCAAGCATCAACTTCATGTTATTTTTTTGAGTCCTTGTAGGTCAGTCAATCGTGTTATTTCATATACTACTATACTGATATGAGTAACCCAGTTGTTATAAAGGAATGCTTGAAGATCGTGAATATTTTATGGTAATCACATGGGGATAAAGAGCTGACCAGCATGATGGATCATCAGCAATTTAGATCTTGTAACTTCAACCGCTTGGACTTGGCCTTAAGTAGACTGTAATTTGTTTAAAGTATTTTCAAAAGTCTGAACCAACCAAGATCATGTCCTAAAAGCTTTTGAGATGCTTTGTCATGCTTTTATTGACTTAGAATCAATGGTGAGTGTTGCTGCTCAACTCTATAAAGGCACCAGTGCTCAAATGATTATGTTCTTGCCTTGGAAGGGGCTTGAGTATTAATGCTCACCTACCTAGCTCTGATGGTCAGCTACCCAACTTCTGAAAAGTTAATGTTTTCCAAATACAAAAAATTGGTTCAGAACCATGTTAAATACAAACTTGGGTGTCTAAATATTATAAGTGTCCCTTCAGTAGGACTTCAAGAAAGAGATTTAGAGGACACTTGAAGAAATTGTGTATGCTCCTTGTGTTATTCTAGGCGCTTTGGCTGCTGACATAAAATAAACAACAAAAAGAAAATGTTTTTATCGCGTATTATCACTGATTCGTGAAGAAAAAACATTTCGACTGTTGCTAGATCCCCATATACAGGGGTAACAGAGGAGCAACGTGTTAATGCTTGATATATTTGTTGTTGGGCTGGTTCTCCAAGAACTTGAATATTCATGCAAATCGGTGTTCTAACATATGTTGCAACTTAATAAAAAATGTTGGGTCCATTCTCCAACAGCTTAAACTTTGAAGGCAACTGGTAAGCTATGAAGCACGGATACTTCTCCGGAGGCGCCGTGGCGGTATTATACACGTGTCCAGCACCGATACTCCTATGATATGCCCAGAAACATGTCCGATACCCCGTAGAAGCTTCCAAATTTTTTTATTAAATTTTTACTTTCGGATACGGCGCGAAAATTGTCTTTTAAATTCTGCTGCAAATCTACTTTTCTTTCTTGTAATGGAACATGACTCTAGATTGCAAAGCTACTAGTTGTGATGACATTTTATTGCCAACTGTATAGCTAATGTTGATGTTTTTGTGATGGGATTATGTCTTTTAACCTCTTTTTTTGGAAAAGGAAGTTATGAACATCTGACTTATATATCTAACTTGATGAATGATTAAATGGTGAAAATTGTTAGTGTATTTCGTGTTAATATTTGATGATATCTGTGGAAAACACAGCAAGCAATCTTTGACTCATTAGCAAGCAATCTTTGACTCATAATTCCAACATGTTTTACAGCTGCAAATCTGAAGAGAATCTGCAGACCTTTGTGGACCTTTGACACAGCAGCCGATCTTGACTTATTATACCCTAGATATAACTATTATTTAGTAGACTTGTACATGTATTTCTGCCCTTAGTTGTTGTTATTTATTGTATATATAGAGGCCTTGTAAGATCTGGAAAATAACAAGAAAAGAACAGAATTCTTCATGGTATCAGAGCCCTATTTCAGTTCTGGGTTCTTTTTCCTTCTACATTAACCAACCTTCATTGTTGGCCTCTTTCAGTTCTGGGATTCTTTTCTGTTCCACCATTCCCCTTTGTTTTTGGGCCTTCATTGCCCATATTGGTTCACCAGATTGCTTGGCCTTCATTGCCAATTGTCCTACTTGTTTTTTCTCAGCCTTAATTGTTGTTATTCTTCTATTTTCATAGCCCCTTTGCTGGCCTTTATCTTCAGATTTGTTAAGATGACTCATTGGGATACCTCATGTCCTACCATTCAGATTACTAAACACAAACTGCAAGGCATTGGAGAAAGAATGAGTCATGGCAGAAATAAATCAATTTCAGCCACTATTGCGCAAGCTGGAAATTTTTTCACTGCTTTACAAACTACAAGTTCAAAAATCAGCCCTTGGATCATAGATTCCGGGGCGTCAGACCACATGACATGTTCATCCAGCCCCTTCAATACCTATTTTCCAGCCTCTGGACATCAAAAGGTTAGGATTGCGGATGGTACTCTATCATCAGTTGCGGGGAAAGGTTCTATAATTCTTTCCAAGGATTTTGTCCTTGAATCTATCCTACACGTTCCAAATCTCTCTTGCAACCTTATATCAGTTTCTAAACTAACTCGAGATTTGAATTGTATAGCCAAATTCTCTTCTCTCATTGTGAATTTCAGGAACCGTATACGGGGAAGAGGATTGGCAGTGCTAAAGAAATGGATGGCTTGTTTGTCCTTGAAGAAAACAAAGTTGAAGAAGGCGGTAAAGGCATGAAAGCTATGCAATGTGGGAGTTTCAATCTGGATAGTAAGGATGACATTTTTTTGTGGCACCTTAGGTTAGGACATCCTAATTTTCCCTATTTGAAAAAATTGTTTCCTTCGTTCTTTGCAAATAAAAATATTTCAGATTTCAAATGTGAAACATGTGAGTTATCTAAGCATCATAGAGTGCATTTTCCAGCATTGAATTACATCGAGTCTAGCCCTTTTACCCTTATCCATAGTGATGTTTGGGGACCTTCGCGTGTCACTAACGTTTCCGGTTCAAAATGGTTCATAACCTTCATTGATGACCACACTAGGATGTGTTGGACTTATCTTCTTAAACAAAAATCTGAAGCAGCCCAAGTATTTCCAATCTTTCATAAAATGATTAAGAACCAATTTCAGAAAAAAATTCAGATCCTTCGAACGGATAACGGTAAAGAATATTTTTCAAATATTTTGGGTGATTATCTTGTTGCTCATGGTATAGTCCACCAAACATCATGTGTTGACACACCCCAACAAAATGGGGTAGACGAAAGGAAGAATAGGCACTTAGTTGAAGTGGCAAGGGCCCTCCTAATCCAAATGAGTGTTCCTAAATATCTTTGGGGTGAAGCCATTTTAACAGCCACATATTTAATTAATCGAATGCCTAGTCGTATTCTTAAGTATGAGACACCATTGAACCAAGTCAAGAAATTTTTTCCATTAACAAAACACTTATTCTCTTTCGTAAGCCCAAAAATTTTTGGATGTACTGCTTTTGTTCATGATTACAATTCCAACAAAAGCAAATTGGATCCTAGAGCCATAAAATGTGTTTTTCTTGGTTACTCTTCAACAAAAAAAGGGTACAAGTGTTTTGACCCCACTACCAAAAAAAATTTTGTCTATATGGATGTAACGTTTTTTGAAGCCCAATCGTTCTTCACCAAAACTTCACTCCAGGTGGAGAATTATCCAATGGGAGATCAATTTTGGGATGATATTGTGATGCCCAATCATGTTCAATCCTCACAAAGCCTAAACCAATCCTCACAAAGCCTAAACCTTCAACCGAGCTTCCTTCCCAGCCTGCAACAGTCCTTACAACAGCCATTACAACAGCTGCAACAGCCCTTACAGAAGCTACAACAGCCATTACAGCAGCTGCAGCAGCCCTTACAGAAGCTACAACAGCCTTTACAACAGCTGCAACCAGCAACTGACGATGGACAGAATGAAGGACAGCTTAAAGAACTGAAGGTTTATACAAGGAAAAACAAGGATAAGGAGGCTGAAACATTTCCTTCGCACTGCCCAATCCCTGAACCAGCTACGGTCACTTCAAGGCCTCTATATATACAATAAATAACAACAACTAAGGGCAGAAATACATGTACAAGTCTACTAAATAATAGTTATCTCTAGGGTATAATAAGTCAAGATCGGCTGCTGTGTCAAAGGTCCACAAAGGTCTGCAGATTCTCTTCAGATTTGCAGCTGTAAAACATGTTGGAATTATGAGTCAAAGATTGCTTGCTAATGAGTCAAAGATTGTTTGCTGTGTTTTCCACACTCCCCCTCAAGCTGGCATGTAGATATCAGTCATGCTCAGCTTGCCAATTAACTCTTGAAACTGTCTTTTAGCCAAACCTTTAGTCAAGACATCAGCTAGTTGTTCTTCAGATCTGATGTAGGGAGTACAAATTAAGCCCCATTCAATTTTCTCTTTGATGAAGTGTCTGTCAATTTCAACATGTTTTGTTCTGTCATGTTGGACTGGATTGTGCGTAATGCTAATGGCAGCTTTGTTGTCACAGTAGAGTTTCATGGGATTACAACTTCCAATCTTCAATTCTTTTAAGATAGACTTTAGCCATAGCAACTCACAAATTCCCAAAGCCATCGCACGAAACTCAGCTTCAGCACTTGATATAGCCACAACCGTTTGCTTCTTACTCCTCCATGTCACCAAATTACCTCCTATAAAGGTACAATATCCTGAAGTAGAGCGTCTATCACTGAGTGATCCTCCCCAGTCTGCATCGGTGTAGGCTTCAATCTCCATATTCCCATTTTTTGAGAATATAATTCCTTTTCCTGGAGCGCCCTTAAGATATCTTAAGATTCTGAGTGCAGCGTTGAGATGGTCTTGATTAGGAGCGTGCATAAACCTACTGACAATTCCAACGGCATAGGCAATATCAGGCCTGGTATGAGATAGGTAAATGAGCTTCCCAACTAATCGTTGATATCTCTCCTTTTCTACCATTGGACTTGTGGTTATACCATCAAGTTTATGGTTAAAGTCAATAGGAGTATCTTCTGGTTTGCATCCCAATAAACCGGTCTCTTTAAATAAGTCAAGGACATACTTCCTTTGTGATAGAAATATTCCCCTTTTTGACTTTGCAACTTCTATTCCCAAGAAATACCTCAGATTTCCCAAGTCCTTAGTCTCAAATTCTTTTGCAAGAGACTTCTTCAATTTCTCTATTTCGGTGTCATCATTTCCAGTCACAATGATGTCATCGACATACACAATTAATACAGCTACCTTCCCTTCTTTGTGTTTGTAAAACATTGTGTGATCTCCTTGGCTTTGCATATATCCCTCTCTCCGGACAACCTTGGTGAATTTTTCAAACCAAGCACGTGGAGATTGCTTCAATCCATAAAGAGATTTCTTTAATCTGCACACTTTCTTTCCTCCAAAATTGCCTTCAAATTCCGGTGGCAACTCCATATACACTTCTTCCTCAAGGTCTCCATGGAGAAATGCATTTTTTATATCAAGTTGATGCATCGGCCAATCCCGGTTTGCAGCTATGGATAGTAGAACCTGGATTGTATTCATTTTTGCCACAGGGGCAAAGGTTTCTTGGTAGTCAATCCCATAGGTTTGTGTGAAGCCTTTCGCGACCAATCTGGCCTTGTATCGATCAATCGAGCCATCTACCTTGAATTTGATAGTAAACACCCACTTACACCCCACGGTCTTCTTTCCATATGGCAGATCAGCTAGTTCCCACGTGTTGTTCTTGGTGAGTGCCCTCATTTCTTCCATCACAGCTTTCCTCCATTTTGAATCTGTCATTGCTTCCTGAATGGTCTTCGGAATCTTTTCTTGACAAACATTAGTAGAAAATGCTTTGAAGGAAGGGTTAAGATTCTTGTATGAAATATAATTTGAAAGTGGATATTGGGTACAAGATCTTTTCCCTTTTCTAAGTGCAATAGGCTTGTCGAGATCAGATTCGGAGATATCAGAAATTTCATTAGGGAACTCACATTGTCTTTCCATGATCTCATTGGAATTTGAAGTGACCGTAGCTGGTTCAGGGATTGGGCAGTGCGAAGGAAATGTTTCAGCCTCCTTATCCTTGTTTTTCCTTGTATAAACCTTCAGTTCTTTAAGTTGTCCTTCATTCTCCTATTGAGGCTATCAAGGATCGCATCATTTCTTCTTTGTTTTGTTGGGTTGAGGGCCGTTCCTGTTTTTCTATTGTCGAGAAAGTAGACTTTTTGGCTTCTCTTGGCCCTTAGTGGCTTTTTGTTCTTGGGTTGCGCTCCCCGTTTGAGTGCTTTTTATATCATTTCTTACTTATCAAAAAAAAAAAAGTTGTCCTTCATTTTGTCCATCGTCAGTTGCTGGTTGCAGCTGTTGTAAAGGCTGTTGTAGCTTCTGTAAGGGCTGCTGCAGCTGCTGTAATGGCTGTTGTAGCTTCTGTAAGGGCTGTTGCAGTTGTTGTAATGGCTGTTGTAAGGACTGTTGCAGGCTGGGAAGGAAGCTCGGTTGAAGGTTTAGGCTTTGTGAGGATTGGTTTAGGCTTTGTGAGGATTGAACATGATTGGGCATCACAATATCATATATCTTGTATTCAATTGTATGCTTTTCAGTTTATGAACATTGTATATAATACATTGAGATTTCTCCTATTACAGGAAATTGATAAAATATATGTATTTATTATATAAATTTATTTATTATTTTTTTTATTTTTGACGTATCCCGTCGGCCAATATCCTCTTTCTTTTTTTTGGAGATTTGTCGTATCCATGTGGCCGTATCGTATCGTATCGTATCTGCACCCCGTATCCATATCAGGTAATCTACTTTGTGTTACATCTAAGTGTCCATCTTTGTTTCCTGATTGGGAGGCATGCTACATTTTGTTGGTTTGGTTTGTTTGCCTTATTAAGTGCAAGCGGGATTGAAATTGAGTTTTAGAGCTTGTTCTACATTGTTGGCTGACTGAAATTGAGATAGAGTTTTAGAGCTTGTTCTACATTGTCGGCTGATTCTCAAAAGCTTAAAATTTTCAGGCAATTGGTAGTCTAACATGGTATTAAATCTTTTGATTTTGAAAGGCCGTGATTCAAGTCTCCACCTCTTATGTTCCCCCTTATGTTGTAAAAGTGATGTGGAACACAATAAAAGAACTAGAAGAGAGAAAGAAAGGGGAGAGATAGAACTTGAGGTGAGAAAAGTAAGAATAAGAAAAAGAAAAGAAGTCGCGGAAACGATATAATTAATATTCCAAAAACCGCCTTACAACATAGCAATCACATAAGGAGGACAAGAACCTATAATAGGAATACTAAATCCTAATAAATAGGGAAAACAAATACCAGAAAGTTCTAAAATCCAATTTGAAATCAAATTCAAATCATAAGAAAATCCTAATAAACCAAGGCCTTGTAGCCTGATGGTAACATCTTTCCTCCCCAAAGGAGAGGTTAGGGGTTCGAGTCCAATAGGACTCATGTGGGTGTGGGTGTTTCTTACCATTCCAAAAAACTAAAAATTAGAAAATAAAATAAAATCCTAATAAAAAAGGAAAAATCTGAAATCAAATTCAAATAGAAGTCCAAATATCATCTATTTCCCACGTCTCCAATTGCTCGGTTCTCCATCATTCTATCCCGGTTGAGAAAAACTCTCCATCAAAGAGCAAAAGCATGGGTATAATTGGAAAAAGCAGGACTCAACACCACAATTTCTATCGTTTTAACTCCATATGATATATATGACTCGGTGACTTTTCCAACGCACAAGAATATCTCCATAATAAAAAGCATAACTCTGACAACGAAGAAACTCCTCTATGCAATCCAAATAAAGCAATTGGAGAGATAAAAGAACTGTTGCCCGAGCCAAGGAAAATACGGCTTCATTTATAGGATCACATGCCAATAAAATAGGAGGCTCAAAGGTGTCATGGTTAGATAACATATACTCTACATCAAAATATTTAATTAATTTAATATAATTAGTACTAATATCTGATGACCAGACAAAGAAATATGTATCATGTCCCGATCTATTGATAATGTGAAAAACTTTGGCATGTTTTATCTTGAAGGAGTTTTTGAGATAAGGCTGAGATGATGCACAAGTTATAACATAATCTCCTTCAATTAATTTATAATTCCTATAATGAGCAATTGCAACAAGTTTATAATTTTTCTTATTTAAAACAATTTCTTGTCGTATATCAGCATGAAACTCATGGACAAGCTCAACAAAGGAATTAAAAAACTCAATTAAATACCAATATAGAGGTGAAGGGATATAGTCAATGAACTGACATGGAAATAAATGATAAATAATCTTAAAAGGACAATTATTTGTATACTAATTGGTCACGTTATCATAAACATTCTCCATAATAGGTAAAAACAAGTCCTGCACATTAAGTTGATTTACCAAAAGGCATTGAATTATACTTTTTAGACATCGATTGATAACATCAATTTGTCTATTAATCTCATGAGAAAAGGGTGACGTAGATTTCAAATTGGTTCCTAAAGATGTCCAAAGTATCATCCAAAAATTACCCTGGTACTTGACATCTTTAGTCGACAAAAGGGAATTGGATAACTCATAATATTAAGCATTTTTTTTGTTGTTTAGAATAAGCGGTAATCTCTCAAGGTAGAGAGACTCTTAATTTATAATGATAAATTAGGTTACACAAGATAAGAGACCATATTGGGCTTACTACACACGTGGCCCAAAAGCCCACACGACTCCACTAACCCCCCCCCCCCCCCCCCCCCCCTTCCTTAAGTTGAAGCATAAATATTAATCATGCCCAGCTTGTTACAAATATTTTCAACTCTAGTTCCTGGAAGAAATTTAGTAAATACATCAGCAAGTTGATCCCCAATTTTCACATGCTTCAATAAGATATCTCCATGCTGTAGCTTTTCTCTGATAAAGTGGCAGTCCATCTCAATATGTTTAGTGCGATCACAAAATACGGGATTTATCACAATATGTATTGTTGTTTGATTATCACACCACAACTAAGAAAGCTCTGAAGAAGGATAACCAAGTTCGTGTAATAGTTGACGCAAATAAGTCACATCACTAGTCACATACGCTAGTGCTCGATACTCTGATTCAGCACTTGAACGGGCCACTCATTTTGTTTCTTACTTTTCCATGACACCAGATTACCACCTACAAATACACGGTATCCAAAGGTGGATTTCCTATCATAAGGAGATCCTGCCCAATCAGCATCGGAGAACCCCTCAACCCGCATATGACTATGATTACTGTAGAATAATCCATGACTCGGGGTTCCTTTAATATATCTCAAAATATGTGTCACAACATCCCAATGTGAAGTCCGACGATTAGACATGAATTGACTCACCACACTCAAAGAGAAAGCAACATCTGGACGAGTCATTACAAGATAATTGAGTTTCCCTACTAGACGTTAATACCGATCTGGTTCAGGGAACTCATCACCATCCTCCATAGATAACTTGACCCCTGGAGTCATTGAAGTATCGCTTGGTTTGGCATTCATCATTCTTGTATCCCGTAAAAGATCCAGAGCATATTTTCGCTGGCAACGATATATCCCACGTTTGCATCTAGCCACCTCAATACCCAAGAAATAGCGCAGATGACCTAAATCTTTAGTTTGGAACCGACTCTGGAGAAATTTTTCGGTAAAAAAATACATGTATCATCGCTCCCTATAATGACAATATCATCCACATAGACAACCAAAAAGATGCTACCTGCAGTGGAATGGCGATAAAAGACAGAATGATCTTTGCCCACTCTCTGAAGACCAAATTCCAGTACAACTTGGCTAAAGCGCCCAAACCAAGCTCGTGGAGACTGTTTCAAGCCATAAAGAGATTTTTTCAAGCGATAAACAAGCCCAGACTCCCCCTGAGCAACAAACCCGGGAGGTTGCTCCAAATAGACTTCCTCCTGAAGCCATGGAGAAAGGCATTCTTGACATCCAGCTGATGTAATAACTAATCAGAGGTAGCAGCAAGAGAAATAAGAAGACGAACATAAGCCAATTTAGCAACAGGCGAGAACGTATTGGTGTAATCAACACCATAAGTCTGAGTATAACCTTTAGCAACTAAACGAGCCTTGAGACGAGCAACAGTCCCATCTGGATTCATCTTAGTGGCATAGGCTCACTTGCACCCAATAGGTTTCTTGCCAAAAGGCAAAGGAACCAAATCCCATGTCTAATTAGACTCAATAGCAGACATCTCCTCTTTTATAGCAATTAACCAAGCTGGAGAAGAAATAGCCTCTGAGAGATTCCGAGGAACAGATATAGAATCCAGGGCAGAGATAAAGACATGTAATGACTGTGAGACACATGCATAAGAAACATTAACAGAAACAGGATAACTGGCACAACCACGTTTACCCTTCCGGAGAGTAATAGGAACATTTTAGTCTGAATCTGAAGCAGGTGTGGGAGGATCTGAAGACGGGAGACCAAATGTAGCAGGAGCCGGCTCAAGAGCATCTACAGGAGAAGAACCGAACACCCGACACGGTCCACGAATATACGTCTGGAGGGGAGGAGCGGACGGGATAGAATTGACCCGAATCAAGTCATACACCATAAACTGATCAAGAGATAGAGACACAGGTGGGTTAACGGACGACACAAAGGAGGAGAAGGGAGAGGACTCGTGGAAAACTTCATCAGCATACACAAGAAACCGCCCCAACTCTGGTGAAAAGCACCGATACCCTTTTTGTGTACGAGAATAACCAAGAAAGATGCACCGCAGAGATTTCGGATCCAGTTTGGTAACATGAGGCTTGATATCACGAACATAACAGGTGCAGTCAAATATACGCAGAGGGAGAGGATGAAGAGGGTCTTTAGGGAATAAGACCCAGTGAGGAATCTCCCCTTGAAGAACCAATGATGGCATCTGGTTAATTAGATATGTAGCTGTCAATACCACCTCACCCCAAAACATCTTTGGAACCTGCATATGAAACATAAGAGCTCGAGCAACTTCTATCAAATGTCTATTCTTTCGTTCAGCAACACCAATATGTTGGGGGGTATCCGGACATGAGTACTGGTGAATAATACCATGCTGAGTCATAAATGACACAAGGGGAGAATAAAAGTACTCACGAGTATTATCAGGTACAAACAAAAATAGAAAATTGATTCTTAATTTCAACATAGAAAGCACAAAAGATAGAAAATAATTATGAACGAGATTTTATAAAATATAACCATGTCATCCGTGAAAAATCATCCACAAAGGTAACAAAATACCGAAAACCATACTTGGAATGGACCGAACAAGGTCCCCAAAAATCAGAATGAACTAACTCGAAAGGAGCACATGCTCGTTTATTAACCCTAGACACATATGACACCCTGTGGTGTTTAGCAAACTAACAAGACTCGCAAAATAATTCAGACATAGACTGAACTCCAGGACACAAACGCTTCAGGCTTGAGAGAGTAGGATGACCAAGTCGACAATGAAAATCAAGAGGTGCAGAGGAAAGACTGGAACAAGCCATGGAAGTTGGTTCTTCAACCAGCACATAGAGCCCTCCTGAAGTGCGACGACCCCTACCAATAGTCTTGTTCGTCAACAGATCCTGATTTCACAAGAATCACTAGAAAAAACAACACGGCAATTCAGTTGTCTACTAAGGGCACTAGCATATAGTAAATTGAATGGAAGTGCAGGTAAATGTAACACAGATGATAAAGTGATATCGGAGGTGGTTGATGCCTTCCCAATCCCCCGAACTGGTATATAAGAGCCATCAGCAACACGCACATCTGGACGAGAGGATGTTAGAGAATAATCATGCAAAATACATGTTGGTCAGTAGCACTAGAATCAACAATCCATGTCCGAGAAGAGGCTGAAGCATATGTTGTAGAAGGGTCTGACTGAACTAGAGAGGTAGATTTGATTTGCTAGCAGGCGAGAATATTCTGCAGCAGAAAGGTGAACAGTAGTATCATCAGATAGAGCAGATCCAGGATTCTGCACTATTGGTTCTTTACTAGAACAGACCTTGGCAGACCGCAGTTTCCCATATAGCTTCCAACACCTATCACGGGTATGGCCAACAACACCACAATGAAAACAGGTAAACTTGATGTCAGAACAGCGACCACCAGGGCCTCCATCACGACCTCTACCACGGCCTCCACCACAACCTCCAGTCTGCGTATTGCTCGCCAAAGCAGTACTCTCAGCAATATCGCTTGATCCATAAGTCAAACGAATAGTACGAAGTGCTCAAGAATATGTCTCTGTAAGAGAAGTCTCCCGACTAACTAAGATCTGAGAACGAGCAGACTCATATTCCGGTCGGAGGCCACTGAGAAATGCTAATATAGCTAACTGATCCCGTTGCTGACACATTTCATGAATATTTGTAGTAAGGGGCATCAAGACGTTGAATTCTTCATAAATCTTCTTGAAGGAGGTGAAATAGTCACTAATATGAGTCGTCTGCTGCTCCGGACGAAAGAATGACTGAGATATCTCATAAATACGATTCATATTATCATTGCCCGAGTATAAGACATTGAGATACTCCCATAACTCCTTGACCGTATCACAATGGGTCACCAAATCAGCCACCCGAGACTCCATAGAGTTTATTAATTGATTAAATAGGCGGGCATCATCACGTAACTAGATCTTGGCACCCGTAGGATCACTTTGAGGATTAAGGGAATCATCGCTAAGATGTTCCTCTTTACCCATACCCCGAATAGAGAATAAAACCAGCTTACGCCAACTCTGAAAATTTATACCGTCCAAACGACGCTTAGTAAGTTTGGAACTCGATGAAAAAATCTCTAAGATTGTAGGTTTGGGCTAAACTTGCCCACTCGATACCGAAGAGTCACCCATAATCACAATCAACTAGGGCAGGAAGTATCTGACAAAACAATAACAAAGAGGGAAACACAACTTCCCCAAGAATCACAACAAAGATGGGGATACACACCCCTATATATATCAAGATAACGTTTCAATCAATGACCCATCAAAACATGAACCGAACTGTTAGGAATTGAAACCCTAAACATACAATAGCAGGAACAATTACAAAAAAAAATATACTAGGGTTTCATCAACGAAATTACCAAAAAATTAGGATTTCATGAACGGGATTACGAAAACAAACCAAGTATGTAAAAAAAAAATCTCACGCTACCCCTGGACCCTGTAAGTTGACCGGGCAGCTCGATCCCCAACCTTAATCTGCGTAGCGGAATCTGGTTTCACAAAAAACAAAGGTTAGGGTTTTGTTTGGATTAGGGTAGGGATGGAGGGTGGTGATTAGGGTTAGGGTTTTGTGAGGAGAGAGTTTCTCAAATTTCGGTATCTGGCTCTAATACCATGTTGTTTAGAATAAGCCGTAATCTCTCAAGGTAGAGAGATTCTTAATTTATAATGATAAATTAGGTTACACAAGGGAAGAGATCATATTGGGCCCTATTGGGCTTACTACACACATGTGGCCCAAGAGCTCACACGACTCCACTAACACTTTTCAATGGTATCCAAAATAATGTCTATTTCAAACTCAAGTTGACAAATAAAAGTAACTACTTCTGCAAAATCAGTGAACTGGCCTATAGTTTGTAAAGCACTCAAAAGACAAGGCTTAAGAATTGTAGCACTATTATTCAAGACATGTTCTCCTGAGATATAAGATCAAGGTAGGATGACATGATCTTCCTTTGTAACACTCATTAGAAGAACGTGAAGTAATTCTATCAAGATTTGGTCACTTTCTATTAACAAAAGAGTCAAAATTTTCTCCATGGATGAGAAGACGCTATCATAGTGATAATACCTTATTGCTTTCAGAAATTGTTCAAACATCTCAACAATTTATTACATTCCAAATCAAGCATTACCAAGAATGACTCGACACTTGTAACAGTGTGAAGCATTGAAATAACTTTCTTATAGCAATGGTCGGAAATATGAGACAACATCCTAAAGGACATTACATTTATATGAAAGATATCCTTTAGTTGTTCGTCACTAAAGGCTCATTTGGCGCAGCAATTTTCATAATCTCATTGAGGCAACATGAACTGAAATTCTCACATTTATATCAGAGTGTCTGATTAAGTCATTTGCAAGTAAGACCTCTATCACCAAAGATATTACATTCTGCATTAATGTTGATGGATCTTAACCTACTTTGGATAAAAAATAAAAATAAAAAAAAACTCTAGGTGGGGAAATGAATTAGGATTTTTTTAACTACTCCCCTTTCGTAAACTGTTGTCGACTCTCTTTCATCGTCATACCAATCAGTTTAATTGTTGTTTGATAGAAACATTGGTTTATATTCAACAGTAGTACTCTTGCTTGACTTCTAAGTCAAGCATTGAGGACTTAACACGAGGTTTTGTTCTGCCATTATCATGAATATGTTTAGCAAGGACAGAGGAGATGCTAATGGTCAAAGGTAGAAAGGTTTAACCACAAACATGGTTGAGGATAATCCTTATATAGGATTTAAATTAAATTAAATAATTAAAATATAAACGAGGACAATGCACACCTACGAAAACTAATTTAATGAAATCAATTATGCTAAAATAATGCAATGATTGCTAAGTTCTTTATTCTTTTCTTTTTATATTTTTTTAAAGAAAATTAGTTTATATATATTCTGTTTTCTTTTTATAAATTAAATGCAACTAAAACAATTTATAAATGTTCAATTAGGACCTTGCAATTTCTAAAATAATCAAACTATATGAAGTAGTAATACAATCTTTCAAGGGAAGAAAGTACACCTTAACCGCAAGCCAAAAAAGCCTCACTAAATATTGAATGCTCCCAAGTGGCAAAGGTTGTTCAAAAGTGGTGGCTGAAAAAGCTGGAATACAGACTCCGGATTTTGCTGTAGAAGGTCTTTTTTTGTGGCAGCTAGGGTTAAGGTTTATGGATGGCGGGTTAGGGTTGGGGTTTATGGATGGCGGGTTAGGGTTGGGGTTTATGGGTGGCGGCTAGGGTTTATGGTGAGTGTTGTTTGTTTTCAACTCAGATCTTTCGCTCTGATACCAATTGAATGCAGAACACAATAAAAGAAATAGAAGAAAGAGAGAAAGGGGAGAGATAGAACTTGGGGTGAGAAGAGAAAAAAGAAGAGAAGTCACAAAAACAATATAATTAATATTCCAAAAATTGTCTTACAATATAGCAATCTATAGCAATCTGCCATTTATATAGAGAAGACAAGAACTTATAATAGGAATCCTAAATCACAGAAAGATCCAAAATCCAATTTAAAGTCAAATTTCTCTTTCACACGTCTCCAATAATAAGCATGGGCCTTGCCCGGTTCTCCAGTTCTCCATCAAAAAGCCTATGCTAAGTTTAATTTGGTCTGTCTGCTTGCATCTACAAACGTCGATGCAGGTTGTACCAGAATCGGATATGGTCGCGAATTTTTTAATGACCTTGCACGACACTAAATTTGCAAGCTCACCTGAGTCTTTAGGAACTAGGAAGATACTCGGTCAATTGCCCAAGGAGTCAGGCAAGTCTCCTATGGTTCCTTGTTCAAGGAAGTATCAGTGAGCTTACTACCCAATCCAGTTGTTGAGAATTGGTCAATACAAAGAACTAGAGTTATATGTAAGGAGGGAGTTGATGCTCAATATTCATTATTAAGCCCATTCCTTAACAGCTTCAGGTTTTATAGAAATTGTTTGTCTAAGAAACGTATACGGTGAATTCATTAATGTCCAGGGAAGATTGTTAAAAAAGGAACAGTTCATTGGCAATCACTTCAAGAAAAACAGACTACATCGGGGCAAAATCATTAACCAATACAATTGCATAACTTTTTATGACAAGGTTTTGGTGAAAGACTTGGTCAAAGGTACATCGAAATAGAAATTCTTGACTAGGACTCTAGAACCTACATTATAATATGTTTCACTATGGTGGATAAAAATAAAATAAAAAATTGTATCAACAGCATAGTGGAGAATTTTGTTTCTGTGGACTGCATTTAATGAGTTGGTGGGATGGAAAATGGCATGTAGATTGCCACCAACAACAAGGAAAGGAAAAGAAAAAAACATCAAAATGATGTTTTGCACTAGATAAGTTTGCAAGAGAAGCGAGCGGACTGTATTTTTTTCTTTCTATACACTAGTTTTTTACGTTTTAAACCCTGGTGTTTGCCAGTAGAAAGTAGACAAACCATATAATCTGACAAGCCCTCTAGGCCTACCCCGGAAAAGAAAAGGGGAAGACATACAATTAGTTTGGCCAGTCGCATAAATGTTGCAACCATATCCAAGTGCATATGTGGTTCCAGGGATGGATTCAAATTTATATAACAACAATAGTTTAACCAATTGGAAAAGAATAATGAGACTAGAGAATGTCTCAGATGCAAGTGTAAATGCATCAACCATTACTTGTATATACTTAAACAATCTAAGGAATAATATACAGAAGAAGAAACAACTTTATACCCATTTGCCATGCCTGAAATTGTTCCATGAAGCAAAAATACAACCGTAAGAAAAAAAAAAATTACTCTAACGAATCCTAAACATAGATTTACAGCATAAATGATGAAAGGACTTACAAAATAATATCGTCTCCAAGGTGTCCTCGGGCTAATCTGACCAGATAATGAAGATAAGCTTTGTCATTTCCATATGAACCATACTCATTTTCAATCTGTCATAATAATTTGCACTACTAATAATAAGAATAAAGTTGACAATTCACCGTACAGAAAAAGAAGGAAACTTTAAAATCTTTAAACCTGTGGACATAAATGCTCAATAAAAAATTTTGATCAATATAAAGTCCTGTAAGCAGAACATCTCGAGCACTAAACTTTGAAATATCACTGGAGAACATAACGTGTTTGGAATTTGCAATTACGTACTTAACGAGAGATAAGATGCCTCAAAGATTACATAGATTAGATGGACTACTTGTACCTTTGCTCACTGGAGGACAAGTAGAGAAGATGCAACAAAGAGATTAGTGGTGAAATTTTAAATAACAAATTTTTCCAATGCACATTTTTTGAAATTTCTTCTTCGGTAAAATAGGGACGCTAAGATCATCAGAAAAGGAAGCATCCAAAAATGGAAGAAGTGTCATATCATGCAAATAATACAAGGAGGAAGGCCCACCATTTCTTTAGTCACATAACTTTTGTTCAAGAGAGAACAGCATAGGCAGAGAGAGAAGTATCCAAAAATGGAATAAGTATCATATCATGCAAATAATACAAGGAGGAAGGCCCATCATTTCTTTATTCACGTAACTTTTGTTCAAGAGAAAACGGCATGGGCGAAAAGAGGGGGCCATCCCCCCGTCCAAAAAAAAAGAAAAAGAATTTAAAAAGTTATTATTATATGGAAATTTAATAATAAATAAACAAATATGCATACTTTGCCCCCCTATCCTTTGGGGCAGAATAAATTTTCAAATGAGTTATGTGACCCAAAAACTTACAAACTCTATAGACCAAATAAGTTCTGTGGCCAAACAATTTACAAAATTAAAAGGCCCAAGTTTGCTATTGGGGTTGAATTATTAGTTGGCCTATGTATGATGCACAGGTGCACGAATTACTGTTTTGGGTGAAAGAATGATGAGCAACTATGGAAAGGTCATTTTGAGAATGATAAAACTTGTGAAAACACAATTTTAAGCTATATCGACACCCATATACTCTATATCCTGAGACGAAAATTCCCAGACATTCCCCACATCTGACTATTGGCTATATTCTAAATCACTGGGAAAAAAGAGCAAAAAACTTCCCAATTCGATTTATTTTAGAATATTGATTCTATTTGTATAAAAATAGAATCAAAAATAGATTTCAATTCATACTAATAATAAGTAGAATTCTAAACAAAACAAAAATAAGACTTCTCTTTAGAATTCCGTTTCTTTAGATGATAATAGATTATTTCTGTGCTCTAAAATATCGTCAAACTCAAGTTTTGTAGTAGAGTTTGTGTTTTGGTCTTTTCTTGTAATGATTAGATATAGACCAATCTTATTTTGTTATAAGCAAATTGGCTAAAGTTTGATATGTTATATTTAATATTGGATCTAATCATTAATTGAATACTCTCAACTTCAATTATATTTCTATTACATCGGTAAAATCTTTAATAGTTCGTCCCCACCAATCTTTACATTTTCGCTCCGCCCCTTTGAGTACAGGCTCCTCCATTACATCAACTATTAGAGTGGGTCTTAAATTAGGAAGCATTACTTGATGGATGAAGTGATATTATTACTAGTCATGGCTGCAGGAAAGCGTAGATTACAATTCTTTCTCACTTAAAAATCAGTGTGATCAATTTAGAAGTACCAGTTTATACCTAAGGCAATGTTGAAAGGATGACATCTAACCCTCCCCAGGGTGGGAATCTCGTGAATTGCATTTGCCCTATAATTAAAAATGAGATATAAATGCATAATGATCAAAGATTTAAGGAAACAAATGCATTTATTGGGTGTGGTCACTAACTATATTTAGTTCCTACTTCCACTTTGTCTCGCAGTAAAATCATCATATTCATTTCTTAATGCAAAATAAATATTAAAATCATGTCCAGTAACAACAATTTTCAAAATTTAAAAGCAATACACAGAGTATGTTAAGTAAAAATATGTGTTTTAATATACTGGGAGCAATAGTTATAATACCTACACCCTTGTGACAAACCTCTACCATAATGGACGTCGGAGGCGGAGATGTCAAACACATTAATTTCCAAACTCATTGCATTTTGGTTGATTAATATAATAAGGTGAATCATTGCCAGAATTCTCCATTAAATTCGGCCAGCTAATTGCCAGCTAATAAGGTGAATCGATACGGCTAAGGGATGACAATCGTAATTTCCTCTCGTTTGGAAAAAAATAATTTTAGTGAAGTTGCACTACAGTATAAAAAAGTACTACCTTGGTACACTGTACAAAGTAAAGAGAGCATATTGTCCTTACTTTCTCTCCTCTTCACCAAATGTGGAAGTCTATTCTAAATGATAGCAAATAAATTATTTACTAAACAAAGTTTTACTTTTGTTTCTAGTTTCCTAGAATTGAGAGCAGAAAGTAGAAAATATTTTTTGTCAGTGAATCGGCCCAGAATATTATGGCCCCGTTTGGAAAGGCCGTTTTTGTTCTGTTTTCTGTTGTTTGGTCTCAAGCTAAGGACAAAAACATGTTTGGGAACTTTAAAGCTTAAAAATGTTTTCTTGAACAGTTAAAAAACAAAGGGGATATGTGAGCTGATTTCAAGAACAACTTTTTGTTGTTTTTGTTGTTTTTTTACTATGTGTTCTACTCCATTTCAACTACAAAGAAAAACAAAAAAAAAATAATGTTCTCTTCCGAAAACGAACATTTGTCTTCCAAAAACTAACAAGTTGTTCTAGGGTTCTTGTGGACGCAAAGAGCGATGACGACCATGGCGATTCTGTTCGACCGAGCTTGAAATCGCGATTCAACAACGAAACGTCTCACCCACACACATCAGCAATCGTCTCACATACCAGAAACACTGCCTGAATTGAACGATTTCACTCCCACACAGGTTTGGTCTCCTCTCACTTTCTTCATTTTTGTGTCGAAATTCGTCAGATCTGATTCCATTTCAAGCCCTTGTGTATATATGTGTGCAACATGGTGATTCTGTTTGTGTGTAATTAATTTCATCTATAATGTTTCAAAATAGTATTATAGGGTTTGGTTCTGGGTACACCTCTCTCCCTCTTTCTTTCTTTTGATGTGAAGAGCAAACCCTATATATACATATACATACACGTCTCTCTCTATATATATTCTCTTCACAAGCATAGATTTTGAGGCGACGAGAGGTGAAATCGTCAGTTTCAGTGATCGTTTGTGTATGTATCGAGCTGATTCGAGTTCAATTAGAAGAATCGGAGCCGAGAAAGAGGTATGTTCTGCCATCAATCAATCAACCCCTATTTTTCGTGATTTATGTGATACGTGTCGGTGTATATGCTTCAAATTAGCTTCTCATTTTTTGTGTTTTTCACGTTTTTTATTAAAAAAGGGAGGAAAATTTACTCTTGTTGTTTTGGTACAGTATTTGATCTTGTTGTTGCATATGTTCATAAGCTTGATCTTTTTGTGTTTGGATCTCGTACTGTAAACAATTTGAGGGATTAATTTCTGGAGCTGTTCTTCAGAAATGGTCGATGGTATTTGGGAAATTGTTTATGGTTCTTCATGATTTAGGGCAATACTATATATTTTTTTGAAGTAATACATAATACAATAAGTTCTATGGTGGGAGAGCTTATACAACATGCTCTATTTTCATTTGGTTAAGTGGAAGGGAGTAGAAGGGATGACACCTTGGTAAGAGGGAAGCGAATGGAGTATTATGTAAATCTTTCATTCTCTCTTTAGATCTGTTACTTTGTATGTGATTTGGGGTTTAGGTTTCGAAACCCCTTTCAATTTTCACAACCGGGTTTCGAAACTGGTTTCACGAGGATCATAACAACTAACATTTTTTTTTGACAAATTCATGAAGTGGATTTTTTTTTTAGTTTGTAGAAGGAGTTGTAGCATCGAATTTTGAATAGTTTCTGACCCATCAATTCATATCAGAATGATTGTTTTGCTAGAAAAAAAAATGATATATTTTAGGAGCAACATATGTATATATAATTTAGTTGATGTCTGATTGAGCTAAATTTTAGATTTATGTTTCTTTCTAATTTCAACGCTGCTATGAATTGAAATAAATAAGATTGTAGTTGTTGTTATGGCATGAATTGGGATAGATAGGAAGAAATTAAGCAGAGCTGAGTGAGCTGTTTTTTTATTTTTATTTTTATTTGTTTTTAGTCGCTGACAAAGAATTAGCTCAAGCCTTGATGTTTCGCAAATCACCTGCAAACAGAGTGAGCTAGTGATGCCCTTTATCAAAACCAACCATTGGTCGTATTATCATAGATAGCTAAAATATTGTTTTTGCCTTGTTTTTAATATCTACTAGGAAAAAAAAAAGAAATGAAATGATAACATTAGTTGTGAATAAAAATAAAAAAAAAATAGATGATAATGCTAATTTCTCCTCATGTTTAGATCATTAAGGAAGGATGAGAAAGACAAGATATTGTATTCCTCTTTAAAGAATAATCGTTATCTGTAGTCCGGTTACTGTGTTAAGTTTTTCCAACTGGTTTGTCCTATTTGCTTCAACTTCATTCTAAAGCAGTTATATGGTTTAGCAAAACTATTGTCCTTTTTTTCCAACTGGCTTGTCCTATTTGCTTCAACTGATGTAGATTTGGAATGTTGTTATATGGTGTGATTATTGGAGTTCACATACGGAATTAAATTTTGAAGTGTCCTCTTGCCCACTGCTGTGCTTTTTTTCCTTCTAGACTTTTTTAACTCAGATTAGAATTTAATTTTTTTTGTCATTAATTTCATTCTCATCATAAGTAATATTAATTTTTTTATAATTTAAATTTTTTATAATTGTGATTCACACTGAGTGTATAACAACTAATTCTTATGTTTTTTTTAGGAGATCATCGGTTGCAAAACCAAATTCATGGGTAAGCCGTTCGTGTACCATAGGCAATGGAGCGTTATAGACCAACACGAGGAAGCTACAGGTGCATATGCCCAACCTTCGACTATAATACCGGAATTCGTCCCAGAGTCCTCCACCCCTCCAGTTCCAATAGTTTTAGGGGATGATGATATTGATATTGAGGAGCTCATGGAGACTCCCAGCCCAAAACGTAAGAAAAAAAAGGAGGATACACTAATTAAAGCAATGTATGATTTCATGAGCGTGATTGAGAAGACATCTACCAAAAGAATGAGAAAATTGAGAAAACATCCCAAAGTGTGGTAAGTGCCTTTAACAATTCAGGATCAAAGTCAACTCCCAAAGTTGCTTGGAGTCTGGAAAATCTTGTTTGTAGTGCGGAACATATGGGGCTGTGGTGAAGCATATAGTGGCATTAGTTTGAGAATTCTGGTTTCTCTACCATATCTCAATCTTATGATACATGTCTTGGATATACTAGCCTTATATAATTTTGAAGAGGATTTGACCACTAAGTATTACACATGCGGTGACTTTACTCACATTTCCCATTTCTCTACAGTTTGAAGAACTATTAGGCAGACAACAAGTATTGGATGGTATTGAAACAATGGCTTCACTACATGTCTCTTCTTCATATAAATTGCATTCCTCAACTTACCTTCTACTCAATACCATATGTTGCTACTGCTTTTTCTTCAACAATTTGTTTCTATTTTATGATGTAGCAGACTGTAAGTGTACAAGTATGTTTACAACACAACTAGTCAATATCATATCACAAATGATATAGGTCCGACTTTATGTCATGAATGTCTTCTCATTTATGTTATTCATTCTTTTATAATGCTTGACATGGTATTTTTTGTATATTTATCATTAATAGGTAAATCAAGTGCATTATGAGTGGTGAAAGGCGCTTCCCGTTGAACTCATATTTTCAAGTTTTAGTACCTCAGTATGCTGATAAATCCACTGAAGAACATAGTATTCACGGCATGATGATGATATTGGAACATTATAGGCAAGAGATGGAGATAGAGCGAAGGCCCTGTAGGAATTCGATTTTGAAGGGTGATGCATATGTTATTGAGTTACTTCGAGGGCATCCGGGTAGATGTCATGAAAGCCTCCGGATGCAACCAATTGCCTTTGAGAATTTATGTGAGCAGTTAAAGGAATTAGGGTTAACGGAATCTAGAGGTGTAAAGGGAATAGAACAAGTTGCAATTTTCATATTAACTTTAAGCTATAGTCACGCAAATCGGTTAGTAGCTGAAAGATTTCAGCATTCAACTGAAACCATATCCCGGCACTTCCACAGGGGTACTTCAAGTGGTTGGACTTCTTGCGAATGAAATCATTGTCCCTCCTGACATGAACCAAATTCCACAACATATTTTGAACAAAAGGCAAAGGTACTACCCATTCAGAAATTGCGTGGGTGTAATAGACGGCACCCATGTATATGCCTATATAGATGCCGATAAGGCAATGCCATATAGAGGTAGGAAAGGCTATCCAACCCAGAATGTTATGGCCGTCTGTTCATTCGACATGTTATTCACTTATGTCGTAGCAGGGTGGGAAGGGTTAACTAATGATTCACGAATCTTAAATGAATGTCTTGCGAGAGAGAATTGGAGGTTTCCCAGACCGCCAGAAGGTAAATATATGGAAAAGTTTCCAAATTTCGAAAAGTAAATTTTTTAATTATTTGAAATTGTAATTTAGTTGAATTCTTTCTTGATTTAATTTAATTGTGGATATGTTAGGTAAATATTATTTGGTGGATTCCGGTTATGCGAATCAACCGGGATTTCTAGCTCCCTACCGTGGACAAAGATATCATTTGCCCAAATTTCAAGCACATCCGGGTAGATTTCAAGGGAAGGAATAATGTTCAATTACATGCATTCCTCACTGCGGAATGTTATTGAGAGGTGTTTTGGCATGCTTAAGCAACGCTTTCCAATACTTAGGCTAATGCGTCCTTACAAGTTCCCGGCCCAAGTCAAAATTGTCATGGCTTGTTGTGTTATGCACAACTACATAAGGTTACTTGGACAACCGAATGAAATATTTGATGGTAGAGAGGCCCAGAACGCGGGTGAAGGGGATGGGGCCAATGATGGAGATAGTGATGATGATGATGTCGAGGTCTTACATGTTCATCACAGCAACCAATTTATGCAACATTTTCGCAATATTTTAGCTAACGAGATTTGGGCTAATAGACACGCTTAGTGTACCACTTTGTATGATTTGAACTATTGGATAACTGTAACATATTTATGCCGAAATCCTAGATTTCTCAATACTATAACAACTTTTTACCTGTATGCATAGTAGACATTTTAATTTATGGTTCCATGTATTAACTTTTTATGTGCACTACTATTGGATGACTATAATTTATTTGTTGATGGATTGTGGAAAAAATATTTTGAAATATATATTTTAATGTCTATAATTGATTATAGGGTCGCATGCGTTGAACCTCCTATAGTATGAATATAATGCGTATAACACCTTCCTTGTTTGATTTCACCCTAATCATTTCATTTGTATGCAAATTGACCACATTTCATGTTAAATGACATATATGCCCTCTATATAATTTGAAAAACATATAATATAAATTTGAAATATTATATAAAATTCGTAAAAATATATATATAATTTGAAAAAATATCTAAAATTCAAAAAATATATATTAAATTTCAAAAAAATATAAAATTTGAAAAAATATAAATTTTAAAAAGAAAAATATAAATTTAAAAAAAATTATATAAAATTGGAAAAAACATATATAAATTCAAATATATATATATAAATTTCGAAAACATATATAAATTTTGAAAAAAATATATAAAATTCGGGAAAAATATTAAATTCGAAAAAAATATATTAAATTTCGAAAATAAAATATAAAATTGGAAAACATATGTAAATTTCGGAAAAAAATATATAAAATTCGGGTGTATTGTACTTCTATTTTCTATTTTCTTTGACTTTAAATTTTATTTTGGTGTATTGTACTTTGGTCACTTGTGTTTTTTATACTACTATTTGCACAACTATTTGAATTTTATATATTTGTTTCGAATTTTATATATTTTTTTGAATTATATATATATTTTCAAATTTTATATATTTATTTCCAAATTTATATATATTTTTCAAATTTTAATATTTATTTTCCAAAATTTATATATATATTTTGAAATTTATTATTTATTTTTCGAAATTTATATATATTTTATGAAAATCTTTTAAAAAATAATTTAACTCTCCAAACATGTTTTTCTGTTTCTGTTCTCAGAATTCCAGGGAACACAGACGCTGTCAAACATGTTTTTCTGTTTTTGTTCTTAAAACTTTCTGAAAAAACAAGGTTTGCCAAACGTATTTTTTTGTTTTTTGTTCTTGAAACTTTTTTAGACAAATTCCCAACCAAACATGTTTTTGTTTCCGTGTTACCCTTAGGACAAGAATAAGAATGTTTTTTGTTCTCAAGAGGACAAAAACAAAAACGAAAACACAAGTTTCCAAATGGACCCTATATGGTTAGAAAACATACCGAGTCGGTAATAAACTAAAAATATAAAGGCAAAATGTTGTGCCTGCAGACTGATATATACAGGAAAACCATAAAAAATGAGACGGTGTAATTATCGGTGTAATGGTAAAAAAAATTAACTCACAAAGATGACGCCATCAATTCAAGTCTGACAGAACCATTATGTACAAAATGATGACAAAGGACAGGCCTGTGTCTGATCTTTCCCTAATATCATCCAGATAGGTGGCGCACACACACACACTATGTAATGCACTATTTCACCAGAATTAGGCAAGTGCTAGACAACAATTACATAATGATGAAGACCAGTTATTAGACTTATTTTAATGAAAATAAAAATGGTCAAGTCGCACCTCCTTAAAATCTTAAGCTTTTCGAGGAGCCACTTGTTAACAGAGTTGCAGACTGCCAGTATTTGACAGCCTTCTTAAGTTGTTATAGAATCTCTCTAGTCCACTCATGAAAGGAGTCTGGCTACATGTGAGAGAGACATGTCAACGACAAGAAATTAGTTCCATCCTCTCTGATAGTTGCTTTTAAAGGAATTGGCTCACACTATAATTGGATATTGGCACTTCCCACGTGCATTATTTTCATATTCTTATTCAGATCATGAATCTCAGTGTCTATTCCACAAGTTATGAGACATGATAATGCCTTCTATTCAACAATGTGTCTTCCGGGTGTACATTTTTCTACCTACACAAGAGGCTTTTGAAATTCAAACATTCCCGTCTACAGAAACCTTAACTAAAATTTTATACACTATTCAACCTTCGGAATTTCCCTCAAGAGTGAAGTTTCTTAGAATATCACCACCTCGTACAAGAAAGGCGAGAACTTTAGCCCAGTTTGTAATCCAAAAAATACAGCCAGTCAGACAGACGGGAAAAAAAACAGAGAGAGAAAGAGAGAAAAGACAACAGTCTCATTTTATTGAAATTCTGTTTTTTCTATGAAATTTTTATACAAAGAACATAAATATCCATGTAAGTGACTGTATGCTTGTTACTGGTGTGCAGGAGACTAAAGGGGTCAAACACTAGCTTCAACTCAATTGGCCAACAATAGTTTAAATGATCTTCGGGGAGTATGCTAGCAAACTAGAAGACTAAGACATAACTTTGAAGTCTCTCATTATCCAGTTTGATTGAAATTATTGTAATAATAAAGTAATATCCTAATTAAGACTTGAGAAAGCGCACAAGCCATTTTTGTAGTTGGAAGGGCTAAACTAAATAAAACCATACTATTTGTTGGCCCATTGCCCAAAGTGGATGATATCAAGATTCAAACCCACATTTCTCACGTATGACAACCTGAGATTATCCTACTGCATGATATTTTAATAAGCCATTCCCACTTTAATCTTATAAATGCTGTTATGGTTGAATACATAAAATGAGGCTCTGTATGTGCTCCTCCAACCAAGGAAACTATAAAAGCTTACAACTTATCAAGTATAAGAGGTAAACATATTCCGAATAGGAAATTTATTTTTCATACGCCAAGTACTTTCTCATATTCTTGGATTCTCAAGTATGGAAAATGAAATTCATAGAAGATAAGCAATAAAACAACCCACCTGAACCATGATGATAGGACCTCCATTCCCATAAAGAAGTGGAGCTACCTTTGCAAATAGGCTTCCCCACCATGTTTCCACCTGTGACAGTTCATTATAAGAAAATTAAACCCACTTAAAGCTGTACTACTAGAAAAAACACTAAGTATGTGTATTTTTTTCTCTATAATGTCAAGCAAAATGGGAATCGGCTCTAAGCAAACCATCTCAGGACATTGCATCTCATCCTACAACATGGACTGCATTTTTCAATTCACAGTCGAGATGCATAGGTTAGAGGCACATATCCAACATTTTAGTTATAACAGTGAACTGACTAATCTCGGTGAAGAGAACTGGCAGAGTTTAACTTCTTTTTTTCTATTTTACTTATCAAAAAAAAAAACTTTTTTTTTCTATTTTCCCAATACAAGGTAATGATTTAACTTTCAATTGTTGTAATTTTAGGACAAAAGGAAAATCATGGTTTAAAATATACATATTACTCTCTACACTTCATAGTCATGTTATTGAATCTTGTTTCATATTTTATAAAATACATTAAAAATCTATAATAAATGACCTCTACACCAAAATATTGCCCACTTTATGAATCATACACCGATTGGAAAAACATACAAAGTCAAGGAAAGCAGGGTCTGATGACCTTAGCCGGAGAGCTGGTTGTATGGCAAGTAACCAAGCAGGGAAACCACCAAAATCCCACTCTGAAAGAATAAGCAATTCTCAATAACTCTTGTTTAGATCATGTAATATTACATGAGTATAAGAGAAAAAGACCTGACCAGCTTCTCAGAGGTTAGTAGGAAACTGTGTACAATATAAATAAATATACATGTATATAGTGTATCTATAACAACATTTCACTTAAGTTGTGCAAAATAAGAAATCGTACCAGAAGGGGGGGATAGACTTTTAGCTCACCTGCACATATATATGGCCCAGGTCGAAGCATGACCAGGAAATCCAACTTCTGACAGAGTTTTAAGAATGATACAATATCTGCAATACCCTCAAAAACCACTTGACCTCGATTTGGTTCATGCAGATTCCAAGGAACATAAGTCTGAATGGTGTTCAAACCTAACGCCTTTGCCCTCAAGAGCCTATCTTCCCAGTACTACATTCATGTCAAATAAACACCTCATCACCACATCACTACCAAGTTATAGAGTAAGAAAAAATCAACAATTCATCACAGGGCTCGGAAGCATTACAGGCCTGAGGAACTGCCATCTGTACTTCCACTCACAGAGAGCATCTACAGATTTACATTTTCTATGTACAATCAGCAAAGTTCTTGAGAGTTCATTCTACAAAGTCCCGTCTTTTTCTCCGACTCTACAAGTTATAATATAATTCTTAAAGACACCAGCAGGCTCTGGCTCTCTCTAATTGTACTTGCTATTTTCCAGAAATAACATTTGAAAACTAAATGTCAATCAGAAGTATCCAGCAAAATTATATTCACATCTTTAATGATTCATTAATTGTACATGTATGCTAATTTATTTGTTTTCCTTTATTTACGACCTGTCTTTAGTATTAATAGGAGGTCGTTGGCCAATTATTTACACAGTAGTAAAACTATAATTCTATACTACTGTTATAATGCGGCCAAGACCAACCATATGGTAGAATCCAAATTACTGGAACAGCAGTTAACAAACCATTGAAAATGTACCTCAGGAAGAACCCGAAAATAATGCAAGTCCCCGCCAATAATTTGAAATGGTTTACCATCCTTCCAGAACATATCATTAGCAATCTCAAATTTTTGAGCATGCACCTGGTTATAGTCATATATAAAAATAATAAATAAACAAATAAATAAACTTGAAATCGCTTTAAACCCAGAAAAGAATTAACATAGTAAGTGCAACTCGTATCAACACAATTAAATGCAACAGTAAGAATTGAAAAATGAAAAGTCATCAAATGCCAAATTCATAGTCACTAAATCAAAGGAAAAACAGTGAGAGGATTAGCCAATGTAAAATTTATACTCCAATTATTCGTCACCCACATTTCCCCATCCAATAATTCAAATATTATGTATACCACATCACACATATTCATCCAACTTTTAACTTTCCAAAATTCTTTTCCAAAGAAAGAAACAAAATAACCCCATCATTGAAAAAAAATAATAAAAAAAAATTGGAATTCCGAAACAAAAATTCGAAATCCCAGATAATTCTAAATTTTAAAATAATAATAATAATAATAATGTTATGGCTAGGAGCACCTAATTGTTGACTTGGATTTGGAATAAAAAGATTATAGTTGGAACTAAATTTCCTTGAATTCCAAATCCAACACTCAAATTGGGTACTCTCAAAGGCAACATTTGGTTTTCTAGGCTGAATTATCCCTATAAAATACAATCAAACACATTAATATTTAGTGAAAGAAACAGGAGAAATGAAAACAAGTCAATAAGGAAACTGAAATTATAATTTTTTAGACGGGACTAGGGTTAGAGAGAGAGAGAGAGACTTACTGTGTTGGGGTGGGAAGAATGGGAGGAGAGAGAAGGCAGAGGAGTGAAAGAGGCAAAGGCGACTAGAGAGAGAAGGAAGATGAAGATGAAGACGAAGATGGTCGTTGTTGTTGTGATTCTTCGCTTTCTCGCCATTGTTGACCATCCACTCCTCGCACTCAAACCATAATCACTTTTCTTCTTCTTCTGTCCACTTCTCATTGTTCGGACATCATTCGGGTTATGCCGGAGCCAAGAAATCAATATATATCAATTTAATATATGCAGATGCGCTATACAAAGCTCTCTTATTATTTCCAAACATTTTTAAATAAAAACTATTTATTATTAATTATTTAAACATAGGGGTGCCTTTTCGATTTATATTTATTTAATTATTTTATAATTTTTTTTTAAATGGTAAGAAACTCACACACCATACCTCATTCGAGATCGATAAGGAGTTGGTTAATGATGCTCGAAGATATATTTGTTTTGAGTGCCTATTTATTTTTTATCGGTATCTATGGATTGATTACGAGTCGAAATATGGTTAGAGCCATTATGTGTCTTGAAACCCCTACACATCCATCCCCAATTGAGAGGTGATATTATATTATTGCAACACTTGTGTGCTGGTATTACTTTGCAATTTATAATTACTCCATATATTCCATTTTAAGTATTCATTTTGGGAAATTTACATTTTTTAAGAGAATGATTGTTATTATTTTTTATTATATGAATAGTGTATGAATTGACAATTTTACCCATAGTGAGGTTCATGATGATGTGATGATTTACAGTATAGGCTTTTATTATTTTAATGTATGAATGTTAAATTGGTAAAATGATAAAATAAAATACTTGGACATTTCAAATATGAATATTTATTTTGTAACGAATAAAACATGAAAAGCGAACACTTAAACTAGGATGGAGGAAATATTTAATTATTTTTGAACTTTTTATATCTGAATGTCTCTTATCATAGACACATCACTTCTACGTAGCATTTGGTTATTTATAAATAGATAGATACTAGCATTCTAATGGTGCCACTCTTTGTCCAATCTCTTACTGCACACAGGTTTTCCAACATAGTAGTAATAATTTGCACACAGTCTCTACACTCACAATTTTAACCAAAACAAATAATTGGTATGTCAAAAAAAATTATTAATAATTTCTTATATACTTCAATTATTTATCATAAATTATTATTATCATGCATTTGCACTTACTTTTTCCTAGTATATATATATAATCTTCTCTTTTATTTATATTATTAATTAATGGGTATTTTACATGGACCTCCTCTGAGGTTTGCATTTATTACACGGACTTCTCCAAAGGTTTGAGAAATGACACAGATCTCTCTTAATAAAAATTACATCATAGACCTCCCAAACAAACAGTCAACTCAAGTCAATGAAGGATTTTGCTGACGACACAAGGTTATAATTTTTAAATCCCTATAATACCCCTAAGAATGTTAAATGACTTATATGACCTTGAAAGGTTCATATGAATTGGGAAAAATTACTCTATTCTCTCCCAATGTAGCCGTTGGGACTCATTTCCTTGTATATATGTACATACATAGCATATATATATATATATATATATATATATATATATATATATACAGGGACGGAGCCAGAAGAAAATTTAGTGGGGGGAACATTTAAAAGTGACAAATATATTAAAAATAATAATAATAAGGAAAATTACAATTGTCCTTGAAGATTTTTCATGTCTTAAAAGTGTCGTATGATAATTTCATTGGCTAGGCCAATAGAGATAACTATGTGTGTGTGAGAGAGAGAGAGAGAAAGAGCTTGTTGTCTCCGAGATGGATAGATAGAGCTGCGATACGATGTGCCGATGAATCATAAAATTTTGTTTATATCTGAAAGGGAGTTAGAGTTTAATTAGATAAGTGGGTTATGGGTTGGGCTAAACTAAATTAGAAATTTTAAGTTTAATTTAGATTGTGAGTTGGGTTAAATGGACTTTGGATTGTATGTCGTGGGCTCTTGGTTGTAGGTTAGATGGATCATAAGAAACAAGTTATGGTTCAATTAACTATTTATGAAATTAATTTATATATTTGTTGTTCGATTTTGATTTCTGTAATTGGATTGATTTGAGCTAAATTTGGTTCGTTAAGTACTTGGAAGTTCAATTGTGAAACTCTCTCTCTATATATATTATATGTGTGTGTGTATTGACACAAGTTCTTCAAAAATTAGGGTTATATACATATATATATATACCAGTAACGAGCATGTGCGATGCACATGTAGTTATAAGTCATTAAATAAATTTAAAATTAATATATAAAAAAATAAAAGAAATCTTCAAATTTAAACTAACATAGTTAAAAAAAATTAAACAAATTAAACAAATGCTAAAAACATTATAAAAAGAGTTCTAAATAGAATAGGATTACATCATATGTATATATGGTAAGCAGAAACACTAAAAATAAAAATAAAATACTATAATGATAAAACATTTAGAAACACTATATTATCTATAATTTTAAATATATAGATAATGATTATTCGATAGTATGCATAATATGAAACTCTTAAAATATGAACTTTATAAAAGAAAGAAAAAGAAAAGTAGGAAATAAATGTTGATATCTTTAATACATTAACTAACATGTATGCTAAAAAGAATAAAATTTATCTTTCGGAAATTCTGATCTAAGAGTCAATACATTAACTAACATGTATGCCGAAAAATATTAAAATTTAAATCTTGAAAATTCTGATCCACATGTATGGCGAAAAAAAAAGTACCCATACATTAAATCTCACGAGAAATCGTACATGATTTGTCCAAACTAAAAAATTGTACCCCTTGTCATTTTGATCCAACACAAACTCAAATAAATTTAGTTACACATACAAAACATCACATAACAAACAAACAACGGGAATTTTTCATTGGAAACTGTTGTAGCCCAATCACCATATATACCTATTGGAACAATCATCTTATCTCACCTTTGATCATAATCAACCAAAGTTAATATAATTTAAAAATAAAAACTAAGGACGAAAAGTGGTTGCACTTTTAATATTAGCATAAATATAGATATAGATATATGTAATTATGTATTTATATTATAAATATAAAGATATACCAGTTTTTTGTTTTGTTCAAAATTGTGAGTGAAGAAAGTGCGTACATATTAATATTACTATGTTGGTCTGGCAAGGAAGAGATTGGACAAAAGAATCGTACCATTCCAATGCCGTATTTATTTACATATGTACCCAAGTGCTACCTAATTAACCGTTGATTAGAAGTCAATGCAACCATTGAAGTTGAATAGTTGTACTGAAGGAAACTATGTGTATCTATTAAGAGACATCTCAATAAAGTGAAAAGATACATCTATTTAAATAATTAATATTTAAAAAATTAAAAAAATAGTTAGAAATAATAAAAACCCTTCATACTTTTATAAGTAGTATATATGTGTGTGTATATATATTTTATATATGTGTATGTGCAGATGGGTGGGCACTTAGGGGTTGGGGGAAGGGGTTTCCAAGTTTGGGGGTGGTGGGGCGGTGGCGTGGGTGGTGGTTATTAATAAATCCAAAAAATTAATTCCCAAAAAAATTAAATATGTTTTTGTAAAGATTAAAAGAATAAACTAATTTCCATGGGGGGTAGTTAGGTATTAAAAAAAAATATTCAAGACGATGTCATGCTTAACGGGGTGTAAATGATGTGAATTTGAAAAAGTAAGAGGTATAAATGAAGATACTCAAACATGGGGGGTCTAAGTGAAGAGAGGACAAACCTTAGGGAGTGTAAATGAAGTTAACTCAAACGAAAATTACTCTAATATTTGAAATTGTGGGGCAATAAGCAGAAATTTTAAAGAATTTAATGGGGGACAAATCTCAAAAAAAATTCCCGATAAGTCCCTTAAAATAATTAATATTACTATTATAAATATTAAAAAAAATAAAAGATTCAAAGGGAGCAACTGCCCCCTAATGCCTATACATGGCTCCGTGCTTGTATATATATATATATACATACATAGCAAGGCTAGCCATTTTTAGTTGATTCTGGATGAAGAAGAATTGATGTGGAAGAAGAAGATTGCAGGTTTGGGGTGAACGAAGATTATTTTTTTAGCTCAATTTCAGTCTTCTTCTTTGTTTTGATTTATTGTCAAACCCACTTTATTGTTTTGCCTTTTTCTCCTTTAAATTAGGGTTTGAACATGTCTTCAAAGACAATATTTTGTGGTACAAAGATTTAATTTGTTCTGTTATTGTAAAGGGTCAAAAAAGCTGTTATCAAAGTTACAGGGTCAGATTGCCACAATAACAAGGGTAGATTGTATTACCATTATCTATGCTTTTAGAAAATGTGAGTTCTGGGAATGGTGCAATCCACTCAATGAAGGAGATGAAGTGGTTGATTTTGCAAGAAAAGATAGTGAATGAGATGAAGTTGTTGGGATGATGATGATGAGTCACATTACTAAATTAAGGGTGGGCATTGGTGAGTTGAAGTCAAAAGTGCACAGGCTTGAGAAAGAAAAAGGACCCATGAGTCTGGTTATTGAAATGGTTGTATTAGTGACAATTTTGTTTTGTATTGGATGATTTATGCCCTAATCTATCAACATTGTATATTGTAATGGATGTATGTTTCAATTTAATGAATGAACTTAAGGTTAATTTCAATAAACCCTTCTATACTATTGAATTTAATCAAATAACCCCTCCTATGTCCGGATTGCCTCATGTACTTTCTAATTCAATCAACTAACCCCTCCTATATACGGATTACCCCTTATAATTTTCAATTTCATCACCTTACCCCCTCACCCACACATTTCATTATATATAGATATTTCGGAAATATATATATATTTACGAAATATATATATTTTTTGAAAAATCGAAAACAATATGTATATTTCGTAAATATATATATATATTTCGGGAAAAAAACATATTTTAGGAACAAAATATATATTTCAAAAATATATATATATATTGGGATAAATATATATATATTTCCAATTTCATCACCTTACCTCATCACCCTCACATTTCAATATATATTTCGAAACTATATATATACATTTTTATCCGAAATATATATATATATTTACAAAATGATAAAGTCCATCTCTATAAGTACAAAAGGATGGACAAGACGCCATAATCCACCGAGGGCTACGAACCTCCCGTAGCGGGATCATCGCCTGAAAAATATAATATGTCATGGGGTGAGCTCACTAGCCCAGTAGAGGAAGCATCATCGCCTCAATCTCGGTAGTTCGAGTGGTAAAACTCACTCAAGGTACATGTTACTAATCCTAGGTCGGTCTTTTGCCCCACATGGCTCTTACGTTAATCTGAGACCTCATCGAACCCAACAAACAATTTCCCTAACATGATTACATTATAGTCATTCACAAATATAATATGCTTCAATATAAATATCACATTTACATATATGATAATTTAAATGCAATGTGACTCAACACGCCTCATGGTATACACGCACAACCACACACCCTAACTCTAAGGGTCAACGGATACACACTCTAACCATTCACTCTTAGGATACCGGCTCATGAAGTAATGTAGAGTGCCGCACCATTTATTCCCAAATGAGAATTTCTACTTTCAACAAAGAATAATGGTTGCATGAGGCGACCCACGACTAAAGATCCGAAGATCGAATGCACGAGACGATCCGCGACGGTGAGGATGGGAGGATTTACTAGTTCCGTAGGTGGGGGACACCTCCTAGCCAATTATTGCGACGATCCAACACAAGTCTACTCACACATGATTACACGACCGACATAACCCGACACCAATGTATGTAACACAACAAGGTGTACTCAATATGTAAAAAGGTCTAATTAAACCATGTTTCATCATAATACATGTTTTATATCATCATACAATATATTATGCCTAATTTATCATCATGCTTATAATTACACACTTATAAGCGATATTCCACAACAAGCATTATTATCACACAATCATGTTTTTCAAGGGCCTAGTCTCTCATCTACGTTGCCAAGACAACTCATACATATACATCGCATATATATATACATAGACCCACACACCCTCGTACAAAAATTAAAACAACTCGTTTTTCCCCTACCTCAATCCAAGCAAAGCTAACTCAAGTGTTGTAAATGAGGTCCAAGCAAGCCATCAATTTCAAGTGTTCAAAAAGAGACTCAAGGGTTGATTCACAATTCCTCCAAAACTATCAATACACCATTTAATAAAAGTAATATTACAATGGTGTTACAACAAGTCCAATTTAGCAAAAGTTGCTCCAACCACATGAATTAAACTGAACCCTAATGATAGCTAAACTAGGGTTTCATGGAAAAGAATTCAATTGAGGATGGTGAAACTTACCACAATCTCCACCAAGAGTGTTCTAAAGACCCACAATAAGAAGTTCTAATTGTGGTGAGTCCAACTACCTTCACAAGAATTCAACCATGGAGAAAGTATAATCAGTACATGGTATGGAAATTCAAGAAAATACAAGCTAAGGTTCTAGCAAAGAAAACCCTAAGAGAAGAGAAGGAACTTACCAAATGGAGTAAAAGAATTGTCAAGAACACCACCCACACAACACCACTCAAGGTCTCATCATCAAGAGAGCACGAAGAATAATTTTTGAAGCCAAAATCCAAGAGAGAGAGGGCTTGGCTGAAATTTCATATAGAGAAAGAGTGTCTTTGTGTGTGTGTTCTTGGTGTGGAAGAGAATAAGAATAAGATGAAGTGGTAGGCAATATGTGAGAGATAGAGATAGGGTTTGTAGAGATTCCTAATCCAATGGCTACAAAGAGAGATGGGAGAAGGAGAGAGATCCAAGGGCCACAAGTGTGACAACACACATATGTACCATTATCCAACACTCACCTTCTTCCAAGTTTACCCCTAGGTTACCCTCTATTTATAAGAGTGTCATTGTGCCACGAATTTACCAACTTACCCATGTCTTTCTATCATATTTACTACAATGCCACACACACACCAACACTTAACCATTTCTCTACAAATCCCACTAAGTCTTCCAAATATGAAAATATCAATTTACCCATTGTCATTTATTTTCCGAAAACGTTCTGAATACTTTTCATTATTCACGAAATGAAAATACAACATGCAACTTATAAATTTAATCACACAAAATTCATGTAAGTCATGTTAAGCACGTAAACACATTAAACACATCACATAAGCACTTAATCATTAATAAAAATTTTAATTATGACGTAAAAGTACCGGACGTTACCATTAAACCCTCTTTTGAGGCATTTCTTTAAATTACAAGCATCTTTACATTCCCTGCTCATTTAAAACCCTACTTGAGGTGTATTTTCAAAAATCATTTTTTCCGCTTTGGGACTTGTCCATTTATTTACATGATGTTTCTACCTCAATAATCAATGTTTTGTCCATTTTAGGATCAATTCTTAAGTAAGCCCTCCATTAAAGGCATTTTCTCGTCACTTTGTGTCATTGTTTGCTCAAAATCCTACTACGGAGGTACTTTCAAAAATATTTCTCAAACTCTTTTCAAAACCTTTCCCCGTGCGGGTGTGGGAAAATAATAAAAACTACTTTATTCTTGAAAGCTACCTCAAAAATTAATTAAACCTTAAGTTGTCCAATAATTCTAGAATATGTTTCATTGTTCCACTTATGTCAGCCCTGAACCTCCTCGAGGACGAGACAGGGCTATTGTCTGGGGACTCGTAGACGTCAGCATTCATGGGCACCATTACCTTCACTGAGTCTCCGAGTCCAGCATCGTTGAGAGCGTCTTGGATGTTCTTAAGCGCAGGGAAGGTGGTATTCAAGAATGACCTGTTGTAAGACACGAGGAAATGTTCATTCCCAATAGCCACATATTTGTGCAAAACAAATTATAGTAAGAACCATTAAATTAGAGCTAAGGTATACAACTCACTAGAACGCTAACAATCTTTTATTTCGGACCTATTTGATTTACAATTCAGGAAATAGTTTTAGAAAACTGAAAATTGGAAAAAAAGTCGTTTGGTTGAGTTTTCTTAGAACAGTTTATCGAAAATTCAGGTATAAAAATGTTGGGTCTGCTCAGAATCCATCTATGAAAACTATTTTTGCAAGAATTCCGAAAACAGATAACTGAGAACAAGAAAAGGGGATTATTTGAAAATAGATATTTTTGTAATTGAATTTTCTGAAAATAGTTTTAGAAAACTCAACCAAGCGGGCTTGCTTGATTTGCATTTTTGAGAACAGTTTTCTGTTTTCTGAAATATGAAAATCAGAATACTGTAAAAAAATATGTTTGGTTCAATTTTCAGAAAATAAGGCCCTACTTGGTATAGAACTTTGAAAATTATTTTGGGAAATAAATTTTTGAGAACGAGAACAAATAACATAGAACATATTTTTCCGTTCAAAATTTCACTTGGCTAGTAAAATTACAAAACAGTTTTCAAAAAATAAAACTTCAAAATTCTGTTTGGTTGCATTTATTATTTAAATAAAATAATTTCTAAAGTATAATATAATAAGTTAGGAAATATCAAACATTCTCAAATTATAGGATATTATACTATTCATAATACTAAGAACAAGAAACAAATAACACGAGTTTAATAAAACATTTGTTTCACAAGTTTCCTATAATACATTATATATTTTTATCTCATAAAATTAAACTAATAAATTTTTATAAAGTTTTATTATTTAATATAATATATTATTAATATCAATTAATATATTAATAAAATTATATATAATAAATTATATATTTTTATCTCATAAATTCAAACTAATAAATAAAATTTTATATTAATTACAAATATTTCAATATTAAATAATGTTTTATTATTTAATATAATATATTATATATAATAATTTATATATTTTTGTCTCATAAATTTGAACTAATATATAAAATTTTATGTATTAAATTTTATTTTATATTAATTAAAAATATTTTATTATTTAATATAATATGTTATATATTTAATAATATTATTATATATAATAAATTATACATATAAACATGAACGTTCCATGTTAGTGAACACACCCTTGTTTTCTCCAAAAATTGATACTATTGAACTTGAGTTTCCAAAAATTTTTTTACAAAATAACTTGCCAAGTAGGAAATTTTAGTTATTTTTTATTTTTTGCAACTCAAAGTAAAGAAAACTATTTTTATAGTTCCATACCAAGCATGCCCTAATTTTCCAAAAATTCAGTTATAAAAATGTTTAGTTTTCAGAGAACTCATTTTTATTATTCTTAGAAAATAGTTTTAATTATTTAGAATTCTCAAGAACAGTTTTCTGAGATACATGCACAGTTTTGTGATTTTCAGTTTTTAGAAAACCTATTTTCAGAAATGCAAACCTTGTTTAATCTTGTTTTCCGAACATAATTTTTATTTTCATAGTTTTATGTGTTCTGATAATAATTTTTCGAGTTTCAACCTTCATAATGATCATGTAGTTGCGGAAAAAGAATTTACTTTTGAAGCAAATTATAGTACAAATTAAATGAATTTTGTGTCAAATTCACCTTCTTAATTTTTGAGCTTTTAACACTAGATTAGTACAAATTAAACCTTGGCCCAATTTTCACTTAAACCTCCTTATTGTCTGCATGATCATGTCATTCGATTATCTAAAAGATTTAAGTGTGAAAGTAATTAAAGTATGTCATTTCCCTTATGTATAGTGAAGGGATGGTAAATTTATTTGCAAAGTAATAAATAAAGATATAATATATTTATTCTCCAATGTTTAAATGATAATCAAACAATTTTCTTATACTACTATATTAGAAATAAAATAAATTCATTTTAAATGAATAGACTAGGATGCGCCGTATAGAATTGGTACATAGTAGCAACAACGTCTTGAAGACTTGAACCAACCACCGCAAAGAAAAGAAAAGGAGACAAACATGTGAACAAGTTCGAGAATTACCAGGCAAAAGCCACCTAAGATGGCCATGAAGACATTACCAGTAGGCCATGTTTGGTTGGCGGTCTTTCTGGTTTGGTCTGGTCTGATCCGGTCTGGTCTGGTATAATCTGATTTGGAAAAGTCTGTTTGGTAAGCGGTCTGGTCTTACTATTTATTTATTATTTATTATAATATTTATTTATGTATTATTTCTTTCTTTCTTTATTATTTCTTCACTTTATAATTTATTTTATTATTTATATTATTAAATTATTATTTAAATTATTATTTATTAATTTATATATTAATTTATAAATATATTCTATTTATTTATTATTATTTCATTATTTAATTCATTTTATTTATAAATTATTTATTCATTTTTAATTATTTAAAAATATATTTCATTAATTTAATATTAATTTATTGTTATTATACTCATTTATTATTATTATTATGAAGTATTTATTTATTATTATATTTACTTATTATTTATTATTATATTTATTTTTTATTATATCTATTTTTTTATTTTTTTATTATATTTTATTATTATTATTATTTATTTCATTTTGTTTATTATTTATTATTTTTATTATATTTTTAAATATGTTTTATGTAATTTATTATTTATTTTATTAATTTATTATTATTATTTATTATTTAGTCCATTTTTTATTATTATATTTATTTATTATTATTGTATTCATTTTTTATTATTATTATGTTTTATTTAATTTATTATTTATATTATTAATTATTCATTTTTAATTATTTATAAATATATTTTATTATTTATTCATTCACTTATTATTATATTTATGTATTATTATTATTATATTCATTTTTTTTATTATTATTAGGTATTATTTATATTTTATTATTTATTCATTTTTAATTATTTATAAATATATTTTATTAATAAGACCGGACCGGATCACCAGGAACCACATTTTTTTTTTATCTGAAATGAGGTCATTTTGGTCTAATTTGGTCTTACTTGGTCTAACCAAAAATTTGGGACCAATGCTACCAAACATGGTCTGGTCCCATAAAACTGATAAGTCCACAAAATTACTATTTTTAATGTCAAAAGTAAATCCTTAATTTACCATTTTAGTGTATAAATGTTCTTATATATTTCTTTTTACTTCTTATAGGTAAGAATTGGAAAAGATGAATAAAATGTATTAAAGTGAGAAATGAATGCACATGGATGGAAGATGAAGAATATAATGCACATGAAGAAAGAATAAAATGACTTGGAAAACATCAATATTCAAAGAAAAAGAAAAGAAAAGTATATCTAATTTCACTTTACAAGATGTCATTATATTCCAATTTTCTCTATAAATAGGAGAGTAGTTGGAAATTGTATGGAGTTAGATGGTAGAGAGTGAGAAATTGTAGAGAGGGTTTAGTCTTGTATCAAGTTTTTATTTTGTTGTAATCTTTTTCTTAGTTAATGAAAATTTCTTCTATCATCATGTTTTATTTCTATATCATTATGATAGCTTAAACATCTTCTCAAGGGAGTGATGAAGCCACATTGGGTAAGATATACATAATTTTATTTTATTTCTTATTATTTAATTCTCTTCCCGAAATAATTCTTTCAAGTGACAAAACCTACAATAGAGGTTGAAAATAGAGGAAGGATTCTCCGTGATTACCAATCAATGGAAATACGGGGAATGCCTACCACTATTTATATTTATTATTTTTAAACCAAAACATTAGAGGGAGGATTTTCCGTGATTACCAATTAATGGAAATACGGGGAATGTCTATCAATATCTATGTTTATGTTTAATAGGTTGGAGGAGAATTTGTAATAGAAATATATAATATTATTTATATAGACCCGGGTGGTGGATTCTCTTCCCTTGAGATTTCTTTCACCATTTGATAATTTTATCTAGTTATTTTAGTTTATTATTCAAAAATTCAAGAATTGTTTTAAGTAATTTCTTTTTATCTCGAAAATTATAGTTTTGGATCCTAGTCTCAAACCGATTTCTAAGTTGAGAGTGGTTCGACCCTACTTATTGTTATACTATTTTAAGTAAAGTATTTGTAGGTATTATAAATTTTGTTGACTGGAGTTTGGTGAAACAACGATAAATATTATCAAATCATCAACCGTCAAAAACACAAAACCATACCAAACCAGCTGGAACCGAACCACCAACCAAACAGGGCCGTAGTTTCTATTATAAGCAAATAAGTAAAAACATGAGGAATGAATTTAATAAAAGCACGATAGTACTGATACCGTGATACATGGTTATGGTTTATGGGTCCGTTTGGCTCACTAGAAAACAGTTTTTTTTTTTACTGTTCACCCATTTTAAAAATAAAAACACGTTAATTTTTTTTTTTCCAAAAAAACTGTTTTATGTGAATAGTGGTTAAAAGTGGTGAAAACACCCAATATAACTTTTAGTTGTTTTTTGAGTTTTTTCACTGTTTAGGGTACCACCTCTGCCACCGCCCCCATTGCCGCCGCCACCAACCACCACCACCCCCCGCCACCGGCCCCCACCACCTCTGGTCGCGGTCGGGCCCCACCGCTGCCTGCCACCGCCGCCGCCAGTCACCCACCACCACCGCCCTCCGCCGCCGCCGGTCACCGCCATCCACCAATACCATTTTATTTTTTAATACAAATTTTGATCCAAACACTTTTTTGTTTTTAATTTTTTGCTAAAAAAAATATAAAAATATAATATTTATATTTGAAAACAGAAAACAAATACAAAAATCAGATTTTCCTAACGCACAATGACAACACAACCAATGGAGGATTTTAACGTGGTGCGTATAACTGTACCTATATATATATATATGTGTGTGTGTGTGAGAGTACACGCACTTTTACAAAGGAGTGTCCACTCATAAGGTTACAAGAGTTCAGGATACCTAGTTTGCTGTGTTCAATGCGAATGATTATGGTTGGACAACTTTCTTTTTGCACATTTCAAAGTGATAATTTTCTTCTTCATGGTTTTGGGTCTGGTTTTAATTTTGGTCTTTAATTTCAAAATCAAATCATGTTTGGTTGGTGGGCTTTGAATTTGGTTTTGAGTTTTTTAAAACCAACCACTAAAATCATGATTTTTGCCTACCAATTTTGACTTTTCTCTCTCTCTCTCTCTATATATATATATATATGGCCGAAAATATGAATTATTTTGAAAAAAATAATATATAATATTTGTAAAAAAATTATTTTTATTCCCAAAAAAAATTATTTTTCGGAAAAAACTTATTTTTCCGGAAAAAAAAATTATTTTTCGGGAAAAAATTATTTTTCCCCATTTTATATCTTTTTTTTCTAAATTTTTAAATTTTTTCAGTATATAATAAAATTATTCAGAATTTTATATTTTTTTTGAATTATATATATTTTTTCGAATTTAAGATATATTATTTGAATTTTATATATAATTTTCACATTTTAAAATATTTTTTTCGATTATATATATATATTTTGGAATAAAAAAAATAAAAATGTCAAATATTTTCAGAAATTTTAAATATTTTTTAATTATATATATATTTTCATTTTAATATTTTTTTTCAATTATATATATATATTTTTCATATTTATATATTTTTAATACATATTAGTATATATATATAATTATACCAAGACCAATTCCTTACCAAACATTATATATAGGTTTTAGATTTACCTAAAATCATTCAAAACCATCAAAATCAAAATCACAAGACCAAGACCAAAACCAAGATCAAAACCAAATTCCCAAACGGGCCCTGGATCCCAATTTGCAATGAAAATTAATATTTGAGTAAATAAATTAAGGCTAACATAATACAAAATGTTTAAAGTATTTTATGAGTTTAATTTCTTAACTAGAGTAACATTGCTTTTTCTATAACACGGAGCCAAAAAGTGGAATGTGGTTCGGCAAATGACATACTAGTTTATTTGTGTTATTTTCATGGTTAATGTACAGTAAAATATATATATATATATATATATTTCATATTTGGGCAACAAATTTTTTATTTATTCATTGTCTTAAAAAGTTTATTTCATTGTTTATTAACAAAAAGGGTTTCCCAAGACTTTTGTGGTAAATGTAAATTGCTTAAAGATAAATTTGTGTATAAAGTTTTGTTAAGGACTTTCATAAAGAGATAATTGGGGTAGGAGAAAGAGACCTTTCGAAGTACTGTCTTACAAAAAAGATTTGCCTAAGTTATATCTCTCATTTATATACTCCCTCCGTTCCAAATTAATTATTCACTTTGCCTACTTTTCTTATCTTGAATTAGTTATCAATATTATCATATACTTTTCCAAATTATTTCTCCTCATTAACTTTAAAAAGCAATGGGTACCATTAAAAATACAATTATACTACATTTAAAAAGCAATGGCCCCACTAGGGACGGAGCGAGAAAATTTAATAATAGGGGACAATCTATCATTTTAGGGTCAATAAACCTAAATTTTTATGAATTTAATGGGGGGCAAATCTCACTTTTCCCCTATATTTTCATAAAACCCCCTTAAATTAGCATTAAAAATAGTAATATATATATATAGCTGGCCATGGCTCCGTGCCTGGGGTCTCACTAAAAACTATAACTATACTACATTAGCAAATAACAAAATAAGAAACACAAAATATCAAAAAAAATATTAAAAGATCAAATATGGACAACTAGTTTGGGACGGAGGGAGTACTATATTAAAGTCAAACATTAAATTCCTTCAATTTAGTAGATCATAAAAAACCTAAAAGCCACTTCTGTTTTGAATAATATGAAATTGGGAGGTGGTTTCTAGACTAATGTGGCTTCGGTTGAAAAAAAAAAGAACTAATTAAACTCTAATTAGGTTTTCAAAGGCCTAATGGTCCATCCGTATCGGACCTTATTCCTAAATGAGAGGTTGAAGATTTGGGGCATGTTTGGTAACGCTCCCGCTTCCTACTTTTGCTCCTGCTTCTATTACTGTTCACAGAGCAGGGTTGTTTGGTTGGTTGCTCTCGCTTCCAAAATCTGGAAGCAAGCCGGAGCAAAACCTCAAATTTGGAAGCAAGGCTCACCTTGCTTCCACTTGCTCCCATCACTATTTTTAGTGGGGCCCATTATAAGTTGCTCCCAAATTCTTTGCAACATGTTAGGTTTGCTTCAATGTGTATAAAATTTCAAAAAAAAATTTAATTCCAAAAATATATATAAAATTAGAAATAAATATATAAAATTCCAAAAAAATATTTTTAATTTCGAAAAAAAAATATAAATTTTTAAAAAATATATAAAATTCGAAAACAAATATAAAATTCGAAAAAGTATATAAATTTTGAAAATTATAGAAAATTCAAAATATATATATAAAATTCAAAAATATATATATAAAATTCAAAATATATATATTTCAAAAAATAAAAATCGAAAAAAATATATAAATTTTGAAATATATATAAAATTAGAAATAAATATATAAAATTCCAAAAAATTATTTTAAATTTTGAAAAATATATAAAATTCGAAATATATATATAAAATTTTAACAAATATATAAAATTCGAAAAAAAAATATAAAATTCAAAAAAAGTATATAAAATTTGAAATATATATATAAATTTTGTAAATTATATAAAATTCTAAAATATATATATAAAATTCGAAAATATATATATTTCAAAAAATAAAATTCAAAAAAAAAATATAAATTTCGAAAAATATATAAAATTTGAAAATTATATATAAATTTTGAATTTTAATTTTTTTTTGAAATTTAATATATATTTTTTGAATTATATATATATATTTCAAATTTTACATATTTGTTTCAAATTTTAATTTTTTTCGGAATTTAACATATTGTTTTTGAATTTTACATATATATATTTTTTGACTTTTCTATATATTTGTTTCGAATTTTAATTTTTTTTCATATTTTAATATATTGTATTTTGAATTTTATATATATTAATTATCTCTTAAAATAATTTATTTTATTTTTTTAAAGGTAAAATTGTAATTTTGCAATAGAGATGGAGTAAATTGCACCCAATTAGGATAGTTGAGGGATTTTTTTTGCCGCTTTTGTAGTTGAGGGGGGTTTTGTGCTCGTGGGGCAATAGTTGAGGAAGGTTTTATGCACTTTACCCAAAATAAAATATTATAACCAAATGTCTTGTGCAATACAATATTATAATTTAGAATTTATCTACAATTTTTTTATAGTTTACAAAAAATAAAAAATTTATTTACAATATCCAAATGAGAGGCCTTGCGCAATATAATTTTTATTTTTTTTAATTGTAGAACTTATTAATTTCTTATATTCAATCTAAAATCCAAAAAAAAAAAAACAGAATCTCAAATCATTTGAATTCACAAACATGTTTTGCTTTCACATTTTAGGAAATCAGCAGTTTCACCAAACATGCTCTGCATGCTTCAGCTTTCATTTTTGTCATATCAGAATCATCAGCACCAAACATGCTTCCGCTTCAGAAAAAACTTGTTTCGCTACGCTTCAGCTTCCAAACCCGTTTGAAAGCAAGAGCGGGAGTGTTTCCAAACAGGCCCTTGATGTATGGGTTGGCTTGATAGACAGATATTGGATAAAAATAAAGATTTTTTTTTTTTTGCTATGGTTGGAACCATACAACTAATTATACAAGCTTTTCTTTCCTTTCATTTTTTTATTTTTTTTTCAAATTCTAAATATCATTATTTTTTTTGTGATATTGGAACTTTTAGGTACTACAACAACGCATGCTATGCAAAAGTAGGAGGAACAAGCACAAAAGAAATGAACAACCTTGAAGTGGACTTCTTATTTGGTTTGGGCTTCCAATTAAATGTGACACCCTCCACCTTCCACACTTTCTCATATCTCCAAACAGAGATGTTTTTTTGGATCTCCTCTGCTATTAGAATCATCTCCAATGGAGTTAGGGAGATCACAAAAGCTCCATTGTTGCTTCAATGATGAAGAGTCTTCCCGCAAGAAACAATTGGTCATTAACTAGGGGATTATTTTTAACATTGACCCATTTTTTGTTTGGGGCCGACTAATCCAGGAGATTCATGTAAAGCGATTCTATACGGATATAGTAAGTTCCGAGTTATTTTCGCAATCCTAATCCATAAGATTTAAAATTGAAACCTCATCCATTTCACTTGTACTCGATTCTTCTAAATGAGTTATAAAGCTTTACGGCGTCCACTTTGGAAAGCGATTAATTTTAGTCATATTATATCATTTCATTTTGTTGTTTCCATCCTTTATAATATTGACATGCATTACCATGTGCTCAAGGATTGTACAAAAATTGTACATGTTCTCTTTATACTTTGACTACGTTTAATAAAATTGATAAAAAGTAGAAAAATAGCAAAATAGATAATTAGTTAAAAGACAATCTTAGGTTATATGACCAAAACCTACAATGTCATATACAAAGACTTTCTGAGACAATTTTAATGATGGGAATGCATACAATTTTTTTGGAATTTCCGGCTGAGGTGTGAGCTCAAGCCTCATCCTATCCTGTTCCAAATAAATAAAGGGATAACTTCATTTACACCCCTGAAATTTACCTTATCTTCATTTGGACCCCCTCAAGTTTGTATATCTTCATTTACACCCCCTACTTTTCAATATTCTCATCACTTAGATCCCCTGAACGATGACATCAGCCTGAATTTTTTTTAAAATTCCTAAATTACCCTCAATGTCTTATCCTTATTTTGTTTAGAAACAAGAATACTGCTTTTATCAACTAGACCCCCTCCCATCATTTAATAATTTAATTTATATTAAAATTTCAAAATATATATAAAATTTGAAAAAATATATATTAAAATTTAAAAAATATTATAAATTCGAAAATAAATATAAAATTAAAAAAAATATATAAATTTTGAAATTATTTTTTTTTTCAAAAAAACATATTAAATTTCGAAAATAAATATAAAAATCACAAAAAACATAAAAAAATTGAAACAAATATATAAATTTTTTTAAAAAAAGCATATAAAATTCAAAAAAATATATTAAATTTCAAAAAAAATTATAAAATCGAAAATAAATATAAAATAAAAAATATATATAAATTTTGAATTTTTTTTTAAAAACATATTAAATTCAAGACAAATATATAAAATTAAAAAAAATCATATAAAATTCTAATAATATATAATAAATTTCGAAAATAATTATAAAATTCAAAAAAAATATAAAAAATTATATTAAATTCTAATTCTCTCTCTCTCTCTCTCCACACATACATACACACACGCGCACACATATATATATATATACACACACATATATATAGATCTATACATATACACACACACACATATATATATAGAAGTCGGCGCCGCCCCCCTCCCACCGCCTCCCCGTCGGCGCCGCCCCCTCCCACCACCGCCTCACCCCTCCCCCTATTTTCGACCGATGGGTGTATATATATATATGTATAGATCTATATATGTGTGTGTGTGTGAAAGAGAGAGAAAGAGAGAGAGAGAATAAATATTGAATAAATGTTGGGGTGTTTGGTTTGAGGGTTAAATTGATTCAAAGGGGGTGTTTGGTTTAGGGTTTAAATTGATTTAGGGATTAAATTGATTTAAGGGGTGTTTGATATAAGGGTATTTTAGATATTTCACACCATGAGGGGGGTGTAAATGAAGTTATCCCATAAATAAAATATTCCATGTCAAAATAAAATATATAAAAAAATATATTCCATGCCGAGAGGACAAAAGTGTATAAACATAATTTTAAGGGATGATGAAACAATCAAAGAAAGAAGTTATGAATAGGCCTTGTTTGGCACACCTTGTACCGGAGAAAGGGAGAACCAGAAGCCATTTTCAAAAACTCATACCCTCTAGCTTCTTCAAAACGAATTCCTAAACCATAAGCTCTTCTAAAATTTTTGTCAAACACATTTAAACAACTTTTTTAATCTATAAAGCAAAATGCAGAAAAACCAATCCAAACATGGCCTAAAGCTAGAATCAGAAGTCACTATCTTGGAGTTTCTATCACTTAGAGAAGAAAGATCACAAGGACTCATTAAAAAAGTAAAAAAATAGTTCCTACACAGTTTAGAAAGTTAGTGCTCCAAAAAAATAATGCCCTCCCAAGCCGAGAGAAATTCCCAGATATCTACAAAGTGTCAAGTACAGGCAATTCCCAAATTGACCCTTTAACTAATGGAAACCATAAGATCAGAGCAACAACACAGCTGAATATTTTACAATCAATAACTCCATATTTAGAAGCTAGATACATAAGCCTTATCACAACAGCACAGTATAAGAGCTAGCATATATCATATCAGTAACACAAAGAAGGCACAAACACAAAGCTATTACTGACAATATTGTAAACAAGCACTAAATAGCCACTTAGATGATAGTAAAGAACTTAACCGTAGCATCGGATTGGATCATTGCAGCCTTTATTAGCAGATTGCTTGAAACCAAATCGACCCCCTTTCGCAAGGTATTGCTGGTGGTACTCTTCGGCTCTGTAAAACTTTTTGGCAGGCAGGATCTCTGTAACAATCGTCCTGTTTAAGAGCTTCTGGTGTCGTTCCTTAGACTCCAGTGCAGCCTTCTCCTGCTCAGGGGTATAGAAGTATATTCCAGACCTGTATTGCGTTCCAACATCACCCCCCTGTCAAAATTATAAGCAAACTATTAGGAGAGAGAAGGATTTAAAGGAACAGAAATGTCCTTATCTATTGTCCATAGACAAAAGGCGAACAGGAAACAATTTAAGGGTTTGAATAAGGCATCAATCTTTGGGTTTAGCTAATTAGTGACCACGAAAGCAGCCACCTGCAGTGTTGGCTTCCTTATCAAATTAGCCAATGAGTGAGAAACACTTTCAGATCAGTTGACAAAATCGTTTGCTATCCCAAAGTAACTTCGGATCTTTTTGTCACAACAACAATGATCTCTTATGATAAAATAACATAATGTAGGGATTAAAGGAGAGGGTGAGTTGTCGCTGATTGAATAGAGAGATGTTACGATAAGGTGATACTAGATATGCATGGCCAATATTGGGAGAATGAGTTAAATATTGTAGACCTCGAGGTTGGAGATAACATTTGAAATTTGACACCTGCAATATTAAAAATAAGGAAAGCATCTCTATAATTATGAGTGGGGATTGAAGCGGGATGCAACAAAACACGTGATCGAAAAGGAGACCAACACCCATAAATAGCTTGCTATACCACAAGAAACAACACCACAACACACAAACTGTTAACGTCCTTAAGGAACTAGCCATTACAAGATAGCAACACTTCCTCAAAAGCATGATTATATAATGCTTCTCTTCTAGCAAATAACTTGCTCGGGATTAAAACTTTCCATAGTAATTGAGATCTTACATGCCACAGTAATATGCAAAGAGAGCTACGGTTTTAGATTCATTGAGTAGTTGAATAAATGGAAGGTTGTACCGTTTGTTTATATGTTATGATAGATTCACTACTTTTCATAGGTCCTGTAGGGAACAACTACTCCTAGTACATGAATTGGACAAGTTCCTCGGGATAATCCAAGATCCCAAAAGGTTGAACTAAAAAATTCACGTGATAACAATTGACGAGATTTGAAAGGGCAAAGGGACATATCGGTGAAAATCATCATCAAAGTTGGCTTTCTGATATTACCCATTGCTAGTTCCCACAACAGAAACATAAATCAACAATCAACAATAACCATTCACTGATGATTTGAGAGGTGAATGCATCATGGTAATAACAGAGGTTCTGATCCTTTACTTATACCAGTGGCTTATCAGTAGTAAACATGATATGTTTCATGGCCAATTCTTAGAAGCGGTATGTAAGCTGGGATGCTGGTGTGCAGTTGTTTTGAGCAGTTTGTTATATGAGATGAAGATTTATGAAGAATGGAAGCAGGATATAATTGCTTTGAAGATCTTTAGATTAGATTATTTTACTATTCTACCTTTCGTTATAGGCATTAATACCTAGTTTTTATGTATTGCAGTTGTATGCAAGTGAGGTTCTTGTTTTCATGGATACTAGCTATTTGGTGGGTGTGGGGATTTAAGATAAGTATGGATGCTTGTGCCTGGGGTATGCCCCTTGTACTGTGTATGGCTTTTTAGCCTTTGTTTTAAATATAATTGATTACCTTTCAAGAAAAAAAAGAAAAAAACAATCACCATTCACCTCACACCCAAGAATACCAGAAAACGGAGTCTTCAAAGTAGCAGAAATGCATGATCGGCATGCCAACACAAGCAGCCACGGAATTCTTGAATAAAAAAAGTAATCATGAATGTTTCTGAAAAGAATGCTACCTATATCCAGTTAATAGGCCCACTAAGAAGTTCAAAATTTAGAACCAAAACTGAGGTTTCCATTGAGAATTGAAAGTACACAAATCCATCTAAGAAGCAAAAATAAGTTATCAATTGAAAAACCGCTTCATGTCAAGAGAAAAATTAACCGAAACACATTAAAACCTAATTTAGGAACCCCATACTTCTCAACAAAATGCAACCCAATCTCAATCATTTAGCTAATCACTCAACACATGAACCTAATGGCTAATAACCCCATTACCCACATATGTATAGGCCTTCAACCTTCACCACCCAATAGAAATTCCACCTAAACCCATCAAAATTCAGCAACAAAAGTCCCCAAATGACAACTCAAAGTCCCAGACCACAAGAAGCCCAAGAGTTAACGATAAAAATGTAATCAAATGTCAACCATATAACTAAAAAAGCAAAAAATATATCTAAAATTTAAGCAATCCACATATGTATAAAGTATAAACCTCCTTCTCCATCAAAATTCAGCAATAAAACACACCAAAAATGATGACCCGGGCTCAAACATCGACACACGACCATCAAAATCCAAAAATTTCTCGAGGTCCCAAAACCAAATAAATCCAACAATAATCAATAAAAAATGAAATCAAATTTCAATTCAAGAGATAACTTAAATAATCAAGTCACCCATAATCCAATTACGTATAAACCTACTCTCTACATCAAAATTCAGCAATAACACACAAAAAAAAAACGATAACCTCAAAATAAAGTATCAAATCCACACAAACTAACCTGACGATTAAGCGTGGTAGGGTCATGCCTAGCCCAAAACGCGTCGAGCAAAGACTCATACCCGCACTCCTTCGGGTCGTACTGAACCCGAATCACTTCGGAGTGGTTCGTCGTCCCCGAACACACATCATTGTAAGTCGGATTGTGAAGATAGCCCTGGGTGTACCCAACTTCGGTCCGGGTCACTCCGGGCACTCTCTGGAACGCCAATTCGACGCCCCAGAAGCAACCGGCTCCGAATTGGGCGAACTCCTGACCCGGCGCCGGAACGTCGTCGTCCGGACCCTGCGCAATCGACGACAACGACGAAGACTCGTCCACGGTGGTCTCGCTAGGGTTTCGAGTACCAAACCCTAGCTTCCCCAACCAGTTCATCTTTGGGGGGTTGTAGAGAGAAATGGGTCGGGTCGTGTTGGGGAAAGGGGTGGTGGGTTTGAGGGGGATTCTAGAGAGAGAGAGTGAGGTTTTAGAGAGAGAAAGTGAGAGGAGGAGAGGGGAGGAGGAGGCTAAAGAGGTAGAGATTGGCATTGTGACGTGTTTGGTTTAGTTATCTGGGGAGAAGAGAAGTGATGTTTCGAAGCCCGGAAGTTTCATTTTTCAGTTATCTAAGCAGTCCAATATATTTATTTATTTATTTAATATAAAATTATATTTTATTTTTTATGTAATTGAGTGGTCATAATTTAATATTAAGAGTGCAGGTGTTTTTGTGAATATTTGAGTTTTTTTCCCCTCAAATTGAGTGGTCATATTTTAAAATCAGTCAAATCTAAACATTTCATTTTTTTTTATTCTAACCTAATAAAAAGTTTAATCCAGGATTATAAGATTTATTATTTACATTAATCAAATTCCATAAAAAATATTTTTTTAAAAATTTGTTTTTAGTACTTATGATTTATATATGAATAAATAAAGAAGGGAAACAAAAGATTACTCTGCTGTACAAATAAGATCGTTGATGAGCAATAGCAAAGAGGCTGGGAGTGGAAGGATCTGGAAAATAATACAAGTAATAGTAAGTTGGTGAACTCTAAGATTGCGTTTTGTAACGGTGCGGTGTGGTGTTAGTTTTTTTGGTTTGGTGTGGTTTTATTTTGATTATAAACTATGTTTGGTGCAAATGATTTTTGTGTGAGAAAAAGTGATGCTAAAAAACCAAACCATGTTTGATAGAGTTGGTATGGATTGAAATTCTGAAATTTGGTAACTTAGAATGATTTCACATTTTATTTATAAATATTAAAATTTATAATATTAAAATATATTTAATATTAATATATTAAAATTAATATATTAATTTTTAGGAAAGATAATAAAACTATAATATTAAAATATATTAAATTTCCAAAAATATATTTTAATATTAAAATATTAATAATATATTATATTAATATATTAATTTTTAGGAAAGATAATAAAATTATAATATTAAAATAACTTCCAAAAATATATTTTAATATTAATATATTAATTTTTAGGATAGGGAATAAAACTATAATATTAAAATATATTAAATTTCCAAAAATATATTTTAATATTAATATATTAATTTTTAGGAAAGATAATAAAATTATAATATTAAAATATATTAAATTTCCAAATATATATATTAATATTAATATATTAAAGTATATTAATATTAATTTTAGGAAAGATAATAAAACTATAATATTAAAATAACTTCCAAAAATATATTTTAATATTAATATATTTCCATATATATTTTAATATTAATATAATTTCCAAAAATATATTTTAATATTAATATAAATATATTAATATGGTGCAACTATTTGGTTTTGGTTTGGGGTGAGATGGATACCGCACCATAAAAAACCATCTCATTAGATGGTTCCAAAATCATGGGTTGGTACCACCATTTGGTACCATTGGTTTAGTACTGTTGTACCAACACCAATCCTAACAAACATGGATTGGTATCACCATTTCGTACCAAAACCAAAAAACTAGTACCAAAACCAGTTACAAAACAGGGCCTAAAGAGTTGTCATATGATATATGGAAATCACTCTATCAGTCAGTGTTTGCCACCCCAGAAAATGTTCTTAGAATTATAGAAGTTTTTGAATGAATTATAATCTATGGTACTTAGTGTCAGACACGCCTCAAATATGTGTCCGTCTCGATTAGAATTATCCTAAAACTTAAATAATTTGAAACATTTGTAAAACACATTCAAGACACTTCAATTATATGAATAAAATAAAGCACATTTAGGACATAATAGTTTTTAATTAATTTTAATATAATTTAAAAATATATTATGAATTAATTAAAATATAAAATAAAATTTAAGAAAATAATAATAAAATATATAAAGTTTAAGATTTAAATGAAAATTATTTTATGATTATATGAATAAAATAATTTATTTTAAAATATAAATAAATTATTATAATTTCATTTTTTGACACGTGTTTGTGCACTGTAGTGTCTTATTTTTATTTTATTTTAAATTTATCATGTCGCAGGTGTGGTGTCTGTACATGTAAATTATAACAGAGACTTCAGTTATGAATTAACTTGAGTAAGGCTAGCTTTTTACATGATTTCAATAAAGGATTAATTTTATTTACACCCGAAGTTTGCTTTTATTTTAATCAGATCTCTCACATTTGAGAATCTTCATTTATATCCCTCATTTTTTCATATCTATATTATTTACACCTCATATACCGAAAATATTATCAATATTGAGATATGTGGTATTTGGAAACAATGTTTGTTGAAATAGGTGGTGTTTGGAAACAAAGTTTACTACTCTTATATTTTATTATCCAAACAAGACATTAATATTTTATTTTGCCATAAATAAAAAAACAAAATCGTTTATAGTAAAATATTTAAATAATGAAAAAAAAATCTAATTGGTAGTTTGAAATATTTTCAACTTAAATTGTTTTATAGTTTACAATAATTGGTAGTTCAAACAAAAATTTGGCATTAATTTTCTATTTTGGCATGAATAAAAAAAATTCGTTTATAAAATAAAAAATCTAATTGGTAGTTCAAAATATTTTTTTATATTTTAAAATAATTGAAATTTCGGAAAAAATATTTATGCATTAATTTTTTATTTTGGCGTAAATAAAAAAAATTATTTATAGTAAAATATATAAAAAACTATTTAAAAGATAAAAACAATCTAATTGGTATATTGAAATATTTTTTTATATTTCGAACGTAATGCTTTTTTATATATTTTTCCCTAATTGGTAGTTCAAAAGAAATTTATTTCGGCATTTATTGTTTTTGATTTATGTCAAAATAAAAAATTAATGTCAAAATAGATTTTCTGAACTACCAATTATTATAAAATATATATAAAAAAATATTTTGAACAACCAATTAGAACTTTTTTTTTTCATTTTTTAAATATTTTACTATAAATGAATTTGTTTTTTGATTTCTGGCAAAACAAAAAAATTAATGTCTTGTTTGTATAATAAAATATGAGGGTAGTAAACCTTGTTTCCAAATACCACATATCTCAATATTGATGGTAGTTTAGGAATTAAGTGGCAATAGGGGATATAAATGATGTGGGTGTAAAAAAATAAGGAGTGTAAATGAAAATTGTCAAACGTGGGGTGATCTAATTAAAATAAAAACAAACTTTAGGAACGTAAATGAAGTTAACCCTTGAATAAAACAAAACAGACTAAATATTCATAATTGTCCAAATTGTTGAAGACAGATTGTGCGGGCCCTTTTGTCACACACACAACTTTAATATCATTATCTTCATCAATAAATCCTTCAAGCTCGGATCGTCTACAATTATTGTTGCTGTAATAATCAAAACGACGTCGTTTTTGCTGCAACGCTGCGTTTTGGTAAGTTGTACAAAAAAGCAATAACACTATCTATCTCTGTGTATAGGTGGGTTTTGGCGCGAAAATGAAAACTCCCCCTCCCCCCGAATCACATCGTCTCAGTTCCTGTGCAAGAAGCTCTCTCCAAGGCATCATCCAAGGGTCGATCATTCTTCATCTTGACTCTGAAAATCCTAAAAAACTCATCTCTCCATAGCTTTCATGTCCCTCTTCTATGAAATCTGAAGAAGAAGAATTTTTTACAGGTACGAAGTATTTTCTATTTTCGTTATTGAATAATGCATCTGAATCATGTTGAACTTCCTTGGATTAAAATATTATGAAGTTCGTTTTATGTTTTTCAAAATATTACTTTTTAGGGTTTTGGACAAATACCAAAGTCGACACATAGAATAAGAGTTTTTATAGGTACGGGTGTTTTCATTATTTTATCAAGCACTTGAATGTAGTTGAAATTTGCTGCATTAAAGTATTTTGAATTTTTTTTCATATTTTTCCTAATTTTTATTATTATTTTTTTTACATTCCTTCGCACCAGAATCGATTGATATAGAATTACCAGTCGACTCATTTATAGACATCAGTCGACTGATACTTGGTTTCTAGATTTTGATGCATTTATTTATGAAACCACTGATTTTGGTAAAAAATTTTGTTGCACCGATGTTAATCAACTGGTATTAAGTTTGCTGCATAAGCTATAATTGAAAACTTATAATATTTTGCTTTAAATGTCTACCTACATATTCGGATCCTTACCACTCTGTGAACGAGCAACTACACTTAAATATATAAAATAACTTTGAATATTTGAATTGCCCTGATGTGTTAAAGGATATACTGAAATAATCTCATCCATTTATTTATTTATTTTGAAGATGGATGGTGATACTGAAATGAATTTGAAACCCCGGATTGTTATAATGTTTCCAAATTATGAAAGAGTTTACAAGTTTTACAATGCATATGGGCAAAGCTCTTGGATTTGGGGTAAGAAAAGCTAATACCAATAGATACATGAAGGTTGGGCACGTCAGTAGCGTGAAAATTGTTTGTTAAAAGGAGGGTAAAAGACTGAAAGATAAGAGAGATTGCATGGTTATTGAACATAAGGCAGAGACCAGGACCGGATGTTCTTCCTTCCTTCATGTAATTTATGATAGACTGAAAAACATTTGGTGGTAGACGATTTTATTGAAGAATGATGTCTGTCGAATAGGGTTAAAAATAATGGTTAAGAACATACCCTTATGACGACAATGTTTTACCTATTGCAAGTGCACGAGTTGTATTGTAGTACATATCGGCTTAAAAAATGTTATCGAACCCAAGGGACTAAGTCATATTCCGAACTCTCGTAAAGTAATACTCTCGAATTGCTATAAAAGTATGGTTTGTTGTGTGTGGTTTATTAACTAATTAACTAATAAAACAAATAAAGATAGATTAAAACAAGAACAAGAGAGAAAAATTAGGGTTTTCATGTTCCACCACTAACCGCATAATATAGTTATCTACTTGCTCAAATGTAAGAGGGCAATCCATCACTATGAATCAAATCGTACCGCAAATAGTTGAATACGTCCCAAAAAGGATACTATCCACCAGATTCGCTACAACCCATCTACGGACAGAGTGTGACTAGTACATGTCATCTACTTTACTCTAATCTACTCCTATAACATAAAATTAAACTAAAACATGTCTATATCACCTCGCCAAGGCATGACCTGTGTAAACCTAGGGTGTCATGCCCCTAAATTCCAAAGACTCCCAAACCGGGACATCCGAGAAATCCAGGGTGTGATCCATACAATGAACGACCAACTAAGATATCAATAACCATTACAACATATGGAATACTGATAAAAATGGTATATTCCATACCCAATTGAATGATAGAACAAAACAACGAAATCTAACGAAAATCCGGCAGAGTTTCGTTTGTAAATGGAACATCCCAAAAACAATAAACAACAGAATAACCTGCCCATAACAAGTGCAGTAATAACAATGGCTCACAACCCAACATTCATCAATCCTACTAGGGCCGAGGTAGTGGAAAGAAACCACCGCTACCCCTACACAACCCTCTATAATCAATAGAGCCACAAATGCTCGAATAAGAATATAGAAAGACATATGGCAGTGCCGAAGAGATACAATGACATCCTGAAATAATAAATATAGGAAAATAACGATACACCAATAGGGATATGCCAACAGACTGAATCCCAATAGAAATACATGCAGTCCCATATAACATGGATAAATAAACTAAAAGATAAAGAAGACAATAGATAACTATCGTCCCCAAATCCAGTCATGCTGCAACCGTAACCGCATCACCCTGCGCAACTCCAAAACATGTAATGAGGAAAACAAATGAAAGGTGTCGTTGCACCTCATGTTATTCGTAGCCAAAACATTTCCTGCAAACTGGTATAAACCATAAGGGCAAACCATGCCGGGGTGAGCTCATCGAGCCCCGTAGGAGAAAAGAAATCATAACCGTTACATCCTTTAACCGTTCAAATAGTACTAACCAATATGTGTACATGCATCTACCCTAGGTCAGTCCATCGTCCCACATGGCACTCACGATAATGCAATAACCCAAATAACCCCACATAACTCAGGGAAACAAAATATGTCACAAAGCATAGAATACAATGCTAACGACAAAACTCTATCACGTGGTAAACACATACCTATATACGTATGTATATAGGTATACAAATAAGTACAAGACATGTAGTATGGATACACAAGAGAACACTACGCCTCGTACCTATCAAACCAAGTCCGGTAGTTTACACCACTCACATAAACGTACAGTAAGTACAAAACACCTAAGTCCAAACTAACAAATCACCAAGCACTCACAATGCTAAACAGAGAATCCAACCCAGGAGAATCACACTCACCTCTAATATCCACAAGAATATAAATTCACAAATAGTACCAAAAAATACTCACAACCCACTCCCCAAAAACACATGAGGAAAAACACTTACGTCCTTGGTACTAACACAATCGTCACATACTCTTTAATATAAGAATTTCTTCAATAGCAGTAGTACTAATCTTCACATACTCTCCAGTCTCCACTCACAAGTTTGACTAAACAAATGGGTGGTATGTTCTTCTCTCTATAGTATACATACATATAGATGTATATTCTGGAATTACAACACTATTTGAAAGTATAATCTAAATTGAAGACCTCTAAAATATATCCACCCTTATTTATACTATAAAATAATCTTCGGTTGATTATATCTATTGCCATTTATTTGAACTCCTATAAAGTATTATGTATAAAACTCCTAAATTCTAAGACTTTTATTATTTACTTGCCTATGTTAAAGATATCAACGTTTATTTTTTATTTATTTTAAGTATCAATGTTTCAATTACTTATATTTTCTGTTTATTCTCTCTTTTTGGTAGTTGTGTTATCATCAAATTTAATTTTCTATCTATCTATACTACTTGAAGCATTTTTTTTTATTTCTAAACATTTTAAAATAAAAATATATATTAATAATTTTAACGTACATGTCTTTTATATAATGACACATCTTCAACATTCCCTTGTATTATGTATCCACCGCAGCTCTTCAACATGTTGTTTCGCTTTCAATAGTCATGTAATTTTTCTCCCAACGGTCACTTCTCAAAACCATCCAAATCACACCCACATCATTTTTCATGCAAAAACTTACCCAACAACGTATATAACCACACACACAACTCTACACCATACATGGTTTTTCTTTCATTAATATTCTTGTCCCTTTCATTGTCATCTTCTCTCTTTCATTATTCTGTTATTTTTTTTTTCTACTTTCGTTGTTCTATTTAATCTTATAGCACTTTCCACTTAGCATGAGTTTTATTTTTATTGCTATGATGATTAATTTTTATTTTTTTAATTGTAATTCTATATTCTTTTTGTTTGTTATAATTTAATTGTATGGTTAATTTTAATTTTTCATATATATATATATATATATATATATATATATATATATTTGTCCATGTTGTTTATCGTGTGTTTGTTGTTTTTATTTATGGTAGGGAAGTGAGAGAAAAGAACAGAAGATATGTCATCAACTCCAATTTGATAGACACAAAAATACAATCTCACGTTTCGAATAAAAAATCTCAAATAGTTTTAAAGTGTTATAAGAATATCCACCCTTATTTATACTATAAAATCATCTTCGTTGATCATATCTATTACCATTTATAATATATATATATATATATATATATAGCTTACTATTACCAATTTATAATATATATTATTTTATTATCAATTTAAAGATATCAACGTTTATTAAGAATAATTTGAACGATAATAAAATAATTAAATTTTATTATAGTTCAAATTATGAATTAAACAATAATTTTTATGAATCTCTCATTTTATTTTGATATTATTTCTTAAATTTTTTTTAATATAAATTGATAGATAATGAATTTGATTTTATTTATTTATTTCATATTTTTCCATCTATATCTATATGCATCTTTTAGAAAAAGTTTGTAAGATAACTTGTAGACTAGATTTTACGCAATGTGCATTCGCACATGCTTTTTACTAGTATATATATATATATATGTATGTACAATCTATCTATCTATATATATAAGAATCATCATCCCATTCCTAGAGGAGATCTACCTCTCAAGGACTGAATCACCTCAATCATATCACCGTATGAATCTCTTAATACTATCTCCAATATGCTCAATAAATCATTAACGCACTCACTATAAATAAGGAAAGATAACCGATCAAATCATGGAGAGTACATGAACACTACTCTCATGAACAATCACATAAGGGTCAAGAAACAAAGCAAGGGAAAAGAGTTCCCAATGCTAACCAACGGATAACCGAGACAACAATGTCAAGGTTAAAAACGTCACAAGTGTTTAGGCAAAGCACCTGGACTGGGAAACCAAAATAAGAGAAAAGGCAACACTACGTGTGTGCACTCAACAACAAGTCTCATCACCGAGACATGGAAATAATCGGAAGTAAAGGTGAAACAAGAAAACACCTTTCAAAACATTACAGGTCAAGATCTTGAGAAATAAGCCTCGAAATCTCAAGAAATGTTAAAAAATATGATTTAATTTTAAGAATCTATACAATGAAAATAACCGTCTTGCCCCCGATCTCCGTTAGTCGCCATCACCGGCTTTTAAAAGTTAAAATATTTTTAAAGAAGATCCTAAGATCACTTTTTAAAGTACGAAAACATGTCGTGGCTATGGGGATAGGCGAAAACAAGTTTTTCCTTTTTAAATACCAATGAGTTTGTTTTCAAAACTTGAAAAATGCCGTTTCCTAAAGACAGCCAGATAAGAGTGAATACAACTCCAAGGATTCCTACAATGTCCAAGAGGACAATGAAGGAAGAACAATGCATTGGATTCACGGAACACAACCATCCGTTTCCAACTCCACAGAATCAAATAACAGCACTAGGAAGAGGTTTGGCACCATGCCATAACCAACGGCTCAAGGAATGACATATAAGTCAAAAATCACATACTAGTGTACAAAACATAGTACAAAGAATGCTTAGGAGAATGAATTAAGCTCGAGGAACAAGGATGTAAAACTACAGTACCTCAAGTACTTAATAAAATTACTTAGACCTCTTAAGATCATAAAAAAACAAAACTAATGGCCGATACCACGAAACTAACTAGTTTTAATCAATACCTCTTCTGATTCATTCAAATCTCAAATTCACATTTTTGATACTAACTCTCTAGATTACTAACAGAATAAAGAGACCATTACCACATAACCTGATAGGTTTAGGCCATGTTTGGTAGGCGGTCTATCTGGTCCGGTCTGGTTTGATCTAATCTGATTTGGATTCTGAACTTAAAAGTCTGTTTGGTAAGCGGTCTAGTCTTACTATTTATTTATTATTTATTATAATATTTATATCTTTATTTATTATTTCTTCACTTTATAAAGTATTTTATTAATTTATTATTTATATTATTAAATTATTATTTATTCATTTATATATTAATTTATAAATATATTATATTTATTTATTATTATTTCATTATTTAATTCATTTAATTTATAAATTATTTATTCATTTTTAATTATTTAAAAATATAATTTATTAATTTAATATTTATTTATTATTATTATACTCATTTTTTGTTATTATTATGAAGTATTTATTTATTATTATATTTACATATTATTTATTATTATATTTATTTATTATGTATTATTTATTTATTATTATATTATTATATTTATTTATTATTATTTATTTTATTTTATTTTGTTTATTATTTATTATTTTTATTATATGTTTAAATATTTTTTATGTAATTTATTATTTATTTTATTAATTTATTATTATTATTTATTCATTTTTAATTATTTAAAATTATATTTTATTAATTTATTATTTAGTCAATTTTGTTTTATTATTGTATTCATTTTTTACTATTATTATGTATTATTTAATTCTATTTGTTTATTATTTTTAAATATGTTTTATTTAATTTATTATTTATATTATTAATTATTCATTTTTAATTATTTAGAAATATATTTTATTATTTATTATTATTATATTTATTTATTTATATTATTATTAGGTATTATTTAATTCATATTGTTTATTATTTATTATTTATATTTTATTTTTTAAATATGTTTTATTTAATTTATTTTTATTATTAATATTTATTCATTTTTAATTATTTATAAATATATTTTATTAATAAGACTAGATGAGACCAGGTTGAACCATCAAAAAATCTAGTTCCAAAAACACCCCTTTTGATTCAATTTGCATGGTTCCAAATTTTGAGACCAAGTCCAAACAAACATGGTCTGGTCCCTGAAAATAAAGACCATACCAGACCAGGTGGAACCAGGCAACCTACTAAACAGGGCCTTAATCATAACCCCATCTAGCCAAACTCAAGAATCTTAAAGGTACGTTAGACGATACATTCCTCAAAGTGTCAATGAAACATCAAAGGTTCATTACCACACAACCAACCACGATCACAAAACTATCACTCGCCTTTTCTAAGGCCTCAACTCAAAATCAAATCTATAGTCCATTACTAACCTCAACTATCCACAGAGGTCATTACACCAATATACTTAAATCCGTAAGGCATAAAAACAAATAATCACAAGTATAATAATTTACATTTCATTATACTTTAACAATTTTGAATGTAATCATATTTCTTTCACGTTATCCACTTTCAGTTGAGCATTTTAATAAAATATGAATTTATTTTATAATATTCATAATCAACATGCTCCACAATCCATAAGTAATAATATCACATAATAAACCTACTCCAAAATCACATGCAATAATATCATGATCAACGTGTCAAATAGAATCACATAAATGCTACACAAATGCAATGTGACTCAACACCACCCGTGGTCCACACACAAACACACACCCTACTCTAGGGTCAACATGATAATTCTCTAACCATACTTCTGAGGATACTGACTCACGAAGGAAAGGTAGATTTATCGTACCAATTATTCCCAAGTGATATTTCTCTCTTTCACTTTTTACAAGGAAGATCGTCACCACGAACACGGTCGTGAACCTAGGATTGGAACAAGTCCCCCCCTAGCGTCTCAATTTTTCGGAAGATTAGTTCCATGGAGCAAGAAACACCCCTGTCGAGTTGTTACGATGATCCGAAACAAGTCAACTCATATATGGTTACACAACCCACATAGACCAACATCAATGTACTCAACGCGATAAGGTGTACTCAATATGCATACATGCCCTCAATAAAAACCATGCCTCAACATAAATATGTAATGCATCATATTTATGAACAATTGTCTAAAACATGTCAACATGAATATCATAATTCCTTTAACATGTCACAATAAAAGTATTTAAATCCCAATGATACATTTTCATTATTTTAAACATGCTTTTTATTCAATTAAAGTCATGATTCAAAATTATATCAATTTTATCCCCTTTAACATGCTTTTAATTTCATTAAAACAACAATCTACAAATCATAAGGGGAATTAGAATAACGATCTAAGTTCATAGATTTTCACGTCACATAAATCACATAATCACATATACGGTCTCACTAATCAAATAAAATGAAACTGTTAGTCACTAATTAGCCCTAGAGGGGGGGGGGGGGGGGTGAATAGGGTGATCAAAATATTTCTACTCCTTTTCGAAATTGGAACAATATATAATCAATACTCAATTTCTTCAATAGTCAAGTGAATAAATTCAATTCAATTTATCTAATAACTAATCACAAGACTAATTAACATACAAGATATTCAAGTAAATATAACATGCAAATTAATGAAATAAGGAGAGAGATAGAGAGATTGACACCGTGATTTTTTGAGGTTCGGTAACTCCTACTCCTCGGCTCAAGAACCCCTTCTTGAGACTTTTCCCGATCCTTTCACTATGGCCCTTCTTTCACAGGTGGAATGGAAAACCTTTACAACACAAGCCTCTCGAGCTTGTCTCTCAATCAAGAGAACAACCCTCTCTTGAACAATCGGTGGACTTCACTTGTCCGAGATTACAAATTCGTATGTAATCAATAAAATCACTCAAGAACAAAAACACTAAAAACCCAAAGGTTTTTATGGAAGATAAATCAATATAAGCTCAAGTGCTTTTGGTGATTTTATAATAGCTCTAGAAATGTATTCTCAAAGGATATGATCAATGAATGATATTTGGAGAATAAGAAGAGATACTAGAGGTTTTGATTTTCAAATAAACTTGGAGAAAATCAGATTTTCAAAGCTTGGTTTCAATGGCTTTTGTAGAGAAAATTTCTACAGAATTTTGAGAGCTTTTCTTTCACTTCTTTCTCTTTTGTTTTTCAATCTCTTAGCTTACAATACACATATCTCATTCTATATATATCAATACATTAGGGTTATGAGAGTGAGTATTGATTTAGAGAAGTCAAGAGCCGTTTTAAATTCATTAAACATGATGCACAAAACATGGAAACTGTTTTATGAAAAATTGCAGAATTTGAGGTTCAAACTAGTCGACTACTTTGAGCTTCTAGTTGACTAGATTGATTCTTCTAGTCGACTAGAAGAGGTTCTAGTCGACTAGAAGAGGTTCTAGTCGACTACTTCATGTAGTCTAGTCGACTCAAATGGTTTTAGTCGACTAGATGGGTGGTTCTAGTTGACTACTTGAGGGCTTTAGCTGACTACTTAAAAAATGGATGAAAACTTGATGCTACTGATTGTTTTAGTCGACTACTAGAGAATACAAAGGATTCTTCTAGTCGACTATAACTTGAAAAACATTTAATAAAAATATTTTTCTTTCCGTTTAAGTTCGATAAAATATTTTTCATTCCATTTGAGTTCGGTTCATTTTATACTTGAGCTTATATGATAAAATCGACACATAAAATTATCTTGTTACAATGATCACTCTCCGACCTATCTACCCCAAGTCTTGAGTCTTCAATTTTCGCCTTTGCCGTTGAATTTATTGATTTTCCATTTTTGTGCTTCAATTTCTTTCACGGCTTTTTGCTTTAAATCAAGCTTTCTTTCCAAGCTTGCTTTTCGAGTCGTTCACCTGTCTTTTGCTGAAAACATGAACTCGGTAATTCATTAGTATTAAACACGCTTTAAATGTTTTGTTAATATCAAAATAGGATTTATTGTCCGAGAATAAATTTCAAGGCCAACAGAAACCATACACAACCGCGCCTATATGTATCACTAAACTACGTCTAGCGCTATTAATTCTAATCACCTAGATGAAACTAGTATAATACCCTATCCATGGTCACAACATAACTCCTATATATATATATATTTATACTCGTATATATATATAAATATATAAACATACAAGCATGATAATTAATCCTAAATAGGATTTCTAATTCATTTTATACAATTTGAATGCTCAAATAAATATCACATAATAGCCTAGAGTTATCTGTACCGATAATGAATTTTCCCCTACCTTTCGACGGGTGTTTACGAACTAACCATTGTGCCCACTACCGAGCTGGATATACCGACACATCGCCTAAAACGCACGCTTAAATCTGTCCCAACATGTTCACGCCCTAAGTGGAGCCCACCGTGAACAGTACCGACGCCTGAATATGGGACTCGTCGACCAAAGTCATTTGAATAAAATTTCGAATATATGGAAACGTCCGCCTTGACGACCTATACAATATATATAAAGCCCATTAGCAGTAGGTTAATAAATTTGAACAAATCTAAAATAACTCAAATGAAAATTCAAACCTATAAACGCGATTTTTCGATAAACCTCTCAATGAAAAAATACGAAATTTTAGTATGTCATACCTAGCATCGAGATGAAGCTACCCTTCGAAAATCGCGGTCATCAGAGCTTGATAAGTTGACCAAATCGCCATCGCAAAAATTGGACGAAAATTGCCCTGTCGTGCGAACTGCTCCATTGCGCGCCACTAACAGTGCCGCGACTTGTACTGCCGACGACCTCCTCCCAGGTCGCGCCAACCATCGTCGTCGCCACCCCTCGCCGCCGCAGTTGCCGGCGAACCTCCGCACCAGTTCGCGAATCCCCTAGATCGCGTCTCCTTTCACCCTTCAACAATTTTCTCTCTCTCTCTCTTTCGCCGGCGGCAAGATGGTGAGGAGGTGGAGAAGAAATCGTGTGCAGGTCATGAAGAAGGAGGAGTGTCGGCTGAAAAGAAGAAGAAGAAACACAGTTCTCTTACACGCGATACATATATATATAATTAAATACCCATAATTCATTAATTCATTTATCAATTACCCATATATATATTATGAAAAATATACATGTACACAAATACTCTCGAAAAATATACCGAGTTAACTCCCAAATGAAATCACGCGAACCCGAAAAATTCTTGGGATGCCAAATAACTGAGATAACCTGAAATAAATAATCTGGGGTATAAAACCCAATCGTCGAAACACCTAATAAGTCTGATAAAATAAAACATGTCGTTGCTCCATCGAAACGCCAAACACTAAATGTCGAAACAAAACCGCGTAGCCGGTAACAAGAATTTCACGAAGTGGTCAAGAATAAATCGTAAATTCGTCCAGTCGACTCTAAACATAAACTCGAAAAATTTACACGTACGAAATACCAAGAATAACCAAGACGTCATGAACAAGTGATGTCACAACCAAAAATAAATTAAAAAGAAATTTCAGGGAAAAAGGAAAATAACACGAGCTGTTATAACCTTCCCACCTTAGGAGATTTTGTCCTCAAAATTAGGGAGTACCTTAGTCCGCAAGCCTCATCCAGTTAGCTAGACCGAATGATCTACTCGCACCCCTCAGTAACTAACACTATGATCCAACACGAAAAGAAAAAGTGACTGAGGAATGGTCTTACTCCGTTGGAATTTAATCACAACGTGATATATCTAGCAAGACACGTCCTCAACACAACACAAGGGAAAAACCCAGAAACACTAAAGCACACAAAACGCAAATCGAAATCGTAGATAAAAGTTAAACGTTGAATGTACTGCCAACCCTCACCCGTCATCCCTAAGACAATGAAACCTAGTGCTTTGATACCAAACTATCATGCCCCTAAATTCCTAAGACTCCTGAATCGGGACATCCGAGAAATCTGGGGTATGATCCATACAATGAGCGACCAACTAAGATATCAATAACCATTACAACATATGGAATACTGATAAAAATAGACTATTCCATACTCAATTGAATGATAGAACAAAGAAGCGGAATCTAACGAAAATCCGACAGAGTTCCGTTTGTAAATGGAACATCCCGGAAACAATAAACAACAGAATAACCTGCTCATAACAAGTGCAGTAATAATAATGGCTTACAGCCCAACATTCATCAATCCTATTAGGGCCGAGGTAGTGGAAAAAAACCACCACTACCCCTACACAACCCTCTATAATCAACAGAGTCACAAATGCTCGAATAAGAATATAGAAAGACACATGGCAGTGCCGAAGAGATACAATGACATTATAAAATAATAAATAGAGGAAAATAATGATACACCAATAGGGATATGCCAACAGATTGGCTCGCAATAGAAATACATGGTAGTCCCATATAACATGGATAAATAAACTAAAAGATAAAGAAGACAGTAGATAACTATCATCCCCAAATCCAATCGCGCTGCAACTGTAACCGCATCACCCTGCGCAACTTTGAAACCTATAATGAGGAAAACAAACGAAAGGTGCCGTTGCACCGCATGCAGTCCATAGTTGAAACATTTCCTGCAAATTGGTGTAAACCACGTCGGGGAAAGCTCATCGATCCCCGTAGGAGAAAGGAAATCATAACCTTTACATCTTCTGACTGTTCAAGTAGTACTAACCAATACGTATACATGTATCTACCCTAGGTCAGTCCATCATTCCACATGACACTCACGACAATGCAATAACCCAAATAACCCCACATAACTCAGGGAAGCACAATATGTCACAAAGGATAGAATACAATGCTAATGACAAAACTCTGTGACATGGAAAATGCATACCTATATATATACAAATAAGTACAAGACACATAGCACGGATACACAAGAGAACACTACGCCTCGTACCTATCAAACCAAGGCCGGTAGTCTACACTATTCACATAAACGTACAGTAAGTACACGATACCCAAGTCCAAACTAACAAATCACCAAGCGCTCACAATGCTAACCAGAGAATCCAACCAGGAAGAATCATACTCACCTATAATATCCACATGAATATAAATCCACAAATAGTACCAAGGAATGCTCATAACCCACTTCCCGAGAACACATGAGGGAAAACACTCACATCATTGCATACTAACATAATCGTCATCAATGTATATATATATGCACAATCTATCTATATATATATAAGAACCATCATCCCATTACTAGAGGAAATCTACCTCTCAAGGACTGAATCATCTAAATCATATCACTATATGAATCTCTTAATATTATCTCCAATATGCTCAATATATCACCAACGCTCTCACTATGAATAAGGAAAGCTAACTGATCAAATCACAGAGAGTACATGAACATTACTCTCATGAACAACCACATAAAGGTCAAGAAACAAAGCAAAGGAAAAGAGCTTCCAATGCTAACCAACGGATAACCGAGACAACAATGTCAATGTTAAGAATGCCACAAGTGTTTAAGGAAAACACGTGGACCAAAAAACCAAAATAAGAGAAAAGGCAACACTACGTGTGTGCACTCAACAACAAGTCTCATCACCGAGACATGGAAATAATCGGAAGTAAAGGTGAAACAAGAAAACACCTTTCAAAACATTACAGGTCAAGATCTTGAGAAAGAAGCCTCGAAATCTCGGAATCTCAAGAAATGTTAAAAAGTATGTTTTCTTTTAAGAATCTACACAATGAAAATAACCATCTTGCCCCCGATCTCCGTCATTTGCCATCATCGGCTTTTAAAACTTAAAATCTTTTTAAAGAAGATCTTAAGATCACTTTTTAAAGTACGAAAACATGTCGTGGCTATGGTGGTAGGAGAAAATGGGTTGTTCCTTTTTAAATACCAATGAGTTTGTTTTCAAAACTTGAAAAATGCTGTTTCCTAAAGACAGTCAGATAAGAGTGAATACAACTCCAAGGATTCCTATAATGTCTAAGAGGACAATGAAGGAAGAACAATGCATTGGACTCACGGAACACAACCATATGTTTCCAACTCCATAGAATCAAATGATAGCACTAGGAAGAGGTTCGACACCATGCTGTAACCGATGGCTCAAGGAATGATATATAAGTCAAAAATCACATACTTGTGTACAAAACATAGTACAAGGAATGCTTAGGAGATCGAACTAAGCTTGAGGAACAAGGCTGTAAAACTACAGTACCTCAAGTACTTAATAAAATCACTTATACCTCTTAAGATCATAAAAAGGGAAAACTAGTGGCCGATACCACGAAACTAACTAGTTTATATCAATACCTCTTTCGATTCATTCAAATCTCAAATTCACATTTTTGATACTAACTCTCTAGATTACTAATAGAATCAAGAGACCATTACCACATAACCTGATAGGTTTAATCATAACCCCGTCTAGCCAAATTCAATATTATCAAAGGTACGTTAGACGATACATTCCTCAAAGTGTGAATGAAACATCAAAGGTTCATTACCACACAACCAACCACGATCACAAAACCATCACCCTCCTTTTCTAAGGCCTCAACTCAAAATCAACTCTATAGTCCATTACTAACCTCAACTATCTACATAGGTCATTACATTAATATACTTAAATCCCAAAGGCATAAAAACAAATAATCACAAGTATAATAATTTACATTTCATTATACTTTAACAATTTTGAATGTAATCATATTTCTTTGACGTTATCCACTTTTAGTTGAACATTTTAATAAAATATGAATCTATTTTGCAATATTCATAATCAACATGCTCCACAATCCACATGTAATAATATCACATAATAAACCTGCTCCAAAATCACATGCAATAATATCGTGATTAACGTGTCAAATAGAATCACATAAATGCTACACATATGCAATGTGACTTAATACCACCCGTGGTCCACACAACAACACACCTTATTCTTGGGTCAACATGATCATTCTTTGACCATACTTCTGAGGATACCGGCTCACGAAGGAAGGTATATTTATCGTACCAATTATTACCAAGTGATTTTTCTCTCTTTCACTTTTAACAAGGAAGATCGTCATCACGAACACGGTCGTGAACCTAGGATTGGAACAAGTCCCCCCCAGCGTCTCAATTTCTCAGAAGATTAGTTCTGTGGAGCGAGAAACACCTCTGGTAAGTTGTTATGATGATCCGAAACAAGTCAACTCACACATGGTTACAAAACCCGTATAGACCAACACCAATGTACTCAACGCGACAAGGTGTACTCAATATTCATACAGACCCTTAATAAAAACCATGCCTCAACATAAATATTTAATGCATCATATTTATGAACAATATTCTCAAAAATGTCAACATGAATATTATAATTCCTTTAACATGCTTTTAAATCACAATAAAAGCATTTAAATCCCAATGATACATTTTCATTCTTTTAAACATGCTTTTTATTCAATTAAAGCCATGATTCACAATTATATCAATTTTATCCCCTTTAACATACTTTTAATTTCATTAAAGCAACAATCTACAAATCATAAGGGGAACTAGAATAACGATCTAAGTTCATAGATTTTCACGTCACATAAATCACATAATCACATATACGGTCTCACTAATCAAATAAAATTAAACCATATATAACCGCGCCTATACGTATAACTAAACTACGTCTAGCGCTACTAATTCAAATCACATAGATTGAACTAATTTAATACCCTATCCATGGTCACAACACAACTCTTCTCTCCCTCTCTCTATATATTTATACTCGTATATATATATATATATAAATATAAACATACAAGTATGATAATTAATCATAAACAAGATTTCTAATTCATTTTATACAATTAGTATGCTCAAATAAATATCACATAATAGCCTAGAGTTATCTGTACCGATAATGAATTTTCCCCCACCTCTTGATGCGTGTTTACGAACTAACCATCGCGCCCATGACCGAGCCAGATATATCGACACATCGCCTAAGACGCACGCTTAAATCTATCCCAGCATGTTCACGTCCTAAGTGGAGCCCACTGTGAATAGTACCGGCGCCCGAATTATGGGACCCACTGACCAAATTTGTTTGAATAAAATTTTGAATATATCGAAACGTTTGCGCTTGACGACCTATACAATATATACAAAGCCTATTAGCAATATGTTAATAAATTTAAACAAATCTAAAATAACCCAAATAAAAATTCAAACTTATAAACGCGATTTCTTGACAAACCGCTCAATGAATACAAAATTTTAGTATGTCATACCTAGCATCGAGATGAAGCTACTCTCCGAAAATTGCGGTCATTGGAGCTCGAGAAGTTGACCAAATCGCCATCACAAAAAGTGGACAAAAATTGCCTTGTCGTTCGAAATGCTCCATCGCGTGCCACTAACAGCGCCGCCACCTGTGCTGCCGGCGACCTTTTCCCAGGTCACGCCGCCCTCTCCGTTGCCGCCCCTCGCCGCAGCTGTTGCCGGCGAAACTCCACACTAGTTTGTGAATCCCCTAGATCGCGTTTCCTTTCACCCTTCAACGATTCTCTCTTTCTCTTTCGCTGACGGCAAGATGGTGAGGAGGTGGAGAATAAGTCGTGTGCAAGTCATGAAGAAGGAGGATGAGTGTCAGCTGAGGAGAAGAAGAAGAAATGCAGTTCTCATTCACATGATACACATATATTCTATATATATATATAGATATATAATTAAATACCCATAATTCATTAATTCATTTATCAATTACCCATATATATATATTATGAAAAATATATATGTACAAAAATACTCCCGAAAAATATACTGGGTCAACTCCCAAACGAAATCACGCGAACCCGAAAAATCCCTGGGACTCCAAATAACTGAGATAACCTGAAATAAATAATATGGGGTATAAAACCCAATCATCAGAACGCCTAACAAGTCCAATCAAATAAAACATGTCGTCGCTCCGTCGAAACGAAATCGCGTAGCCGGTAATAAGAATTCCACGAAGTGGTCAAGAAGAAATCGTAAAGTCGTCCAGTCGACTCTAAACGTAAATGAAAAAAATTTACACCTACGAAATACCAAGAATAACCAAGACGTCATAAACAAGTGACATCACAACCGAAAATAAATTGGAAAGAAATTTTAGGAAAAAAGGAAAATAACACGGGGTGTTACATAGGGTTTCAAGTGTTAAGCACCATTGTGTAGAAAATCACGCTATGTTCAATATAACATGATTGGTTGAGATAATGCATTCATTCAATCTAAGAATAAATATAAAATCCCGTGTCACGAATAAGTAAGGTCACAGATCTACACAATCATCACAGTGTGGTCACAGTTTCTTCTCGTTACAATTGAAACAAATAAATAAAATACATTACTTGGCTACGATTTTGCTAGAAAACGCTAGATACCGAATTAGTTGCTCATGGTAGAAGGTGACTGCATCATTGATGTAGAAACACCCTCCATGATCTTTTTCTCCGGATCTTTAGGTCTTAAATGACTCATCCCTTTGAATGATATGAATCTCCATATAAAGTGCTCTGAAAATTATGTGTAAAAGAAACTCTCCAAAATCTGTAGCAGACCTTGGTATTTATAGACAACGCCGAGGGAAACCCTAATTTGCATTAGACTTCTCCTATTGAGAGTCAGATTCCCCTTTTTCGTAATTTCACACCGAGCTGAGCAAAGCCCTTCAATCTGGTATACAATATGTATATATCACATGTATCGTGGTGTTGGAGTCAAAGTCAAGCCAAAGGGATTTAAGTTGGGCTGATCAGTTCTAGTCGTATGTAAATAAAAGTGTTTAAAATGAAGAATTAACACGATATAGTTTTACCTCTCAGTCGCAAGTATGCGAGTAGTATATAGTATAGTTGGGTAGAGAGGGTATCGAACCACAGAGATCAGAGTCATATTTCAAACAAATGTAAAGCAAAAAATTGGATTATATTATAAACGTTGTTTTGAAACTAATAAACATAAAATAAAAAGATAATTTTTGTGTTTGTGAATCAAGATAAACAAGTTCTAGCGTTTTGCTCCAACTACACCACTAGTCTCATAATATAGCCATTCAATCTTATTATTGCAAGATGACGATATAGCTTATACAAATCAGATTAGTAACGCTACAAACAGTTGCCTAATCCCAAAAGAGATGTAATCAAATGTTAGTTTACTACAGTTTCATCTTTGAACGATATGACCATTATATGCTAATGATCATATTGTCACGCCCCGAATTTCCTTATTCCTCAATGGAGCCTAAGAAACCCAAGGGTGACGTAAATCATACACTAAATACGAAAGGATAAATGCGAAAGACGAAATATGGATCTAAACCAATTCTCCAACCTAACAAATCGCATCCCCAAAGGCCACTAATCAATGCCCCAAACATAGTAGAAGAAGTGGTGAAGCATAAGGGAGAGAACGAAAATAAGTTAGAAAGAGGTACACAAAACAGATTCCACTGAGTGTTCACCGAGTACTCGGTGGTAGAAGGTTTGAGTACTCAGTGACCCTTCCACCGAGTACTCGGTAGCCTTACAAATGCATAAAACTTTCTGGCATTTTAGAGGCTTTTGTGCAAGTGCGCCCACTTACGCACTCACCGAGTACTCGGTAGAATCATCACCAGTTTGAAAAGTCATTTTAAATGTCTCGGAATATTTTGTAAATTCTCCGTTTTGCCCCCGGTCTCCGTTTATGAATTCTCGGGTTTTCAAAGCCAATTTTCACACCGAGATAGATTATAAAACCATTTCTAAAACATGAGATTTAATTCAAATCACAGGGGTAGGTGAAAACGGGTTTTTCCTTCAAGATTTAAAAGAGTTCACTCATGAATCGTGAAAAATGCCATTTTATGAAAAATCATCAATTAACATCAACAATCTCATTTTAACTCTAAAATGGAAAAAATGAAAGAACTTCATGAATTTCATCAATTAAAATCTCCAAGGAAAAACATAACACTATTTTCATTGAAATTGATATAGTTTTACATGACGGCATCGAAATGCACCAAAAGAATAAAGTTCCCGCGCATGACGCTCCAAGGGACATATATCAATGTAAACTACTCGGCTAACATGCTAGCCGTCAAAAGAATAAGTTTAGTTGTTTGTAAAACTTTGCAAAATAAGCACATGTGTAAAATCATCCAATATGCCCTACAAAATAAGTACTCCGCCTCTATATGCACAAAAGGGCAAAACCTACACCGTATCTCTACCGAGAGACTATGGACCTCATGAAAAAGGATTATCACCAGAAAAATAAATAAGTCATGGGGTGAGCTCATTAGCCCAGTAGAGAAAGCGTCATCGCCTCAATCTCGGTAGTCTAAGTGGTACAACCCACCCAAGGTTCATTTTACTAATCCTAGGTCGGACTCTTGCCCCATATGGGTCTCACACCAACCGGGACCCCATCGAACCCAATAAGAAATTTCCCCAATCATGCTCACATTATAGTCATACAAATATAACATACTTCAACATCAAAACTGTTGGCTTTGAAATTTACTTTCGGCAAACAATTCCAAAATTGATGATAACAAACCATTGAAGAGTGTTTGATACTAATGAATTATCGAGTTTATATTTTCAGCAAAAGACAGGTGAACGACTCAGAAATCAAACTCGAAAAGGAAACTACTCGAAAAACAAGCTCGGAAAGAAAACTTGATTTAAAGCAAAAAGCTGTGAAAGAAATTGAAGCGAAAAAGGAAAATCAATTAATTCAACGGCAAAAGCGAAAGTCGAAGACTCAAGACTCGGGGTAGATAGGTCGGGGAGCGATCATTGTAACAAGGTAATTTTATGTGTCGATTTTATCGTATAAGCTCAAGTATAAAATGAACCGAACTCAAATGAAATGAAAAACGCTTTACCAAACTTAAACGGAAAGAAAAATATTTTTATTAAATGTTTTTCTTGTTATAGTCGACTAGAATCACCCTGTGTATTTTCTAGTAGTCGACTATTTCAATCAGTAGCTATTGGTTTTTCATCCACATCAAAAGAGTCGACTGAAACAAGCTTGAGTCGACTAGACTACTCATTGTAGTCGACTAGAACTCATTCTAGTCGACTAGATGGTCCAAAGTAGTCGACTAGAACTCAATCTAGTCGACTAGATGGTCCATTGTAGTCGACTACAATAGAGAAGTAGTCGACTAGAAGTTGCTTAAAATCTGCAGATTTTCAGAAAACAATTCCCATGTTTTGTGGATTGTGTTTAATGGTGTTCAAACGGCTCTTGTCTTTCAAATACTATAATCACTCTTCAAAACACTAATGCAATGCTATATATAGAATGAGATGTGTATATTGAAGATTAAGAGATTGAAATACAAAAGAGAAAGAAAGCTATCAAAAATTCTGCAAAAATTTTCTCTACAAAAGCCATTGAAACCAAGCTTTGAAAATATGATTTTCTCCAAGTTTCTTTGAAAATCAAAACCTCTAGAATCTCTTCTTATTCTCCAAATATCATTCATTGATTATATCCTTTGAGAATACATTTCTAGAACTATTGTAAAATCACCAAAAACACTTGAGCTTATATTGATTTATCTTCCATAAAAACCTTTGGGTTTTGAGTGTTTTTGTTCTTGAGTGATTTTATTGATTACATACGAATTTGTAATCTCGGACAAGTGAAGTCCACCGATTGTTCAAGAGAGGGTTGTTCTCTTGATTGAGAGACAAGCTCGAGAGGCTTGTGTTGTAAAGGTTTGCCATTCCACCTGTGAAGGAAGGGCCATAGTGAAAGGATCGGGAAAAGTCTCAAGAAGGGGTTCTTGAGCCGAGGAGTAGGAGTTACCGAACCTCGAAAAAATCACGGTGTCAATCTCTCTATCTCTTTCTCTTTACTTGAGTATTTTGCATGCTATAATTGCTTGAATATCTTGTATGCTAATTTGTCTTGAAATTAATTATTATAAAAGTTTAAATTGAATCATCCACTTGCTTATTGAGAAATTGATTTTTGATTATAGTGTGTTCCATTTTCGAAAAGAGTTAGACTTATTTTTGAACACCCTATTCACCCCCCCCTCTAGGGTTAATTAGTGACTAACAAAAACCACAATCACATATATAACAGTTTAAATGTAATGCAACACCACACACCCTAACTCTAAGGGTTAACGAGATCATTCTCTAACCATTCACTTTTAAGGATACCGACTCATGAAGGAAGGTAGAGTGCCGTACCAATTATTCCTTGAGATTAGGCACTCTCAATATGGAATATCGTATAACTTTACCCTTGTAAATGGTTCTTGAAGAGGAATAGCATGAACATCACAAGTTTGATCATGCAATTCTATAGGACTAGGATTATCATCATGAACCACGTTGTCCTCTTTACCAACATCTGAAGAATCATTTCCTAACAGAAAGAACCACTCACTATCTTCTTCCTCAACAGACGTTGGAGGCTCATCAACACATGAGTCATCAATCACTACATTGACAAATTCAATCATCGTTTGAGTTCTAAGGTTAAAAACCCTATATGCCCAACTTGTCAATGAATAGCCCAGAAATATTCCTTCATCACTCTTAGACTCAAATTTCCCAATAGACTCACGATTTCTAATAATATAGCATTTTGCTCTAAAAACCTTGAAATATTTCATATTCGGTTTATTTCCATTCCACAGTTCATATGAAGTTTTTAAGGTGCCAGGCCTAAGATAGACTCTATTTAAGGTGTAACAAGTTGTGTTCACCGCCTTAGCCCAAAAATACCTAGGAACTTTCCTACCATACAACATAACATTAGCCATCTCTTGAAGAACTCTATTATTGCTCTCAACCACTCTATTTTGTTGTGGATTATGTGGTGCTGAAAATTCATGCTTTATTATTATTTCATCACAAAAAGTATCAATCCCTGAATTTTCAAATTCCTTTCCATGATCACTCCTCACTATAGTAATGGGATAATTTTTCTCAGTCTGAATTTTCAAACAAATTTTTCTCAAATTTTTAACAGTTTCAGATTTTTCACTTAGAAATCCAACCCATGTAAATCTAGAGTAATCATCTACCATCACAAAAATATACTTCTTACCACCTTTGCTCTTGGTCCGAGTGGGACCTATTAAGTCAATATGTAACAGTTCTAAAGGTCTATAAATACGAATGGTATTTATCTTCTTGTGCTGACATCTAACTTGCTTACCCTTTTAACATGGTCCACACAAAACCCCTTTTTCAAAACCAAGCTTAGGGACACCTATGACAATTTCACTCTTAGTAATTTTCGTTAAATCACAAAAATTAACATGACCCATTCACTGATGTCAAATCTCAACTTCATCAAGTTTAACTCTATTGCAGAATAATTTAGAATCAGTAACAATGTAATAGCAGTTATCAGATGAACGATTGAACACTTATCAGGAGAGAAATTGATATTATGATTGTTATTGCATATCTGGCTTATACTCAACAAATTAGCTTTTAGACGCTCAATTTAAAGCACATCTTCTAGTTTAGGTAGACCAAAAACCACAATGGTACCTTTTCCTAGAACATTAAACTTCTCTCCATCACCAAAAGTTACTATCCCACAATGACATTCCTCGAGAAATCCAAACAATGACTTATCTCTAGTCATATGCCTCGAACATCCACTATCCAGATACAAATAGCTAGAATTATGTGCTCTAAGTGGAACATGAACTACAAGACAATGTAGCTCACCTTTTCTGACCCATGCCTTCTTCATCTTTGGAGCTTTATTTACCATTTTTGACAAATTCTTCACCTCTTCACTCAACACTCTAATATGATCTTGCACACAATGTCCTATTTGAGTTCTATGTTCCTTCACTGATTTCAAAATTTTTCCTCTTAGCTTTGAGCACAAAGGTCGAATGTGACCTCTTATTCCACAATGATGACATAGGAACAAACCTTTGAACTTCATTAGTCGAACTCCTAGGATATCTAGAGGTAAAGGAAGGCTTGCTTTCAACAGTTCTTCTGACATAGGATTGAACATTATGATTCCAATTTGAATTTCCTTGAGAAGAACTAGATGCTACATGAGAAGCTTTTACAAAGGTGGTTTTCGAAACAATGTTCGAATTATGCGATACTCCATCAAAACCCAGTCCCTTTGTATTTCCTGCAGAGTTTCCCATACTCAACATATGAATAAGCTTAAGAGTTCCACTAGACCATTTATGAATAGTTGAGTTAGCATCCTTCAATTCCTTTTCCAAATTTCTAATCTTGGTAGATTTCTCAACTAACTCCTTCTTGAGACCATGTACTATCTTCAAAACTTGACTTCTTTCTTATTCAGACTTATTCAATTCCTCAAACAATTTGGCCTTTTTTAGTCTGTATAAGATTTAGAGTTTGAGAACTATTAGCTAATTCGTCTTTTAAAGAATGTAATTCTTTGTCCATGCTAAGACTTTTAGTTAATAGTTTCATGTGATTTTTGTGAAGTTATGTGGTCTTGTAAAGTAATTTGTCATAAAACTCTTGAAGCGTGTCATCACAATCTTCATCACTTTCAGAATCTTCCTCTCCAAACATTGCCCAACTTGTAGCAACTTCTCTAACCTCCTTGTTTTGTGCAGCAAACATGGTGAAATTTCCAGAATCGTCACCTACCTCCGAGTCTTTCCCATCACTAGCTGATCCATTATCAGATTCATCATCCCAACTGATAGTTAATCCTTTGGATTTTTTCAAAGTATTTGCATACTCTGCAGCTATGTGACCATATCATTGACATTCAAAACATTGAGGTTTTTTATTTTTAAGATCAGACTTGTCTTTCCTAGTTTGATTCTTATTTCTATTTCTAGACTCACCCACCTTATCTCCAAATTTTTGTCCTTAACCATTTTGTTTAGCCTTAACAAATTTGTTCAACTTCTTACCAAACATGGCAATATCATTCAGACTTAACTCACTGTCTCCATTAGATTCAACATGATCCTCCCTAGTGGTTTTGAAAGCTTTACTCTTCTCTTTAGTTCAACTAGACTTCTTAGGGAGATTTTTGAACATCTCAATCTCATAGGATTTTAAGTTCCCTGCCAATTCTTCAACCTTAATTTCTTTAAGACTCATGACCTCTAAAATAATGGTAACCTTATACTGAAAACATTCAGGTAGTGACCTAAGAATTTTATTCACTATGGTAGTCTCAGGAATAGGCTCACCTAGATTATGACAACCTGTAACAATATCAGTTAATCTAGCCTCAAAATCAGAGTAAACTTCATCCTCCTCCATCTTAAGTTGTTGAAATTGAGAATTTAACATTTGGAGTTATTGTTTAACCTTTGAAGTCCCTTCATGAGTTGCCTGTAGAATATCCCAAGCTTCTTTAGCAATCTCACATGTGGCAATTATCTTAAACTCACTCGCACTCGCACTCGCACTCACAGCATTGTATAAATCATTCAATGCTTTAGAGTTCTAATTAACACAGTTCCAAAATCACTAATGGTTTTGGTTTTAATTGATTAGTAGTTCCATCCAACACAGTAGGAGGTGAATATCCTACCTCTACAGCCAGCCAAGCTCGCTCATCTAATGATTTAAAAAATGCTCTCATCCTCGCTTTCCAATACATGTAATTTGAGCCATCAAACCAGGGGGACCTAGATACGGAACCTCCTTCACGAGGTATTTCCATCGTCTAAGTTCAGAATCTAACACTAGGTCGTCAAGCCAAAATGGGGAAACCACGCTCTGATACCAACTGAAATTACCTAGACGATCAATGAAAATAACCTAGAGGGGGGGGGGGGGGGGGGGAGGGGGTGAATAGGCTTTTATGTCAATTTTATGATCAATTAAAATTATCTAGCGGAAATTCAATTTTAATTAGTCATAAACCCTAATTCTCTAATCAGATTAAATCAAGCAATCATGAATATAAGTTCAAAAAATAAATCATAAGAAGACACATAGATTTTTGCGTGGAAAACCTTGAAAAATAACTTACACCTGCTGTGAATTTGTACAGACTCTATGGAAATATAACTTACAACTGCTGTAATTTGCTGTTCTTCACTTGACGTCTGAAAGTCTAGATTCACTCGCACTCCACGAAGCTCTCAGTCCGATCTCCGTACTCTGACGACTCCACTTCTCAACGGATTAAATAACCACGAAGCCTCCTGCTTCGATCTTTGCACTTAGACGACTCCATTTCTCAAACGGATCTAAGTAACCATGTTGCACAAGGTGGTGTGTAGATTTTTTAAAATCTAGGTCATTTAATTGTGCATAAGATGATCGATGTAGAAGAACAATTAAAATAATCCTAAACAAAAGATAACTAGAAGATATAGAATCACTCAATGATATTTTATCTCTTTATCTCTATCTCTGTAGATGAATATAAATCTGTAGAAAACTTGCAGAGATCTCTCCAAAGGCTCTATCATATCTGTTGAAGACCTTGGTATTTATAGACACAGTTGAGGATAAACCCTAATCTTCCCCTTTTTCGTAATTTCACACCAAACCAAGTAAAAACCTATATTCTGATGAATATTATGTATATGGCATGTATCTCAAGGTGTTAAGTCGCAACTGCCTCAAAGGAGAACAAAAAATCAGGGGCAAAACGGGAATTTCCAGAACTCATATTCGCCAGACCCCTACGCTTGGGGCGTAGGATTACTACACATGGGGCATATCTAGGCCTACACTTGGGGCATAGCTTGGCCTACGCCTGGAGTGTATGGCCAAAATGGTCGCGTTTGTTTCAGGGATAGAAATGACACTTTCTAGCCACTTTTTATTACTGTGGGCATATGTCAGGTGTAGCAAAATACTTGGAACCAACGTTTCTTGATAGTTGTGCCATTTGAACCTCCTCGACTCACTTGTTAAGTTTCTTGAACTTGCGGCTTGAAAAAATGACGTTTTTGCCCTCCGGGAGGCACTTTTTACTTAAACTTGCTTTCTCTTCAATTATCTTGTTTTCTTCATTTCTTTAGGCTTGATTTGAATTTATGGATGCTTGTCCATGCCTATTAAACCTTCCCGACTTCACAATTCACTCAACATGGTTATTGTCTAGAAGATGCCAAACACAAATAATACTATAAATATTCTTACACAAACAAATAAATTCTACTCATACAAAATAATAATTATCTCAGATTAGTGTTATGAATGGTCTCTACTAGTGGTTAAACTTAGCTAATATTTACTTCTTGAACCAACAATCTTCCGTGTTTCGTGAACTTTCTCTATAGCGCATTTATTCTAATTTATAGTATATCTCTTATTATTTTTTTCTTTTTGTTGGAAAGGGCTTTCCTCTTTTTTTATTTTATTTTATTTTTCACCTCAAAATATTTTTTTCTTCATATATCTCTCTTTTTCGTGGAGAAGACTTTCTTCTCCTATTTTGCCTTTTCCACTCATTTTTTCGATACGCCATCCTCCACTATTTTATTATTGTTTAGAGGGAGAATGTTTACGTATATCATTTCTTTGTATTTTTTCAATATATATGCTTTTTAAAGATAATACATCATATGATCATAAATAAAACTATAGAGATAATGTACATGTGCTTATAGGTCAAGATTGTCTTTTTCTATTTTCAATTTCACCAGTTTACTCACCTATGGAGAACCACATCTTCTCATCTTTCTAATTTAATCACTATTTAGATAAAAAAAAAAAAATCACGTACATTTATTCTCTAGACTAGTCTCATATTCCTAATTACTTCACAAGTTTAATGACAAATATATTTAGGTAAAGATAAAATAATAATAATATTTTAATTAGAATAATATATTTTTATTATACATATACTTATATATATATTAGAAGTTAGTCATAAATATATATAATTTTTTATGTGGCCGATCGATCGGAGCATAGCTCGATCGATCGCTGGATACTCTGTACGAATTCCAGTAACCAACAGTAGTTAAAACTGTAATTTTTATTTTTCTATTATATCAAATTTTTTTAATTTCCCTCATATTTTATATCTACTATTACTCCATCCCCCCAAACTTAACTTAAACCATATCCTCATGGTTCTTAAGAATATTAAAGCATGGGAAAAGAATAATGTTACCTCTTTATGAAGCGAGATTTTCGGATGTTGTCGAAACCTCCCCAAACTTGGCGTGTGTCATAATCTGGATTCTAATTCAAGACTAAAACCAAGATTATAGTAGGATGATAAACAGTGATAATAAATAAGAGGGAATGAAATTTTATTAAGTGACAGAAAGTAAAGATAGATCGGCCATAGGCCTACAATGAATTGAAAGTGCATAAAAGAAAAACAACATAATTCTAGAACTTGAAAATTTACAAAAATCAAAACAAACTTATTCCATCCCTTTGTGAATTCGATGCTTCTCTAGTTAGTCCCGATCCTACTAATGACGCATGTCTTCATCTAATTCAGCCTTAAACGACCTCATCCCATAACACTTAGTGAATGCCTCACATTCCTCTTCCTCCATATACATATCTTCTTCTAACGCACTTTCAAGTATTTTGTTAATGAGAAAGGGATAAGGCAATTTCCAATCATTAGCAAATGGATCCTCGTTTTCCACCATAAGTTCCATATGCAGATGCATATTGTCAAGGATTAAGTTAGGAATAGACACCCAATACCCAATATGAAATTTATAAAGTAATTCAACCATGTTACGGTGGCGAAGCAATCCTTCTTGGTTAGGGTAGATTTGATTAATAAAGATGGAATCTAAGGCCCAATAATTTATATCTAGATGATGCTTATCCATTAATTCTAACCCCATAGGAACTTCATACCCATTACAAATTGCACTTATGTAATGCCCTGCATTTCCTTTCTCCTTTCTGGAATTCTTTTCCAAGTATTAATGTTTTGTGACGTCACTTATTTATGACATCTTGTGTATTCTCGGTACGTGTAAATTTTTCGCGTTTGAGTTTCGAACTTAGTAGGACGACTTTGTGGACTTTCGTCTCTGGCTTTGTGATTTATTGCTTGTTGGAAATTACATGGATTCGTTGCAACGTTTTCTAGTTGGAGCTTCGGCAATCGTGTTGCATTCTCGAACGTGTTACTTTAGTTTATTTTAGATGTTTCGGTATAACACTTATGTGGTTATATGCTTGTGCGCTTATCATATTTAACGGATGTGTTTCGATAGGTGTAATTTCGTGAATTATTTGTTGTGTTTTCATTTTGGAAGTAATGAAATAATAAAAGAGGATTTCGAAAAAATAATGGCCTAGGGGCATTATAGTATTTTCACTAATTGTTGAGTTAGTGGAAAATCCTAGAATTTTGGCTAAGTGGTGGGGTATGAGTGACATAGTGGTAAATAGAGAGGATGACAAGGGGTGGAAGGGTAATTAAGAGGCATGATGACACTCATGTAATTAACCCTAAGTTTGTAAAAAAAATTGGTCATTTCTCACTTTTATGTGGTGTCTCACTTATAGCCATTGATATTCTTCTCCCATCTTTAATCTCAACCTTTGGATCATAGGGCATTATTTGGATGACACTTAAATGCAATAATCCATTATTGTTGGTCTTTAACTTGGCAAGATTTTTTGTCAACCATTGGATGATTTATTCATCTCCAGTGCCTTATTCTAAACCGTTGGATGTTAAGGCCTTGTTTGGAAAGTGTATAAGAGGGGTGATTATTTTTTTAAGTCTTCCAATGGCAAGACTATTTTGTGGCCCTCTGATTAAGCTTCATTTTCTAGCTCTATTATTGACCATTGGATGGTGAGAGGTGGTAGTGGGAAATCTCTACACATTACAAGTCCTCCATATGGCAAGACTTCCTCATTTCCTCTCCATTTTTCTCTTCTCTTTTTCCCTCTTGCTTCTCCTCCACTTAGGGGTTGATTTGATCACCCTAAGTTGGGAGTTTGATGTGGCCATCAACATGAAAGTTAGTTATGGTGTTTTTCTCTTTGGTTTAAGCCAAGGATTGATAAGTGTTCTTCCTTCCTTGTGTGTTTTCCATTCAAACCCTAGTTTTGAGGTTCTTGTTAAACCACTTCATGACTCTTGCTCTCCTCTTGTATTGGAGTTTGATTCATTGTTATTAGGCTATGATAAAGCTTTCCACTGGTTTGATCCTTTCATTTTGGTGTGGGGTAAGAGCTAGGGTTTCTTTGGCCTTTCTTAGTGATTGGCTTTGCTCTTCAAGAGGTAGGGAAAAACTTCTTAACTATCTCATCTTATGATTGTGTGGGTATGGGGTTGATTATAGGATTCCTAAACTTAGATGGATTTGCTAAGTGTATTCTTGGAATTGTGAAGTTAGGGTTTGAACATGTTAGGTGAATTAACCTTTGTGTATGGATTACTTGGTGATGATATTGCTAGGGCTATGATGCATGCTAGTTATGTGGTTATTATTGAGATTTTCCATATTAAAGTATGCTTGTATGCCTATATATATTTATATATGTATGTGGGTATAGTTGTGTATATGTGTATATATAATTATACATATGAGTATGTGGGTGTTAGGGATGTAGCCTTTGTAGTGAGATTAGGCTAGCTCATTTGGTTAGTACCTTTGAGGTATGTTGAGAATTCATGTCATGTTTGAGATGTGATTTGTGATAAACTTGCTTGAATTGAACTAAGAACATGTTTAAAAGAATGTAATTGTTATCCTTGTGAATTAAAGGACAATTTTATGAATTAGAACATTACTTGTGCATGAGAATGTATCCTTGGGTTATGTAATCATGTGTGAGTAGTCTTGTGTCGAAGTCGCAATTGGGTTGTGCATCCGTCTTTGGCTTATAAGTCACAACTGGGCTATGCATCCATCTTCGGATTTCGAAGACGCAACTGGATTATGCATCCGTCTTCGGCTTATAAGTCACAATTGGGATGTGCATTCGTCTTCGGATTTTGAAGTCTCAACTAGGTTGTGCATTGAGTTTCATGGGTTGAGCGGGTGTACCATGAGGTGTGTTGAGTTATATTGCCATTATATGATTTATCTCTACATGTGGATCATGACATTATCCTATGTTATTGCGGAGTATGTTTAATGTGAATTTCAAAATATAATTCATTTGTTATTAAAATGCTCAAGTGAAATTGAAGGATGTGAGAATATGATTTCCATGTCTTGTTTAAAGTATAATGTGAGATAAATGCTTATACTTGTTGATATGTGTTTATATACCTTAGGGGGGTGATATGAGTGGGTTTAAGGATTTTCTTATGATAAGTAAAGTCGGTTGTGACTATTGAGTTGAGATGAGTTGAAGCCTTGAGAAGGCGGGTGATGGTTTTGTGGTCTAAGTTAGCATTGGTGTAGCAACGTGGCATCAATGGTGACTTTTATGTTTTGGTTATGATAGACGAGTTTATGAGTAAACCGAGTTGATTGTATATTGATGGTCATATGATCTAGTTAGAAACCTAAGAGATGTGGTTTTGAATATGAAATTGAGGTTTTAAAGGATCGAAAGAGTTTTTGATTGAAACTAGTTGGTTCCGTGGCAATGGCCACTAGGTTCCCTTTAGCAATCTTAAGGATATAAATGTCATTGGAGTTGTGGACATTGTTGAATAAGTTGTTGTGACGTTTACAGATTTGGATGTCGAACTAGGTATGGTTGGGTAAAAATTAGTGCCATTGCATATGGTCACTTCCCTTCCCTTCGAGTTTCCTTTTTACATCAGTTCTTCATTTCCTTGCTCCATTTGAGCATCTCTAAATTCGCTTTGGTGTTTCGGTTTGTTTGCCCGAAAATGGATTTTTCATAAGACTTGTATTTGAGTCCATTTGGTCTTTAAGTGAAAAACCTGTTTTCGCCTATCCCTGTGACCCCGACTAAAACTTTGGGTTTTAGAAAATGATTTTGAGTTGTTTGAAAAGATTTTGGCATTTAAAAAGTCGGTAGGATGCTAAAACGTAGATCGGGGGCAAAACGGTCATTTTACCACAAATCCTCACGAAACGAAAAATTTCTAAGCTTATTAGTGTAATATTGAATCAGTCTATAGGGGTTGAATGCAGTTTTTGAGAACTTGAAATTGAGCAAAACGTTTTGGTGCTACAGTGCAACCGCACCTATGCTCCCAGGTGAAGCTTAGCGCGCGCGGCGTTTTTCAAAATGATGTTGTTCCTTCCTCGTAGTTTGGATGGAGCCTTATTTTGTGGCATTGGAAATCTGACATATTGAAATTATTTTTAGGCTTTTGAATCGCTCGAGTTAACATATTTTTGAGTGAGTTATGTTCGTTGAAAGTTGTGTACTTCAGTTTTCCGTTTTTTGTCGGTGTTGTCCGATACCGTTTTCAAAAATTCATATATCTTGCTTCGTGGCTTTGAATTAGGTCCCGTTTGTTCCTATGACATGTGCTAGGTCCAAAATTTGTATTCGTGATTTGAGTGTCATTTATACCATTTAAATGACTGTTTTACCCTTGGTGAAAGTGGGGTACTTCAGCTTTTCGTTTTTGTTAGCGTTGTCCGATACCGTTTTCAAAAATGCATATCTCTCGTCTCATGACTTTGATTTAGGTCCCGTTTGTTTCTAGGGCCTTTCCTATGTCCAAATATTTGATACAAAATTTGAAATCATTTATTTTCACTTGAAATGACTGTTTTACCCTTGGTGAAAGAGGGGTACTTTAACTTTCTGTTTGGGTTGGCGTTGTCCAATGCCATTTTCAAAAATTCATATATCTCATCTCGTGGCTTGGATTTAGGTTTCGTTTGTTTTTATGGTTTGAAATATGTACAAATAGGTGGGGTAAAGTTTGAAAGTACATTTTTGCCCTTGAAATGATCATTTTACCCTTGGGCGAACATGTGACCTTGAAGTGGTTGGTTTGATGGGTTCTTTAACTCCTTTCACTTTCCTTTTAGTTTTCGGCAACCTTTGTGACTTTTCTTATGTTAAAGTGACTAGTGTACCCCTGAGTTGGGTTTATGGATGTCGGGGTAGGGACATGAGAGGTGATTAGTAATATGATTTGATACTGATTGGAGGTTTTGGAGCTCGTTATGTTCGTGATCTAGGAAGTGTGATTGTTATGAATAAGAGTGTTGCTCCCGTGATTTGGTGTTTAATGTTGTGTTGATTGTCAGTGTGGGACTGACGGGTACGAATCGTAGGGATATATGAGGTGGTCTGTACTACGTGGTTTGTATTAGATGTATATCTATATATATACGTACATATATATATATATAGGTGTGCGTTTATTATATATTATTGTGCTATGGTTTCACTACGTGCTAGTTGCCCTATTTTTTGATGCATGATAGGGGACTAGGGGGATGTGTTCTCGGGATCTTGTATTATCGTGAGTGTTATGAGGAACATTTGACTGACCTAGGGTAGATGCATGCACATGCGTTGGTTCGCATTCAACTTGAACGGTCGCAGGATGTGGCAGTTATGATTCCTTTCTCCTACGGTGCTTTCAATGAGCTCACCACGACATTCTTTTGCATGACGTCCCAAACGCCAATTTGCCAGAAAGGTTTCGGCTATGGGCAACATGGGGTGCAACGGCACTTTCTTTTGTTTCCTAGATACAGGATGGCTTGTGGCACGAATGTTGTTGTGGGATTTGGGACGTTCATACGTAGAGTTGTTCCTTTTCTTTTCCTTTACTTGTCCCTCGTATTGGGACTGTTGTTGTATATTTCTTGAGAGCCAGTCTGTTGGCATATCCCTTTCGTGTATTTGGTATTAGTGCATCGTTGTATAGATGTATTTTTTTGGCACCTGAATGTGCCTTATGTATCATTTGGTTTAGCTTCCGCTTGTTTATGTATGGAATTATTGTTATTAATAATATTCCATTCGTTTATTGGTTATTTAGGATCTTAGTTGGTCATTCTTCGTATGGATAATACCTTGGATTCCTCAAATGTCCCGGTTCGGGAGTCTTTGGAATTTAGGAGCGTGACAACTTACCATTTCTGCAAATAAAGGTAAAGGGTTTGGTGAATGAGGAAAAATTTATTGTAAACCATTAGGAACTTATCACGAAATTTCCTATTCTCCAGCGATCATATCAGCAGTAATTAAGATTGAGCAGAAATTGTACTCAGTCCAAACAGAAAGCGCAATTCCTTGGTTAGTCTCAACTATGGTCATGTTACAATAAAATTGACAAACTACCTCTAGAAAGACCACATTAGAACTAGAAATGAGAAGATTAAACAAACCACGATTATGAAATAACATGAACGCAAGATGAAAACATGGATGATTTAGCCTATTTGCTAGGAACGTAACCTCATATCCTAACTCATGAAAATCAAGAATATCAAGGCCAGGATTATCCAAAGGAACATACTGTGGCTCTTCAATTTCTTGATCAGTCTCATTAATAGCCATTACATGCTCAATCCCGTCATTATTAATGAAAGTATTGGAAGCCATAGAAGAACGAGATGAAGAAGAAGAAATGACAATGGTATCAACCATTATGCTAATATAATTTTCCTAGAATAGGAATAAATTAAAGTGAGCCGTTAACTAGTTAATTTATAAAATGTGACATACTTTGTGTAACTTTTATAACTATATATTCTGCTATATTAGTATATATTGACTTTGTACTTTAGACTGCTAGCTTTTTGACCTAATTCCTTACAACTGACTACTGGACAAATTTTTATAAGACGGGATTTTTCGATCGATCAATAGATACCCCGATCGATAGAAGATTTTTGAAAAATAAAATAAAGAAATAAAACACAATAAAATAAAATAAAATAAAATAAAGAAAATAATAATAATAAAAATAATAATAATGAAATAAAGTAAAATGAAGTTAATGTTAATATTCCTGAAGTTAGTAAGGAGATACAAAATAACATATTCAATGAAATAAACTAATTTACAAACGACCACTCTTTAATGTCCATGGCTCGACGACTTTTTCGTAAATTTCAGTCAGAATCGTATATGGGATCTATTAAATCAATAGATTCTACCATGCCTATAATTGTATCATTCTCATAATAATGTTTAAGTCGTTGGCCATTAACTTTAAAGTGGTTCCCATTTTTAGGATCTTCTAATTCCACCAATCCATAAGGATATGCCATTATTACTGTATATGGTCCGTCCCATCATGATCGAAGCTTTCCAGGAAAGAATTTTAGCTTAGAGTTGAATAACCATACCCATTGGCCTGTTTCGAACGTTTTTCTCTGGATATGTTTATCATGTAATGCCTTTGTCTTAGACTTATAAATTTTAGCATTCTCATAAGCCTCATTACGTATTTCATCCAATTCATTTAGTTGAACCTTCCTATGTACGCCAACTTTTTCCAGATTAAAGTTTAATCGTTTAATAGCTCAATAAGCTTTGTGTTCTAATTCAACAGGGAGATGACAGGCTTTTCCATACACTAACCGATAAGGAGTCGTCCCAATTGGTGTTTTGTAGGCAGTCTTGTATGCCCATAATGCATTGTTTAATCTATTTGCTCAATCCTTCCTATTATGACTAACTGTTATTCCAAGTATTTATTTAATTTCCTAAATTGAAATCACTGCTTACCTACTAGTCTGAGGGTGATACGCGGTTCCTACCTTATACGTTACCAAATATTTTTCAAGTACATTCCCAAGATACTTATTACAAAAATGCTTACCTCCATTACTAATTATAGCCTTTGGTGTGCCAAATCTAGACAAAATGTTTGTTTGTAAAAACTTAATAACTGCTTGATGGCCGAATTTCTTAGTGGGTATGGCTTCAACTCATTTCGACACATAATCCACTGCCACCAATATATATTCGTATTCTTTTGATTTCATGAATGGGCCCATAAAGTCGATTGCCCATACATCGAATAATTCAATGAGTAAAATTGGAGTCTGGGGCATTTGGTTTCGCCTAGATATAACTCCTAATTTCTGACACCTATCGTATCTCTTACAATATTCGTAGGAGTCTATAAATAATAAGGGCCAATAAAATTCACTTTGTAATACTTTCATTGTTGTCTTCTTAGCTCCGAAATGCCCTTCGCATTCGAGGGTATGGCAAAATTTTAGAATATTTGCAACTTCATGGCGAGGAACACACCTCCTAATAATTTGGTGACGACAATATTTAAATAGAAGTGGGTCTTCCCAAACATAATGCTTAGATTGCGAAAAGAAACAATCTCGTTCTTGTCTCGTCCACCCCTTTGGAATTCTACCTGTAGCCAGGTAATTGACTATGTCCGCAAACCAAGGTAATTCTATTCCAACATGAAATAATTGCTCACCTGGGAAGGAATATTTGACAGGAATGTCATCTTTAGTATATTCTACCAATAATCTCGATAAATGATCTACAACGACATTTTTCGTACCTTTCTTATCCCTTATCTCTAAATCAATTCTTGTAACAAGAGAATCTACATAATTAACCTAGGTTTAGAATCTTTCTTTGATAAGAGGTACTTAAGTGCAGAATGGTAAGAATATACTATTACCTTTGTCCCAAGTAAATACAATTGAAACTTATCCAAGGCATAGACTACAACCAATAATTCTTTTTCTGTGGTAGTGTAATTCATTTGGGTTTCAGTAAGGGTTTTACTAGCATAATACACCACATGAGGAATTTTCTCTTTTCTTTGTCCAATAACTGCTCCAATAGCATAATCTGAAGCATCATACATTAATTCAAATGGCCGTGACCAGTCTGGAGGTTGCATAATTGTTGCAGTGGACAATCAATTTTTAAGTATTTCAAAAGCCTTATAACCCTCCTCATTGAATTCAAATGACGCATCTTTCACTAATAGACTGCATAGTGGTCTTGCTATTTTACTAAAGTTTTTAATAAAGCATCGGTAAAAACCTGCATGACCTAAGAATGATCATATTTGCCGAACGGTGGTAGGTGGAGGTGAACTAGAGATCAATTATATTTTGGCCTTGTCCATTTAAATTCCTCGTTTTGAAATAATATGGCCCAAAACTATCCCTTCTTGAACCATAAAATGACTCTTTTCCTAACTTAGAATGAAGTTAGTTTCTTTGCATCATTTTAATACTAATGCTAGATGTTCTAAACACTCGTCAAAGGTTGTTCCAAAGACTGAAAAATCATCCATAAACACTTCTAAATTTTTTCCCACCACGTCAGAAAAAATGGACATCATATATCTTTGAAATGTGGCTGGTGCATTACATAAACCGAATGACATTCGTCTATATGCAAAGGTACCATAAGGACAAGTAAAAGTCATTTTTTCTTGATCCACTGGGTCTATTGCAACTTGGTTATACCCAGAATACCTGTCTAAGAAACAATAATAACTTTATCCTGCCAATCTTTCTAAGATTTGGTCAACAAAAGGTAATGTGAAATGATCTTTCCTAGTATGGGAATTTAACTTCCTATAGTCAATGCATATTTGTTATCCAGTAGTTGTACGTTGAGGAATTAATTATCCTATTGCATTTGGTACTACCGTAATACCAAATTTCATAGGTACTACTTGTGTTGGGCTAACCCATGTGCTATCTAAGATTGGATATATTATTCCCGCATCTCGTAGTTTTACTACCTCTTTCATATTAGGGTTTAATTTTCTCTGCATTTCCTTTCATGGTTTTACATCTTCTTCCAAGTGGATCTGATACATACATATTGAAGGATCTATTCCTTTTAAATCAGCCACACTCCACCCTATTGCTTCTTTGTTCTCGCCTAATATTCTTACTAATTGTATCTCTTGTTCCAGATTAAGTTGTGCTGAAATAATAACGGGTAGTGTTTTGTCTGACCCTATAAATTCATATTTTAAATAACTGGGTAATTATTTTAGTTCCAGCTTGGGCGGGGATACTAATGACGGTATTGGAGGAGTACCCAATATTGTAGGCAAAGGCTCTTTCAGTGTTCTCCAGGGTGGTACCTTGAATGCTTGCTCGATTATTGCTATTTTTTCTAATTTTGGTAACTACTGATTATTTAGAGACTCAACATAGTCGTCTAGAAGTTCATTGTTCACTGCCCTTACTAATGGGTCTTTAGTCAATATTTGTGGTGACATCTCCTCTACTACTTCGTCAATTATGTCGGTAAGAAAGCACTCTTCTCCTTCAGGTAGTTGAGATGGATTTGAAAAAATATTATTTATGATTTTCATGTTCCCAAATGTTAAATCCATAACTCCCGTTCTGCAGTTTATACATGCATTCACAGTTGCTAAAAATGGTTGACCTAGGATTACAAGTATTTGCCTTTTATGGTCATAAATAGGTTTTGTATCTAGAATAATGAAGTCAACTAGAAAATAGAACTTATCAATTTGAACAATCACATCCTCTATTACTCCTCGTGGTTGTTTAGCTGATCTATCAACAAGTTATAAAATAAAAGATGTTGGAGTTAGTACTCCCAGTCCTAACTGCCGATATACGGAATATGGTAAAAGATTTACACTCGCTCCTAAATCTAGCAGGGCTTTTTCAATTTCTTGATCTCCTATTGTATAGGAGATAGTTGGTGCTCCTGGATCTTTATATTTTAGAGGCGCATTGTTGGATATTATAGAAATCACGTGATTGGTTAATACTATTTTCTTAGGGTTATGAGTTCTGTTCCTCCTTTTATGTGTACATAGATCTTTCAAGAATTTAGCATAAAGGGGAATTCATTTGATTACTGTCAAGAGAGCAAGATTAATTTTCACTTGTTGGAATGTCTCAAACATCTCTTCAATCTTTTCTCCTTGTTTTAAGTAAGGAACAGGCTCTTGTAAACACTGTGGAAACGGAACTTTAGGTTTGTAGCTTGTTTATCCTATTTCTGTTATTGGTGTTGAGTTTTCCATAATTGGTTATTATTTCTTTTTAGAAACTAATTCTTCCTCTATTTCTAGATTTCTTTCTTTCTTGTTATAAGCTGATTCATTTTCCTCTTCAGGATTGGTTTCTTATTATTTTGCTTATTCGTCCTTTCCTCAAATTGTTCCTGAACCTTGTTGTCTATGATTTTACCACTTCGAAGTGTAGTAATGGCTTGAACAATTTCTATTGCGGGTTCTCTTGCTGGGGTTATATGTTCTATTATATGTTGACCTTTTGGGTTTATGAGTGGTTGGCTCGGTAGTTTCCCTTCTTATCTTCTATTCATAGAATTATCTATCTATCGAATTTGGGCCTCAAGTTTAGAGATAGATTGGTAGTGGGTATGTTGGAGTTGTGTGACTTTTTTGAACTCTCTAGCACACTCCTGAGTTCTTGTTCAATACCAGTTGTTCTCACAGGTGGTGTATTCTTTGGGTTTCTAAAAGGTGGTTGATTAGGGTTTTGATTGAATGGACGAAATTAATTTAATTGTTGATTAGGATTTTGGTTAAATGATTGGAATTGGTTGGTCTGTTGGTTAGGGTTTTGATTAAAGGTGTTATTCTAAGTTTTATACGAGAAATTAGGATGATTTCGCAAATCAGGGTTGTAGCTATTTGAAAATGGGTCATTATTTGGATTGGTAAAGGTGGCATTAACATCCTCAGTGATATACTCAGATTCTGGTTATGTATAAGGATAGTTGTTGGCATAGTGGGAAGGATTAGCACATGCTGAACAAACTTCTTGAGGTGTGGGGTTTATATGAGTGGTTCTCATTAGTTGATCAAACTTTTTATTTAGCTCATCCACTTTTGATGTTACTTCGTATATTTGACTTGCTTCAAATGCACTATTAGTTCTTTTAGGATTGGAGAGGATAGTTCGGGGAGCTCTAATATCAGACATATTTTGTCAGGAATCTTCACTAAGATTCTTGAAAAGATTCCATAGGAAGTTTGTGGTTTTTTGTGTAAATGTTCCTCCACATGCTATATCAAATGTATTTTTGTGGCTTTCTCCTAGTCCTGCGTAGAAACTATGGACTAATTCATGACTAGGAAATCTGTAATGAGGGCATTTTCGTAAAATTTCATTAAACTGTTCCCAAGTTTCATATAATTGCTCACCAGGTATTTGTGAGAACATTAAGATAGCTCTACGGGTTTCGTGTATTTTTCCCATTGGGAATAATTTGTGTAAGAATTCTTTCTAAAGTTTCTTCCAGTTATTTCTAATATCTTCTGGTATTGTACTATACCAAAGTTTCACTTTATCTTTTAGGGAATGAGAGAATAATCTAATTTTAAAATCGTCATCCATACATCCTCTTATACACACAGTGTTCCAGACCTCTAAGAATTCATCTATATGATGATAGGGATCCTTATGAGCATTCACATGAAACTTAGATAATATATTAACTATAACAGGTTTAATTTCGTATTGGTCTGCTCCTTCGGGTATCGCGATTTCTAATGGGGAGGTATACTCTTGCGGAGTATAGAAATCTTTAAAGACAACATGCGGAGCTACTACTGCGTTATCGCCCATGTTTTTATTATTTAAATTCTTTCTTTTATTTATTTAGTACATTCGATCAATTTCAGGATCAAATGTTTCATGAGGACTATTAATTGAACGACGTCCAATCATAAACAATAAACAAAGATATTAAAGAAAATAATAAGTTGCAATAAATGAGTAATGTAATAAATGTATTTAAATAAATAACTAAATATTATTTATTTATTATTATTATTATTATTATTATTTTTATTATATTATATATAGCAATATGTTATACAAATCTATTTATATTTTTATTTAAAGAAAAGATTGTATATTTATTTTTTCTGATACAGTTCTGATATGATTGATCTATATCTTTTCTGTCTATCTTTGTTTTTGTATGAACAAAAATATTCTGATCGATCACAAAGTCAACTGAACGATCGGTGTGATTACTGATTGATCAGAGAATGTTGTAAAGGATCGGTGAACTTACCGAACGATCGCTGAAGGAGCCGATTGATGGGATACTGGAGTCCGTGAGTTTTCTGGAAAATTTGCAGTTTCGAACAATATGGGTTCTGACTTGCAAACAAAAATAAGAAATGCAGAAATAAAAATTAGTACAATAATTCAAAAAACTTCAATACATTAATCTGAAATATCTGTTTGATCCTCGACAACGGCGCCAAAAACTTGTGATCGGTTCTAGTTGTATGTAAATAAAAGTGTTTAAAAAGAAGAATTAACATGATCTAGTTTTACCTCTGAGTCGCAAGTGCGCGAGTAATATATAGTATAGTTGGGTAGAGAGGGTATTGAACCACAAAGATTAGAGTCGTATTTTAAACAATTGTAAAACAAAAATATGGATTATATTATAAACGTTGTTTTGATTGGTTTGTTTTGTAACTAATAAACATAAAATATATAGATAATTTTTGTGTTTGTGAATCAAGATAAACAAGTTCTAGGGTTTTGCTCCAACTACACCACTAGTCTCATAATATAGCCATTCAATCTTATTATTGCAAATGGCGATACAGCTTATACGAATCAGATTAGTAAAGATACAAGCAGTTGCCTAACCCAAAAGAGATGTAATCAAAGGTTAGTTTACTACAATTTCATCTTTGAACGGTATGACCATTGTATGCATCTATACTACAACTACTCCTAAAACATGAAATTAAAAACACACTATTGATCATTCCCTATTAGTATGAACCTTATGCACCTAAAACCTTTTCATACCGTTAAGTACCATTATGTAGAAACCATTATTTAAACCTTGGATTTCTTGCCCTTAGTAAAAACATGGTTGTTCAAGATAAACCATTAATTCAATCTCAGCTTAAGAAGATAATTAATAAATAAATCTTATGTAGGTAATTTATTCGGTCTCTCACTATATAATCATCATATAAGTGACATTCAGCTTCCCCTCTTTGCAATAAAATCATTTAATTGTCTACATTACTTGACTAAGGTTTCGTACGCCATGGCTACGATTAGGCGTCGGTTCAAGTGTAGGCCATTTTCACCAAGTGTAGACCGAACATAGTTTTAGCACTTTCTAGTTACTGGAAGCGTAGGACAAGCGTAACAAATTTCTTGTAAACCACTTTTCTTAATAGTTACTCCGTTTGAACCCCCTCGACTCCCTTATTATGATTCATAAAGTTGCGGCTCCGAAAAATGACATTTTCGTCCTCCGGGAGACATTTTTCTCTTGAAATCACCTCTTTAGTTCTCCTCTTGGATAGACACAAGCACTTCTTTAGTTAATTCACCAAAGTTAGCTCGTTTTCTTCATTAAGCTCCTGAAACACTTTTAAACACGCAAATCGCATAAAAATACTAAATAATGGAATGTAAAGACGTAACAATAGTAAGATAGGGGCCTAAAATGGTCAACATTTGACACCTATCACACCCCAAACTTACATATTCCTAGTTCCCTAGCAATGAACTCGGGAAAAAATATAAAAGACTAACTTATGATGAATATTTCTATCGTAACTAACCTATACTACTCTACACTATTCCCTTGCTTTCATGAGGGTCGACGACTACACTTAGCACGTGTAACAAACCTTTTAAACCTTCGGCAACATCAAGTGGACGAGTGAAGTCTCGTGAGGGTTAGCTATACTACCCATAACTTCTCCATTCTTCATTCTCACGCATTCATGCACTCACACACTTATTAACCAAGTCATGCTACAATGTATAAGATAACATGGATGCAAACATTCCCACTCACTACAGAACAATAACTATTTTGAGCTCATGTTGAGTATGATCCCCACTAAAGTAAATAATTTCGTTACTCTTTACTCCCAATCCAGAAAACCTTCCGTATTTTTGTGAACATTCTCCTATGGTAGATTAATCTTTTTCCTTCTACTTCATTGATCGAAACTTTTCCATTTTATATGTAAAACTCCTTCTTTCCATCTTTTCCACTTTATCCCTTTTATCTTTCTAAGCTCCGGACTTTCTAGCGAGAATTTTTAGTCCCAACCAACTGGGCCCGAGCTTCTTCCATGGGATTTATGCTCTTTAGTTTTCTCCCCTTTTGACGCAAACACTCTGCTACTTTGTGGTAGGAGACCCGGTTACTCAGATCGAAGAACTACTTTTTGTATTTTATTTTTATATTTTAAAATATTTTCTGATTCCTTCATATCAACTCCCCTTTTATAGCGACAAAGCTAATTTTTCAACTACATAGTCATAGATCAATTAATTGTCCCATAATGAATGTGTGCATGAGCTTATATGTCAAGATCGTTCTTCTTAGTTTCAATTTCACTAATTCATTCACCCATGTAAAATCACATCACCTCACTAACTCAATCTAATAATTACTCTCATCAGCAGGAATATCACATCACATAATACTCATACATCATAAACACAAACTCAATAAACTTGTAATGCAAAACATTAATGCATAAAAACAAAGAATCTTTCAAAATAATTCAATCATTCCTTATAGCCAACTATAACTTCCCCCCAAACTTAAATTAAACTAAGTTCTCATAGTTCACCATCATACTGATGAGAAAGAATATAGTTACCCTTAAAGCGCAGTTCTTGAATTTCCTCTTTTCATGTCCGTTCTCCCCCCAAACTTGAATGGAGCTACCTGTAGAAATACTTAACAAAGCACACATAGCCAATACCATAGCAAGGGAAGAATAAATACAATCATCGCTTTTCTGGAAATCGTTACTCAACATCGCACAAGGAATGATTTTTTTTTATAAATATAAAATAACAATGATTTAGCCTTAAAGGCTTACAATCCTACGAAATTGAAAAACAATGATTTGTCTTAAGGGCCTACAATTCTAACGAATTGAAATTGGAAAAATTAAATGACATACTATTCTACAAACCGAGGCTAGAAACTTACTTTCACAATCTAGGACCAATGTTTAACATCTTTGGCATGAAAGCTCTGCAAAGGGCTATCCAACACCCTTCCTCTCTATGACACTTCCACCACATGGCGAAGCAAGTGTGGGAAGTAAATCATTCCATGGTGTCCATTGTGAACATTCAGTAACGAGCGAGACATCAAGCCCATAATAATTGTTATATATTTTCTCTCCTTTGTCATGGTCTACATTCATCTCATGTTTAGTATTTGTATCCAACAATTCTTCTGTCAACGAATAAGGTAATGAGTCCTTTTATCACCTTATCAATCCTAGCAATTACATAGTACTCATCCCCTCCTTGTTTCTCTTCAAGACGCAGCTCATCGAGATATTGGGTAAATATTGCTTTAGGTTCATATGGTGTCTCTTTTGGCTCTTGTGGTAAAGGAATGGTTTGCACACACTCGTCTTGTGATATGTCACTCTCAGTTTCAAAGCTTTCTTCTATTTCACTGAACTCGTCCCCATCTTTAAAATTAATTACCACTTAATTTGGCAAATCTTCCATTCTTATATTTAAAGTATCAACTAGTTGCCCTGTATGGGTTTCTAACCTAGCCCAAGCTTAAGAATTAGAGTTCACTTCGTTTCTAAGCTCGCTCAAGATACTCCTAATTTCATCCTCAAAACTAGTGGTCTAGAAGGTGGACTTTGATTTTGAAACAGGAGTTGATCTTGGGTAAATGGTTAGACTAATTGAGTATTATTGAATTGAAAATCCTAAGTATTTGGTTCTATTGAAACTTGGTTTAGGATTTTTAGTGTAAATAAAGTATGAATTATCTCCATTGTATGCTCAAAGATGCTAAGAATGTTTCTTCAGAAGATAATGAATCCGGATGGGTGGTTGCTCTTGCTTTGATTTCACTCAATTTTGCTAAGAATTTATCTTTAAAATACAATGGTTCCGGACATGAATATACACTTGACTTTTCAAATTAGAATTGATTAGCTGGCTGAGATAATAATCTTGACTATACAGTCGAAACCCTGATCCGTGATCAAAATATCGTGGATTCTCATTAAAGCTTTGATATGAATTTCCTATACCTGGTTGTTGGTATTGGAAATTGGGATGATTTCTCCAATTCGGGTTGTATGAATTATAATATGGAACATTCGCCAAATTGGTATAAGAATTATACATTGTTTCCTTCCTAACAATCACAAATTCGTGATTTTGAGATCCTAAACGACTTGTTTCGGCCTAAAATAAACTAGGCTCACTGTTTTACAGTGAGTTTTGTTCAATGACCCTTTTCCACTAAAATATATCTACTCTTTTGCTAAATTCGGACTTTATGATAGTTTACACGAAAACTATAAATTTTTTATTTTTTATTTTTTAATAAAAAATAGCTACTTCTAAACTACTCTAACTATGGACATAAGTAAAGTTAAAATTATGCGTAAAATTAAGCCACACTAGAACTTATAAGTGGTCCAATGATGCAATCGTCACTGCTCCGTCATTTCCCTTTGCGCTTTTCAGTGTACCTCGCAATACAATACAAACAATTCAAGTATACTAAATTACTAAAATTCAGAATATCCGTTAGTCCTCGGCAATGACGCCAAAAAATTGACGTCTGTCGAACAAAGTTTAAAATAATGGTTAAGAACAGACCCTTATGACGACAAGATTTTACCTATCGCAAGTGCACGAGTCGTATTGTAATACAATTCGACTTGAGAAAGGTTATCGAACACAATGGACTAAGTAGTATTCTGAACTCTCATAAAGTAATACTCTCGAATTGCTATAAAAGTAAGGTTTGTTGTGTGTGGTTTATTAACTAATTAACTAATATAACAAATAAAGATAGATTAAGACAAGAACAGTGGAGAGAAAAACTAAGGTTTTCATGCTCCACCACTAACCATATAATATAGTTATCTACTTGTTTAATTGTAAGAGAGTGATCCATCACTATGAATTAGATCGTACCGCAAATAGTTGAATACCCCCCAAAAAGGATACTATCCACTGGATTCGCTACAACCCATCTTCGGACAGAGTGTGACTAGTACATGCCATTTACTTTACTCTAATCTACTCTTATAGCATAAAATTAAACTAAAGCACGTCTATATCACCTCGCCAAGGCATGGCATGTGTAAAGCTAGGGTTTCAAGTGTTAAACACTATTGTATAAAAAATCACGTTATGTTCAATATAACATGATTGGTTGAGATAATGTATTCATTCAATCTAAGACATGAATTATAATAAATATAAAATCTCGTGTCATGAATAAGTACGATCACAGATTTACACAATCATCACAGTGTGGTCATAGTTTCCCTTCGTTACAATTGACACAAATAAATAAACTACATTACTTGGCTAGGGTTTGCTAGAAAATCCTAGATACCGAATTAGTTGTTCATGGTAGAAGGTGACTGCATCGTTGATGTAGAAACGCCCTCCATGATCTTTTTCTCCGGATCTCTAGGTCTTGAAAGGCTCCTCCCTTTGAATGATATGAATCTCTAGAGAAAGTGATATGGAAATTAAGTGTAAAAGAAGCTCTCCAAAATCTGTACCAGACCTTGGTATTTATAGAAAACATCGAGGGAAACCCTAATTTGTATTAGACTTCTCCTATTGAGAGTTGGATTCCCCTTTTTCTTAATTTCACACCGAACTGAGAATAACCTTTCAATATGGTATACAATATATATGTATGTATCACGTGTATCGAGGTGTTGGAGTCAAAGTTAGGCCAAAAGTATAATTTTCCGGCATAATTATACTTGACCCCCCTATGCTTACGCTTAAGCATAGGCCATGGCTATGCTTAAGTGTAGCTTCAAGTGTAGGCCATTTTCACCAAACGTAGACTAAACGTAGTTTTAGCACTTTCTAGCCACTTTTAGCTATTGGAAGCGTAACAAATTTATTGGAAACCACTTTTCTTGATAATTATCCCGTTTGAACCCCCTCGACTCCCTTGCTATGATTCCTGAAGTTGTGGCTCCAAAAAATGACATTTTTGCCCTCCGGGAGACATTTGTTTTCTTGAAATCACCTATTTAGCTCTCCTCTTGCCTCTTGGATAGACACAAACACTTCTTTAGTTAATTTACCAAAGTTAGCTCATTTTCTTCATTAAGTTCCTGAAACACGCTTAAACACGCAAATCGCATAAAAATACCAAATAATGGAATATAAAGACGTAACAATAGCATGATAGGGGCCTAAAATTGTCAACATTTGGCACCTATCAAATAACACAATCACGAATTGGTCAAGGATGATTTTATGGAGTTCTTGTGATCTCAACGGAAAATTACTGAAATACAAGTTGTTGAGGTTGAATTGGCAAAAGATTGTGGAATACGTGTCGGTCCATAATAAGATCTTATAGCGAAAGAAATTGACATAACCGATGCTTTTGGATTTACAAGATTGGATGTTAAGAATTTACTAAGAACAAGAGATAGAAACAACAATAATTTGGGGAGGCAGCATGCATATTGAGTTATTTTAAGACCTAGTTTCTAAACAACCCATTTGTTTGGTTATTAGAGACCTTTTTAGCAGCAATGGGTATGAAAGCCCTAAATACAATTCTGACCAACCAAGATCCGGCGATGAGCAAAGGTTTGGAGATTGTGATGTCTGAGACAAAACAATGTTTGTGTATATGGCACATCATGCATAATGCTTTGAAGCATATTGGGCATGTGGTTCCCGGTGACGTTGGTACTAAAAGTGTTTTGTTCAAATTCATGAGGTGTGTTGATGACGAAAAGTTATTTTTATTCCAGTGGAAGGACATGTTGGTTGAGGTTGATGTTAAGGAGAACAAATGGTTATCAGATTTGTTTGAACTAAAGGCAAAATGGGCAAAGGCTTATGTCAAGCATCATTGGTGTGCCGGTATGAGAATCACACAACTCACTAAAAGTTTTAATTGTTAAGTGAAACGTTTCATGAGACCGGATCACTGCATTCCCTATTTTTCTAAGCAATTTGAGAGATTGGTAAGCCACTTATGACATAAGGAAAAACATGTTGATTGCAATTTTTGTAATAAGTTCATGAATATAAAATTCAACTCCCGGATGATACTCCAAGCTAGAAACATCATCACCAATCCAATATTCGGGTAATTTCAAAAGCAATTTCTAAGGTCGATCAATGCGTATATCAGCGAGAACATTATAGATAAAGGTGGAGAGTTGAAATATACTGTTGTCATTGTTGAATGTCATCGATTAGAATGATGTGTAAGGAGGATTAAAACAACTAACCATTTAATTTGTGAGTGTGGGAAGTTTGAAATGGAAGGAGTTCCATGTTGTCATCTGATACAGATTTTAAGAGAGGTCTTGCATGTAACTGAAATTCTGAAGGAATACATTTGTAAATGATGGACGTGACTTGCTAGAGATAAAACAATGCATGACATCATTAGCAATGTAATATAAGAGGATCCAAATGTGCAAGAAGCTTTTCGGTACAAAAAATTATGTCATATAGCGAGTCGGGTAAATGTTGTTGCAGCGGGAAGTGAGAAGGATTACCTTTTAGTTGTCAAAAGCTTTAAGGACATGCTTACTATTGTAGATAAAGGAAAAAAATACATCGAATTCCCCAACTTCAAATGATGGAAATCCTGTCGATGCACAAAATAGAAGCCCGACTGGTTTGAAAAAGAAGAATGCTTGGCGAGGAGAGAGAAAACATATAGAGAAGCTAGGGTATGAGGTTGCATCAGCACGAAAGAAAAAAGCTTATGCAAAATCCTCTCGAGTGAATAGTAATGTGAGTAAACTTTACATATATAGAATTTAGGGTATTCTAATTACTTACACAACTAATATATGCTTTCGTATTTGTTTAGGGCTCCGAAGGTTGTAAAAAGAAACCGATGTCGACTGAAACATCGAGTATGCCCTCAAGCAGCTTCTACTGGAGTTTTATCCAGCTAATGTCAGTGACAGATTCACTACAACCCAGCTCGCATGCTACGAACACTCCAATATCCCAAAGCAATTTCACTTTTAACCCGGTTGGTGTCTAACAATTATATTTATTTCAAAACTTATAACAAATTGTCACAAATGGACTAATGCAATGTCTTTAAAATATTTGCAGGGGAGTGGTTTAGAGAAAAATGATACTCTAAAGGAGTCGACCAAAAAAAATCTTTTCGGATGGGTAAGTCAAATAACCCATTCATCAATATATGGTATTTCATGATTTAGGTAGTATTATTTTCTCAACGTATAAGTTATTCAATACAACCATTGCGGGATCTCAATGAAGAAACAAATGATCTAGACGCATGCAAATAACATGGGAGACCTTCCTTGATATAATACTAAGGTTGGCTATTGTGTAACTATTATCAAGATTTGAGTGGTAGTGATATTGAATTGGGAAGGTTGTATTGCTTGAGCTTTGTAATAATGAATCCGACTTTTACATTTGTATTGTATTAATTTATTTGTATTTGAATTCCATTAAGTGAGTATGAAGTGAGTCAAATACTGTTTTATTGAAGTGAATTAGAAGTTTTCTTTACAAAAATTAGTCGACTTATTTAAACTTTCAGTAGACAAATTTGAAACAGAAAGGTTTAAACATGCAAGTAGTAGACTTATACATTATATCAGTCGACTAATTCTCAATAGATACAAACATATAACCTCTGGTTTTGCTATTTTTTTTATTCTATTTGTTACATACACAAGTTGATACAAAATATATCACTCGAATAAAATACATGAGAACAACTATATGTCATAATATTAGTTGTATAATAATTTAATTTATGGATTTAATTATGATTATTGGTTAAAATACTGTTACAGGTCTTTGATACAATGTTGTAGCTGGATGTAGAAATGATGCGTATAAAATATTATCAATACAATAAATGAATAATAAATAAAATAAATTGCTGGAATATAAAACACATTGTCAAATTAATGTAAAAAATAATTGGATACAATGTTGTAGTTGGATGGTCTAAAATCTCAAAATCATGGTGTACAAAAAACTTGTTTAAAATAAAGTTGTCAGTTTTTGATAAAATATTGTAATGGGGTAGAAAAATATTGTGATTCATACCCTAAATCTCTATCAGTCAACTAGTGGAATGTAGCAACCGACTAATATATTTGGATTTGTAAAAATATTTTTCATTAATTTTTTCTTAAATATTTTGTCAGTTCATCCTTTATTCCAATTATTTTATTAGGTAATGAATAATTGGAATGTTGTTGGTACTTGTAAAATTTTATGTTTAGCTTCATTTCAGTCGACTGATATATGAATATGTTTTCAAGTATGTATGTGACTTTTATTAATTTAATGTACGTGAATTTTATTATTTTAAAGTGTGCTAGAACCCATTAATTTAACTAATATTCCAGTACTTTTATGTCATTACAGTCGACTACTTTGTGGGTTCTCAATTAATAAATGCATCAAATGTAAAACTGCATCTCATTTAAAATAAAGTAGTGAACTGCCAATTTTTTTACATAGATAAATTTTCATATACACATTGCCATATACATACAAAGAAATCCTATAGAAAATTAAAGAAGCATAACTTCAGTCGTCTTTGTCATCTTCATCATCCCCGAGAGACTCCACTTCATATAGTGTGCTTCCCAGTGAATTTAGTGTACCATTTTTTCATTACGGCTTGTCCTTCTTCCAATACGCTAAGATTTTCCTTTAATGCATCCATTGAATTGTCAAATTTCCGATTGGATTCTTACGAAAAATAGTTAAGGTTCAGTTGGGCAGAAATAATTGGACAAAAATCTAAATAAAGATTATATACTTACGCACCTCAATCCCTTTATGAAAGTCGGAAGGGGAACCCACCACTGAAATGGCTTCAACTTAGCGAGCCTTGCTATCCGAGATTGGTGTCGCAATCTTTACTAACTGTATTATATGGAGAAATTACAATACATAGGTACAATTTATGGTCAAATGGAGGTGCATGTGATTTATATTATTACCTTTCTGCTAGTAAATCCGCCAAACATCTCTACTTCATATTTAAAACGTTGTTTTACGAGAATGTCAGTCCAAGATGTGATCATATGGGGGTCCTTCTTTGGTTTGGGTCCATCCACATCAAAATGGATCAGGTAGAGAAGTTGTTGGTGTGTATAAAATAGTTAAAATATTTTCAAAGTACTATAAACAATTATATAAATATCAAAGATACATAGACTTGTATAAGAGTCTGTACCTGTAACAAATACATACTACCCTCACAAATCCTTAATGATTTCTTTTGGCATTTTTGAGTTGCGTCAAACAAGTCATCGATGTCAAGTTTCGCCCAGTTATAATCCCCAATCCAATCCACATTGTAAACCGGCTCCAAAAACCGGATATCGGTGTAATACCTACCCTTTGGACTCAATATGTAGCCACATGCGTACAACACAAATAATCGCACAAAATCCTCATCTATATCCTTTCATTCCTTCCACTTTATAAGCTTCGTGACCAATTTTGACAATCTCAATGTATTGCCTTGCAAGAAACCACATTTCTTTACCCAGTCCAAACAATTGTTATTTTCTAATTTTGTTTGTCTAGGCACAAAAAGGTCACCCTTGGGTACACCAAATATGGTGACAACTGAATCTTCAGTAATAGGAAAAAATTGATCACTCACGCGCAAACGGCATAAAATGAGATTAAATTTTCTCACTAATTGATCAATAAGTTCATTGTTCAAATGATGAACATTCAATTCCATATTTTTTTTGAATCCTACATCATGATCCAATTTTTTTTTTATGATTTGAAATATTTGAAACCAAAGAAAAAAAATTCAATGGCATGTACGATATGCAAGAGTCATGTAATTACATAATGGATATGAATGCATTATATATGAATGTGCACCTATTAGAAAAATCAATAGCATTTAGCTCTGTATTTAAATTTATGGTGCTCCAGTTATCACCTTTTTTTGTCTTCTTCGGCACTGCCTTTTTTGTGTTTGGTGGTTTGGACCCCTTAACAGCAGCCAAAGATGAACTAGGAGTATTTATCTAGTATTTCCCTTTCACAAGCTTTCGTTTCGGGGCCATACTAGTCTGCAAAATTAGCTAATTAAAAACTAGGGCTATACACTTTGTGGGTCTCATAATTCACAAACAGCTGAAAAATAAGTAACTGAAAACCTATTTTGAAAAACAATATTAAGCATAATTACAAATAGAGAAAATCCAATCAAATCAATTTGTTCTAGTACACATCAATGAACCACCCAAACATTTCTCCTTTAAGGAGTGACTTTCTTCCTTAAATACTTCGATAGCACACTCATGACAAGCTTCAACACATGAAACTCTATAAAATGAAAGGGAAACGAAACAGCTTACCGAGAGTGAAGGCCGACTCGTTCGTGAAGGTGCTCAGAACCATAGTGTCGGCATTTATTTTTTCTCAGATCTCCGAATGGAAGAATGTTTCGATGATTTTTATAATATTTTGGTGCAGTGGGAAATAAAAGGCGATTTGGAGTAAAAAGTGAATAAATCTATATATATATATATATATATATAGAGAGAGAGATAGAGAGAGAGAGGAGATATGGTTAGGGCATGTTGGACAGTGGGGATGAAGTTGATCAGATCTATTTAATCATGGTCATCATTGTTAGGGTTACCTTTTTCACTTACTCTTGTACAATGTGGATGAAGTTTATGAGATCTATTCAATCTTGGTCGTCCATTGCCCTAATTTGCCCTAGATGTATTTAATCTTAGTAGTGCATTTCATATTCAAAATATTTTATTTCATTTATTTTCCATTTATTATTGATTTGTTTTATGTCTTTTTAGATAATAATTTTTATTTGGGAATCATTAAATAATTTTTGTACAAATTTATCTCTACTTTGTTATTTTACTTCTCAGCAATTTATGAGTTATTTATTTAATATTACTTATTTAATAATTTAATTTATGAATTTTATTATATGATTATTGAAACTTACAAAATAATTTTTATTAGTTAATGAATAATATGTGTTTTTGGGATTTGATTTTTTCTTATTGGTAATTACAAATTAATTCGTATTACTTAATAAATCCCTTTCAATAATTAATAATTCCTTGCATTCTTTGAATTATGGTATTCTGTACTTCCCATTATAGCCTTTTTCATCCCGCCCAAATGCCATGAACTTCAAATTTCAAAATTTCAGTTCCCTCCCAATTATATTAGGCATGTCCAATTTTGTTGCAGGTATTTATATACTTGTTGCTAAAATTATTATAGACGTTGTGTATGGTAGTGTTATTGCTGACTAATGTACTATAGTTGTGAATACCTCATAATTTTTGTTTAATGTTTACTTAACTGCATAATATGGCTTCCCAAGTATATCTTTGCAACTTGGGGATTAATAACATCCAATTTTCGAGAAACATAAAATACTATCATATGTTGCTTCCTTTAGTTATTTTGTTGCATATCTTTATATTGGTGTTGTTGTTGGTAGAACCTATGTTATGGAAGGTACAAAGTATTTAGGAAAATGGATGGTTTAGGGTATTGAGTGGGTTACCCTCTCTTATCACCAAACTTGTGGTTCCTACATTTAATCCTTTTCAATTTTAGGAAATTTATACTTTTATTATGCTAATTCTTGGACACATTTTTCACCCATTTGGAAATTTAATTCAATAAAATGGTTAAAAATCTCTAAATCTTGGTGTGCTTTTACTTTGTTAAAATATTGCTACGGGTCTTTGATACAATGCTGTAGTCAAATGTAGAAATGTTGCATTCCATACCCTAAATCTGTATCGGTCGACTGATGGAATGTATTAGCCGACTGATATATTTGGATATTTCAAATTTTTTTGCATTAATTTTTTCCTAAATATTTTGAACCTGAGTAAATCTCTGATTCAAAGTAGTGAAATTGCGTTCAATCATCTTAAATTGAGTAAATCCCCAATTCATATAAGTCAAATTGAGTTCAATTAAGTGCAATTGAGTAAATCCCATAAAAGTCACAATTGAAGAAACCACAAGTTTGGAGATAAGTTAGGGTAACCCTCTCAATACCCTAATCCAACTAGAAACAAAAATCATTCAAAACTTTGCAGCATATATTTTATACCACAGGCAACATCAATATTCCCAAAGGCAACAAATTTACTACAAGAGGTAGCAAATAGATTATTTGAATTTTTTTAAAATTGGATATAAATGAATCCCAACTTGTAAGGATATTATTATGAATGTAATAAAGTTGAAAATTTAAACAAATAAGTTAGTAATTATAAGGTGTTCACAAGTTTAGTACCAAAGACAACAACATTAATATACATCAACATTTACATTAAAATATTGTTGTGTATCTTTGATACAATGCTGTAGTTTGATGGATAAATGTTGTATTTCATACCCTAATTTTGTATCAATTGACTGATGGAACGTATTAGCGGACTGATATGTTTATATATTTGATAATTGTTTTCATTAATTTTTTCTTAAATATTTTAACACTTCATCCTTTATTCCAAATTATGTATTCGGTAATTTGTTTTTGGAACAATGACAGCCTTAAATTCGAGGAAGGTGTTTGTTTCCATTGAAATAGTTACTGCACTAGGTACTATAAATGTTGTAGTTACTGTGTCAATTGTTGCGTAAGACATCGTACATATCTCAGTGGAGTGGTATAATTTATCAGTTGGCTCATTGCCCTACTACAACTAAAACTACCTGTCACACTTCAAAAATTGCACATTTCATTCAACTGAAAAATCTACTCATTATTTCAAATATGCACATACAAAAATGAATCAATTACATACAAAATAATTACTACCTATTGTTATCAATTACATACAAAGTAATTGGTAGCCATTGTTATCAAAAGAATTGTCATATACAGATTCATTCCTCCTCCCAAAAAAAATATTGATCTTTCATACTGTGGCACTTGTGGTATACGAGCTGGATGGCGATTAGGTTCCTTAGATCCTAGGGGTTTATCTGCATCAAATGGTTAAATTTCCAATTTAATACGATTACACTATTGTTAACAAAACATATAGTTCGATTTATCAATACAAAACATATTTCACTCACCGTAGGAAAAATAAATCTAAGAGGCCCCTGGAACAATTTCATGTACCACATGACTAAGACGCCACATGATTCACTATTATGAAACTTCATGAGTTAAAATATCAAATAATACTCAAAACCTAACAGAAACTTGCTTAAACTTACCCATTGATTTGTGTGGGTGTTTGAAGCTTAAGGGTCTTATAACAAGCAAACTCTCAGCCAAAGCAGGGACCTCGGAGAGGTTTTGAAACGCATTAGCCAGGAATTTGACCTGTAAATCGATACGCCTCTCTTTAGACCCTATTATGTCATGCATTACTGCCATCAATATTAAAGGTAATTTACCAGCATATTTTCGGCTGCTGACATGTTCTAGGTTACCAAGGAATCTAAATAAAATACCGTCTTCTTTGACCTATCAACCACAAATAGATTCCAGTGTTCCTTCCAACACACCGGGAAAAAAATCTGTAATAGCAAAAACAAATTTATGAGTATACAGAAATTGTGAAAATGATTATCATGAATTGAGAGTCGGGATCTTTCACAGATTTACTTACCCTCTGCAGTGCCAACAACTGGTCTTTACTAACCATCGAGCTCGATATGAAGAAGTCAATGTTTTTTTAAAATGTTTCATTGACGCTATTTTGATCCTCACATGCATGATTTCAAACAACACTTGTATGTGGTGAACCCAAATTTGAGTGTTCTAATAGAATGATGAAATGACATGAGATCATGGACATATTTGAAAGGCTTTCACAACTTACGGAAACATTAACCGATATAAAATGATCTCCTCCCATCCTCTCATAGTTCAGCAACCTAGACATTGCATCCACGACCTGGAAGAATAAAAGATAACCATCAGTTTTCAAAATCCCCAATTCAAGATTTCAACTATTGTTGGTAAAAAGTAGACTCACACCCATTTTAGTAAAAAAAATTAAATAGCAAACACACTCACACTGGAATTTACCCACGTATTGCTGAGCTATATATTAAGATCTCTACTCTTCATATAGTACTCGTGCATATCAACAATCAATTCACTGTCAAACATTAGAACTCAATGTGGTGAGAAAAGTGTAGCAATGTGAAAGTTATTTAAATGAAATTCTGTAAATATAAACTGACTTCTGATTTTCTGCATCGTTCATGATTTCTAAAAATTTTTAGGAGCTGTTTTTTTTCCTTTTGATTCATTCCTAAAGTTTTCTTTACTGTCGCAACCCAAAGAGACTTCAGAAAATGGCTCTTTTTTCTTTCCCTCAATGTCTTGCTGGAATTTGGGGGGTTCGCAAATGGTCACCGTCATCTTCGGATGCTATATTACCAAAATCATCCTTCACAACTTTATCTCCATCCTGCTTATTTGGGACCACAAAACTTTCATCTCTATTCACTTCATTATCTCCAACCTTTTCATCCATAAGTGGTTTGTCAGCTCTAGAATTTCTAATGTCATCAAAATTATGGCCATGGTCTAAAAATGTTTCCCTTGTAGAATATTCTTTATCCCCTGGAGAGCTGACATTATTTAGGAATTGATTTTTAGTGAATTCAAAATACCATATTTTCATCATTGCATTGGAAGCTCCCAATTCAGCCAAGTTCTGTTTCGCTATCGCTACGACATTATCCGATCTCCGTATTGCATCCTACGTAAAATAGTTCAGGTTCAAAACATGATAAAACTTTTGGATAATAAACAAATTCAATATTGTATAATTAAGTACCTCAAATTCTTTATTGAAGTCGAAAGAGGAACCCGCCTTTCGATCAACCTCAGCAGCACGAGGCATGCTCTCTTTCACTAGAGTCAGACTCTTGACAAACTGTATATAATGAGACCAGAATAGTTGGTATTCTGGGCGTTAATATACCTCTTGTTAGTCTACTTATTCTATTAATTTGGTATTTTTATGGAAGTTGCATGTTAAGTGTGTTTTCAGGGCCTTAATGCAAAAGTGTGTTAATTCGGGATTCTTAACAAGTATGCGGAATTCGGAGCAACACTTAGAAGATATTTGCACTCGAAAATCAATAAAGTACAAGTAAGTTAAGTAAGGTACAAGTGGCGGAAACATTAAATTCGCGGATTAAATAAATATTAAAATTCAGGAGTCACCGATCGATCGGTGAGGCTTTTCGATCGTTCGGAATACGTCGTCTTGGAATTTGTGCAAACATATACTGCAGAATTCTGATTTTGTGTACATGTCACGCCCCAAGACTCCGAAACTCGAGCCTAAGAGCTAAGGGAGTAAATGCGAAAGTAAAAGAAATGAGAACCAATGACCTTCAGTCATCAAACACCCACAAAAGGGTAAAAATATCACTCTCTGATACCATGTTGTCACTCCCCTAAAATTCCCGAGACTCCAGTCCAGAGAATCAGCAAATTTCCAAGGGATAACGTCAGTCAAACGACTACTAGAGTCAACAATAACAATAAAATACATGGAATAACAATGAAAAATATACTCCATACCAAATCGAATACTAGAAACTCAATAGTATCCTCAGATACCAACTGACACGCCCCTAAATTCTTAAGACTCCCGAACCGGATCCAAGGAATCCAGGATGTGATCCTTAATACAACGACCAACAAAGATATCATTAACCCCGAAAACGTATGGAATAATGATAAAAATGGTATATTTCATACCCAAATGAATAATAGAATAAAACAACGGAATCTAACGAAAATCCGGCAAAATTCTGTTTGTAAATGGAACATTCGGACACACAACCACAATAGAATAACCTGTCAATAACAGTTCGATAATAACAATGGCTCACAGGCCCAACATTCATCAATCCTACCAGGGCCGAGACAGTGGAAAGAAGCACCGCTACCCCTACACAACCCTTTATAATCAACAGAGACACAAATGCTCGAATAAGAATACAGAAAAACATATGGCAGTGCAAAATAGTTACAATAACATCCTGAAATAATAAATACAGGAAATAAAAGATACATCAATAGGGATATGCCAACAGACTGGCTCCCAAGAGAAATATATGACAATCCCATACAAAATGGGTAAAGAAACTGATAGTAGATAACTATCGTCCCTAACCAGTCGCGTTGCAACCGTAACCGCATCACCCTGCGCAACTCCAAAACCTATAACAAGAAAAATAAAAAGGAACTGTCGTTACACCGCATGCTGCCCGTAGTTATAACATTTCCTGCAACTTGGCGTGGGAATACCAAGGGGTGATGAAATACCCTTGTGAGCAAATAAGCTCAGTGGAAAAAATGATATCCTAACTATCACATCCTTTAACTGTTTAGGTAATGCTAAACTATCTAGGAAGATATATAGCCCACAACGTAACCTAGCCACAAAAACCCAAGGCACGTACTCATATGCTACAGTAAATGAGTATATATATATCGGGAATATATATATATAGGTGTATATATATAAGTACACAACGTGAGTCTATATGGTACAACTAAGACTCGTACTCCAAGTACCAAGACCAATAGTCTACACTACTCTCACCAACGTACACTAGGTACACGACACCCAAGTCCAATCTAACAAATCCTCAAGCGCTCACAATGCTAACCAGAAGACCCAAACTGAGGGAAAACACACTCACCTCTAATATCCACAAGGATTAAAATCCATCACTAGTACCAATAAATACTCATAACTCACTCCCCGAGAACATAGGAGGAGAAACACTCACGTCCTTGCGTACTAACACAATCATCATCTATATATATATATATAAGAAACATCATCCTATTCCTAGAGAAAATCTATACCTCAAGGATGGAATCACCTCATCATATCACCATACAAAAATCTCAAATTACCATCTCCAACAAGGTCAATAAATCGCCAATACTCTCGCTATGGATAAGGAACGCTAAACGGTCGAATCTCAGAGAGCACCTGAATACTACTCTCATGAAAACTACATAAGAGTCAAGGAACCAAAGCAAGGGAAAAGAAGTCCCAATGTTAAACCAACGGATAACCGAGACAACAACGTTAAGGTTAAAACCCCATAAGTGCTTATGGAAAACACCCGAGCAAAAGAAACCAATCCACTCAACATCCATGCCCCTAACACGTGTAATAACTAAAATCACCTAGGTGGTGACATCAACAACCAAGAAGAAGTGAAAGACAACACTATATGTGTGCATTGAACAACAACCAACCTCAAATACCAGAGCACCTTTGGTGTAATGGTATAACCTTATCTCCCCAATTGGGAGGTGAGGGGTTCGAACCTCCTAGGAGGTATTGTGGGTGTGTGGTGTGTGAGTTTCTTATCATTCAAAAAAAAAAAAAACCATCCAGCCTCAAACACGAGACTTAAGAATGATCGAAGCAAAGGTGAACAAGAAAACACCCTTCAAAACTTTACAGGTTGAGGTTTTTGAGAAAGAAGTCTCGTAACCTCAGAATCTCGAGAAAAGTAATAAAATATTTTTATTTTAAGAAATTACACAGTAAAAATGACTGTCTTGCCCCCGGTTTCCGTTGTTCGCCTGTCCTAGCTACGGGGGTAGGCGAAAACGGGGTTTTCCTTTTAAATACAATGAGTTTGTTTTCAAAACTTGAAAAACTCTGTTTCCGACAGACAGTTAGATAAGAGTGACTACGATTCCAAGGATTCCTATAATGTCCAAAAGGACAATGAAGGAAAAACAATACATTGGACTCACGGAACACAACCATCCGTTTCCAACTCCATAGAATCAAATGACAACATGAGGAAGATGTTTGGCACCATGCCGTAACCGACAGCTCAAGGAGTGACATATAAGTCAAAGACATGTACTAGTATACATAGTATAGTAAAAGAAATGCTTAGGAGAATGAACTAAGGACTAGAATCAAGACTGTCAAGCCACAGTACCTCGAGTACTTAATAAGATCACTCAGACCCCTTAATATCATGAAAAGGGAAAACTAGTGGCCGATACCACGGAACTAACTAATTTCAATCAATACCTCTTCCAATTCATTATAACATCAATTTCACATTTGATACTAACTCTCTAAAAAACTAACAGAATTAAGAGACCATTGTCACTCAACTAGACAGGTTCAATCACAACCTCGTCTAACCGTACTCAAAACCTCAAAGGTACGATAAATGATATATCCCTCTAAGTGGGAAAGAAATATCAAGGGTTAGTAATATGCAACCAACCAAAACCATAAGACTATCACCCGCCTTCTCAAGGACTCAAATCTCAATTGATACTAGAATCAATCCTTGACCTCAAATCTCCAAAGAAGTCACTATGCCAATATACTTAACCTCCCCCAAGGGTACAATAGTATATAATCACAAGTATAAAAAAAATATATACATTTCATTATACTTGAACAATTACTGTATTTAATTCATGTTTTCACATTATTCACTTTCAGTTGAGCATTTCATAAAATATGAATTTATTTTGCAATATTCATAATTAACATGCTCCAAAGTCCACAGGTAATAATAGCACATATAAACTTGTGTCCAACATCACATGTAATAATATCACGTATACATGTCAAATGAAATAACATAATGCTATGCAAATACAATGTGACTCAACACCACCCTTTGTCCATATCACATGGTTAACGAATACACACTCTACCCATTTGCAAGCAGAAAAGAGTACCGCACTGATCCTTCCCAAGTGAATTTTGACACTTCACTTTCAACAAGGAAGGCAGTTGCACGAGACACGCCCATGACTTAAGATCCAACGATCAAAAGCACGAAACACACCCGTGACTTTGAGAGCGGCGCATACCACCACGATGGGGCAGCAACTAACCCTATTCCAAAGATCCGAGAGTGGTGTATACCACCACGATGGGGCAAAAACCAACCCTATATCCACTAGTTCCCGGCTTACAAGTCCGGAGGTGGGAGCAACATTTTCCTGGCCAGTTGTTGCGACAATTCGACACAAAGACACCCCACATAATTTCACAACCCGCATATACCAACACCATGATTTGACACTACACAATGTTCTCTATATGCATCCAGGGCCTCAGTAATAATCATGTCTCAACATAAATATGTAATGCATCATATTTATGAAAATATCCACATACTACCACATGAATTTCATAATCTCTTTCACATGCTTTTAAAACAATAAAGCAATAAACCATCACAAACAATTATATCACATAATCATGCTTGCGATTCGTCAACTTATACTTTAATTCACAGGTATACAAGTTCATTCATTTAAACATGCTTCTAATTCCCTTAAAGCAATAATCCATGTATCATAAGGGGAACGTAGCATACGTCTAAGTTCTCACATCCCTCCCGTTCACATATTCCCTAACACATTAAAAGGGAACTAAGCCACCTATTCTTTTTCAATTCAAATAGGTATTTATTTAATTTAGCAGGAAAATAATTTAATTAATTTATCAAATTAATTCCTAAGCCCTGCCTCGATTCTAACTCAATTATATATATTTAAATTCCTAATTTAATATATCTGAATTAAAATAAATAAGGGTTTGCACACCCAAACCAAGTCAACGATACGGCAGTGAGAATAAAATTTCTCACCTGAATGTACGCTTATAGAACAGCCCGAAACGGCCCACCGTGAATAGTACCGACGCCCGAATATAGAGTTCGCCGACCAAAGTCACCCGAATAATATTTCGAATATAACGAAACGTCCATCTCGACGACCTATACGATATATACGAAGCCCATTAGCAATAGGTTAATCAATTTGGGTAAATCTAAAATAACCCAAACGAAAATTCTAACATATAAATGCAATTTCCAAACAAACCGCAAAACATAAAATTATGAAATTTTAATATGACATACCTAGCATCGATACGAAGCTACCCTCCAAAAATCAGCCCAAACTGAGGTCGGGAAGGCAACCAAACAAATGGTCGAAGTCTGGTCGAACTGAACTGCCGTCGCTGCTACACGCGACACCTCTGCGCGAACCACCTCGCCTCCAGTCCTGACGACCCACGTTGCGTCATCGCTACCCCTAGACCGTCGACGCCTCACCTGCAAGTCGCCGCGCCCCTCTATCGTCACCACTGCTCCAGCCGGTAACTCGCCATGGGTCGCGACTTTCGTCTCACCCTCACGCAACTCCTCTCTCTCTCAAGCTGCGATAACGATGATGGAGAAGGATGGTAAGGTTGCCACTTGAAGAGGAATGAGAAGAGGGAGCTACGTCGTCTGCAAATATACACGCGTATATACATATATATCTCATATTTATTTCTTATATATATATATTCTTAAATTGAATTTTGTACACTTTAAATTCAATAGGTCCATGTGACCTAATGATGTGACCAAAAGAAATAAATGTGACACCTTATACACATATATCTTTATATTGTGAAAGGGACCCTCTTTCCATCCAAAAATATAAAATAACCTCCATATGTTACTAAAACGTTCAAATGGTCCCCAAATAAAATACAGGAACTCCACGATACGTCAAATAAATAATATAGTCTGAAATAATTACATCGGGATAGAAACTCAAACGTCGGAACACCTAACAAGCTCGATCTAATAAAACGTGTCGTCATCTAGTCGAAGCACTAATGCTAAATGTCGAAACGAAACCGCGTAATCGATAACAAGAATTCTTGAACTAGTTAAAGAGGAACCGTAATGTGCTCCAGTCGACTTTAAACTAAACGCGAAAAATTTACATTCGAAATACTAAGGATAACCAGGATGTCATGAACAAGTGACGTCATAACCAAAATTAAATCATTAATAATTTCAGGAAAAAGGAAAATAACACGGGGTGTTACAGTACAAGTAGATAGCGGGACAGAATCGTCCATTCAACGCCATTTCTTAGCCTTTAAGTTCTCTTGGAGTGCAAGTAAGGAACATACCATATCTGTACCAACTTTTGTCTATAAATACGAGTAGAAGTCATGAAGAAAATATCTTTTGTATTCTTTCAAAAACGTATCATTTTTCATGAAAAACCTCTATTTTTGAGAGAGGTTCCCTTCCTCAAGAACCAACCTTCCAATCATGAAGATGGTGGCTTCATCATCAATAATGAAGTCTCCCATTTCCATGAGCGGCTAGTCGGTATCTAGGGTTTCCAACGAAACCCTAGCCGAGTAATGTAGTCTTTTTTTATTTTTATTGCAAAGAGGGGAATATGTTGAAGGACACTCATATGATGATTACGTAGTGAGTGAACAAACAAGACCACCTAAATAAGATTTGTTTATTAATTCTTTACTTAAGTTGAGACTGAATTAATGATTTATCTTGAACAACTATGTTTTATCAACGGGGCAAGAAATTCCGTTATTTAATAACGGTTTCTACATAATGGTACTTATTTGGTATGATAAAGTTTTAGGTTTACACAATCCATGCCTAGAGAAGATGATTGTTAGGGTGCTTTTTATTTTCATGTTCTAGGAGTAGTTGTAGTATAGATGCATACAATAGTCATACTAATCGAAGATGGATTATAGCGAATACGGACCGATTCTATCCTTTTTGGGACTAGGCAATTGCTTGTAGTATTACTAGTCTGATTCATATGAGTTATACCGCCCTCTTGCAATAATATAATTAAAGGATTATGTTATAACGCTAGTGGTGGAGTTGGAATTCAACCCTAGACTTGTTTATCTTGAGTGAAACAAAAAATATTTATCTTTATTTTATTTTATGTTTAGTAGTTTAATACAACAAACCAATCAAACAACTTTTATAAATATAATTCAATTCGCTACTTTATAATTATTTGAAATACGACTTTGATCTCTGTGGTTCGATATCATCTCTACCCAATTATACTCTACTACTCGCGTACTTGCGACTGAGAGGTTAAACCTAGATCGTGTTAATTCCTTATAACGCCCTGCATTTTCCTTTCTCTTTTCTGGAATTCTTTTCCAAGTGTTAACGTTTGTGATGTCACTTATTCATGACGTCTTGTGTAATATCGGTACGTGTAAATTTTTTGCATTTAAGTTTTGGACTTAGCGGGACGAGATTATGGACTTTCCTTTCCGACTTCGGGATTTATTATTCGCTGACGACTACGTGAGTTCGCTAAGATATTTTCTTGTTGGAGCTTCGAAAATATTATTACTTTCCCAAAAGTGTTATCCTAATTTATTTTAGACATTTCGGTGTAGCATATTTAACGGCTGCATTTCAATAGGTGTAATTACGTGAATTGTTTGTTATATTTTTATTTTATAATTAATGAAAATTGTTGGAAACGATTTCGGGAGAGAAATGACCGAAGGGTAAATGAGTATTTTCATATTTAGAGCATTTAATGGAAAGTGTAGATATTTGGCTAAGTGTTGGGGTATGAATGACATGTGGGTAATTAGAGAGGATGACAAAGGATAGAAGGATAATTAAGAGGCATGATGACACTCTTATAATTAACCCTAAGTTGAGAATAGTTTGGTCATTTCCCACTTTTTAAGTGGTGTCTCATTCCTAGCCCTTGATTTCATTCTCCCATATTTGTTCTAGACCCTTGGATCATAAGGCTTTGTTTGGATGACACTTAAATGCAAGAATGCATTATTGTTGGTCTTTCACTTGGCAAGACATTTTTGTCACCCCTTGGATGGTTAATTCATTTCCATTGCCTTATTCTAAACCCTTGGATGTTAAGGCTTTGCTTGGAAAATTAATGGGTTTTGTGAGTGGTGTGTTTAGTCTTCCATTGAAAGACTATTTTGTGGCCCTTGGATTAAGTCTTCATTTGTTGGCTAGAAGCTTGGTCATTGAATGGTGATAGGGGTGAGTGGGAAATTTCTACACATGTGTGGGCGTAGTTGTATTTCATTTGGTAAGACTTTCTCATTTCCTCTCAATTTTCTCTCATCTTCTTCCTCTTGGTTCTTTAGAGGTGGATTTGATCACCCTAAGTTGGGAGTTGGGTGTGTCCATCAATATGGAAGAGGTTCATGGTGTCCTTTTCTTTGGTTTGAGCCAAGGATTGGTAAGTGTCCTTTACTCCTTGTGTGTTTTCTTTCCAAATCCTAGTTTTAGGTTTCTTGTTGAACCACGTCATAGTTCTTATTCTACTCTTGTGTTGGAGTTTGATTCCTTTCTAGGGGACTATGGTGAAGCTTCCCACTAAATTGCTCCTTTAATTTTGGTGTTGGGGTGAGAGCTAGGATTTCTTGACCTTGCCTTATGGTTGTACTTTGCTCTTCAAGAGGTAGGAGAAAACTTCATAACTAGTCATCTTGTGATTGTGTAGTAGGGTGAATTAGATTCTAGGATTCCTAGCCTTAAATTAAATTGATAAGTGTATCCTTGAATTGTGAAATTAGGGTTTGAACATGTTTATGTTAATTAAACCTTATGTATGGAGTACTTGTAATGATATTGAATAGGGTTATGAAGCATGCTAGTTGGTGGTTGTTCTTGAGATTTCCAAGACTAAAGTGTGCGTGTATGCCTATATATATGTGTATGTATGTGAGTATATTTATGTATATGTGTAAGTGTATTTATACATATGTGTATGTGGGTGTTAGGAAGGTAGTCTTGGAATGAGATTAGGCTAGCTCTTTTGGGTAACATCTTTGAGGTTATACTATGTGATTGGTGTAACTAGGCATCTCAACTTGGAGTGACTATCTTGTTTCCCTTTTGTGAATGGTATTTTCTATGTTGGGAATTGATGTTAGGTTGAGGTATGATTCATGAAAACTTGTTTGAATTGAACTAAGAGCATGTTTAAATGAATGAAATTATTTTGCTTGTGTATTAAATGATAACTAGATGAATTGGAACATTAATTGTGCATGAGAATGTTATCCTTGTATATGAAGAGACAACTTGATGATTTGGGATCATGAGTGTGCATAAGAAGACATTCTTGTTGAATGGTGAAAAACATTCATGTTGACATTTTGGGAATGTTGTTTATAAATATAATGAAATACATAATTATGTTGTTGCATGACCCATTGAGAAATATTGCATATGGGTTCACCTTTTGTAGAAATAATTCAATTTGTGTGGTCTATGTCCGTTTGTGTATAATGCGTGAGTAGACTTGTTTTGGATCGTTGTAAGAACTGGCCAGGGGGTGCTTCTTGCTCCTACCGAACTAATCTTCTAAGAAATGCAAACGGTAGGGTGAGGACTTGTCCAAATCCTATGTGCACGACCGTGCCGTGTTTGACGTTTTCCTTGTTAAAAGTGTAAGTGTCAAAAGCACTTGGGAAGAACGGTACGATAAATCTACCTTCATTCTTGAGCGTGTATTCTCAAAAAGTGAATGGTTAGAGAATGATCCTATTGACCCTTAGAGTAGGGTGGTGTGGTAGTGTGAGTACCGTGAGGTGTGTGAGTCACATTGCATTTGAGATTGCTAATATGTGATTTATGTTGACATGTGTATCATGATATTACTGTATGTGGTTGAAGAGCATGTTTAATGTGAAATTTGATGTATACAATTCATATATTGTTAAAATGCTCAAGTGAAATGGAAGGATGTGAAAATATGATTTGCATGCCTTATTTAAAGTATAAAGTGAGATAAATGCTTATGCTTGTTGTTGTGTGCTTATATACCTTAGGGGGTGATATGAGTTGGTTTAAGGACTTTCTTGTGATAAGTAAAGTCTGTTATGGCTATTGAGTTGAAGTCTTGAGAAGGCGGTTGATGGTTTTGTGGTATAGTTAGCGTTGGTGTAACAACGTGTCGTCAATTGTGCTATTGATGTTTTGGTCATGATAGGTGAGGTTAGGAGAAAACCGAGTCGATTGGGTATTGATAACCCTATGACATTGTTAGAAACCTAAGTGAGTTGATTTCGAATGTGAGATTGAGGTTGAAAGAATCGGAAGAGGTTCTTGGTTGAAACTAGTTGGTTTTGCGGCAACGCCCACTACATTCCCTTTAGCAATCTTAAGAAATGGAATGTCATCGGAGTTGTAGTCATTCTCGGTTAAGTCGTTATAGGGTTTATGAGTTTAAATGTGGAGTGAAGTGTGGTTGAGTTAGAGTTAACGTCTTGTGTATAGTCACTTTCCCTTTCCTTCGAGTTGTTTTTTAACTTCGGTTCTTCATCTATTTGCTCCATTTGATCATCTACAAATACGCTTTGGTTTTTCGTTGGTTTCGGTTTGTTTCCCCAAAAACGGATTTTTCATAAGACTTGCATTTGAGTATATTCGGTCTTTAAGTGAAAAACCCGTTTTCGTCTACCCCCGTGATGCCGACAAAAACTTTCAGTTTTGGAATGGTTTTAAAGTCATGAAAGAAAATATTTTGACTTTTGAAAGTCGGTGGTGTATAAAACGGAGACCGGGGGCAAGACGGTTAGTTTTATAGATTTTCAAGAAAGTATTTTTGATAAAACTAAACCGAGATTAAATGATATTTTTCTCATTTCTAAAGTTCCTAAATGAGTTGAGGCCTTTGTCCCATGTTTCATAAGTGTTTAAAGTGGTTTTGAGCCCATTGGAGCATTTTTCGGGTCCATAAGTCAACTGGTGAGTTTCGTCGGTCGACTGACAGATAGGCTGAAAACTTCCTATTAGGTTCAGTCGACTGATGGGTCTTGGTCATTCTACTAATGGCCTCCATCAGTCTACTGATGGCCCTTGTTAGTCAATTGATTTTCCCAGGATGTCCTAGTGTAGTCCTCGTTTCGACGTTGTTTCACTATTTTTGTCATATCTGTAGCTACTAGTGTCAGATTGAGGTGTTCTTTAGCTTTTTAGAAAGTTTGACTTCAATCTATTTATGTTAGGGTTTCAAATCACTTCATTAGAGTCATTTTTGAGGGTGTAATGGTCATTTGAAAGTAACGGTATGTTTTGAACTTCGACACGTCACGATAGCCGATTTTCAAAATGTCGTAGTTTCTTTCTCACACCTTCAAATTTGGTTCCGTTAGTTCCTATGACTTATTTTAGGTCCAAAACTTGTCTTTAAACTTGGAAATTACTATTCTACCCCTGAAATGACTATTTTACCCTTGAGTGAACATGGGTGTTTAAACGGTCCGTTTAAGGTGCCGATGGATTTGTTCCACTTCTCTTTCGATCTCGAGTGATCTTGTTGACGTCTTTTAGATGTGAAAGGATGTTTTTACCCCTGTGTGGGTGTTTGATCACTATAGGTCAATTGTTTTCATTCCTTCCGCTTTCCTTTGGTTTTCGGCAACCTTCGTGATTTCCCTTAGGTTGAAATGACTATTTTACCCCTGTGTTGGGTTTACGGATGTCAGTAGTGACATGTTAGGTCATTAATAGTATGATTTGATAATGATTTGAGGTTTTGGAGATCGGTATGCTCGTGGCCTAGGAAGTGTGAGTGTTATCCTTCCTGGAGTGTTATGAATAGTAGTATTGCTCCTGTGATTGGTATTTAGTGTTAAGTTGATTGTCAGTGTGAGACTGGTGGGTACGAGTCGTAGGGATCTATGAGATGGTGTGTACTAAGTGACTTGTATTAGTGGTATATCTCTATGTAAATATATACGTGCATATATATATATGTATAAGTGTGCGTTATTATATATGATTGCGTTGTGCTAGTTGCCTTAATTTGTTGACGCATGGTAGGGGACTAGTGGGATGTGTTTACGGGGTCTCGTATTTTCGTGATTTCCATGTGGGACATTTGAATGACCTAGGGTAGATGCATGTATACGGGTTGGTTTGCACTCGACTTGGACAGTCGTAGGATGTTATAGTTATGATTCCTTTCTCCTATGGGGATTTGATGAGCTTACCCCGGCATTCTATTACCTGGTGTCCCAAACGCCAGTTTACAGGAGAGGTTTCAGCTACGGATTGCTTGGGGTGCAACGACACTTGGCACAGATGCTATTACGGGATTTGGGACGTTTTTATGTAGAGTTGTTCATTTTCTTTTCTTTTGCTTGTTCTCTATATTGGGAATGTTATTGTTATATTTCTTGGGAGCCACTCTGTTGGCATTTCCCTTCCTTGTATTCGGTATCTGTGCATCGTTGTATAGATGTATTATTTTGGCACCTCAATGTGCCTTGTGTATTATTTAGTTTAGTTTCTGCCTGATTTTGTATGGAATTATTGTTATTAATAATATTCCATTCAGTTTATGGTTGTTTAAGACCTTAATTGGTCTTTCTTTGTATGGATTATTCCTCGAATTCCTCGGATGTCCCGGTTCGGGAGTCTTTGGAATTTAGGGGCGTGACATTCCTTATTTTTAACACTATTATTATAACATGTCTAGAACTGATCATAAGTTTTTGGCACCGTTTCCAGGGATAAAATGGATATTTAAAATTGTTATATTGCAGTTCTTTGAATTATTATATCAATTTTTAATTTTTCACATTTTCTTTTTCAGATACAACTTTTGCCGAAATGCAAATTTTCCAGAAAATTCACGGACTCCAGTCTCCGATCGATTGTCTACTCTAGTGATCATTTGGTAAGTACTAACGATCGATCAAAGATATCGTTCAGTATTATCTCTGATCGATCGATTGTCTTTCTGATCGTTCGAAATACCATTGTTCACAGAGGACCAAGCCGGTCAGAATTGGAAGGGACCTGCAGATCTCAAATGCGACAAGCCCAGAAGCTTCGAAGGGTTGGGGAAGTCAGCGAGTTCCAAAACCCGAAAGAAGACGCCTGTATAACTTTCTCCTCCGCAGATATGCGGGGCATTCAATCTCCACATAACGATCCCTTAGTTATCTCTCTCATGGTCTCAAACTGCTTGATCAAGAGAGTGATGGTGGACCCAGGAAGCAGCGCCAACATTATCACTAAGTGGGCCTTCGAGAAGCTAGAGATCAACCCTCAGGAAATAGTCCCCTCTAAAAGCCCGATAATAGGATTTGATGGTAAAAGGGTGGAACTAGTGAGAGAGATCCAACTACCAGTAACAGCGGTGAGGCGCACGCTCAGAGAAACTTTTGTGGTGGTGGATGTCAAACCCTCATACAATCTCCTTATGGGCAGGGGATGGATCCATCGGATGCACAGGGTTCCCTCAACAATGCATCAGGTCATGCGATGCATTGACCCAAACAAAGTTGATGTGATTGATATAAAGGGGGACTAGGTCGCAGCCAAGGAATGCTATGCAGTCACCATGAAGGGCTTGAAGAAAAGATAGAACCAGTACGGGAGGTACGACCCAAGGTGGTACCCGATGATCAATAAAAATTACAGGAGGGCGGTTTGGGGTCACCAGTAGCAGCTGAACCTCTGCTGGAAGTTCAAATTTGTCCCGACCAACCCAAAAGGTTTACTTTTATTGGTTCAGGCCTCAGTCTATGAGAAAAAGATGAAATAGAGTCCCTTCTCCGATCCAATGCTAACATATTTGCATGGAGCCATGTGGACATGACCGACATCGATCCATCGGTAGCCCAACATTCTCTCAATGTGGATCCCAACGCAAGACCCGTTAGACAGAAACAAAGGGGAATGGGGGCCCATCGAAACCAGATCATAGCTGAAGAGGTTGATCGACTTATTCAAGCAGGATTCATAAAGGAGGTCCAATATTCTTCTTGGTTGGCGAACGTTGTGGTGGTCCAAAAGAAAAACGGAAAATGGAGGGTATGTGTAGACCTCACAGATCTGAATAAAGCCTGCCCGAAAGATTATTTCCCCTTGCCAAAGATCGATCAGATGGTAGATGCCACCGAAGGTTTCGAACGCCTGAGTTTTCTGGATGCGTACTCTGGGTATAACCAGATACGAATGAACCCAGAGGATGAGGAAAAGACTGCCTTCATCACTGAGTCAGGTACATTTTGTTACATAGTTATGCCTTTCGGACTAAAGAATACAGGTGCTACCTATCAAAGGTTGGTTAGAAAGATGTTCCAGGGCATGATGTGATTTACCATAGAGGCCTACATCGATGATACGGTTGTCAAAAAGAAAGGCGAAAAGAGACCACCTAACCGATCTGCAGCAGGTTTTCGACACCCTCAGGAAGTACAATATGAAGCTCAACCCATCCAAATATCCTTTCGGACTGTCCTCAGGCCAGTTCTTGGGGCACATAGTTGATCGGACGGGAATACAAGTCCTCAGGAAGTACAATATGAAGCTCAACCCGTCCAAATATTCTTTCGGACTGTCCGAAACCTGAGTTGTCAGGAAGGGTGTCCAAATGGGCAATAGATCTCGGGGTGTTCTACATAACCTATGTCCCCCAAACGGCCATCAAAGGACAGGCACTAGCTGACTTCCTGTTGGAAACAGAAACTATAGACTCCGTACTATAGACTCCGTAGAAGAATGTGAGTCTGGATTATGGGTCGTGTTCGTGGACAGATCATCAAATATCAATGGAGCAGGGATCATAGTTGAGCTCGTAACACCGGATGGTACTAAAATCCAACAATTCGTTCGATTGGAGTTTCCTGCCTCCAACAGCGAAGCCATATATGAAGCCCTTCTTTTAGGAATTCGGTTGGCCCGAAGCCTTCAAGTACAGAAAGCAGAGATTCGAAATGACTCCCAGTTGGTCGTACACCAGTTAAATGGGGAGTATGAAACCCGAGAGCCAAAAATGGAGGGGTACAAGAATTTGGTTTTAAGAGAAGTCGAAGGGGTCCAGCAGATAACCTTCGAACAGATTCCCAGAGGAGATAATTCCGTAGCAGATCATCTGGCTAACCAGGCCTCCGCGGCAGGAGAAAGCATGACTCGCGTTGTACCGATAGACTTTATCGCCTTGTCGAGCTTGGAGCCTCCTGAAGAAGTAATGGTCATTCCCTGGGAGCTAAGTTGGATGGATCCTATAACAGATTATTTAAGAACCAATGCATTGCCTAAAGCAAAATCAGAAGCCCGGAAGATAAGAATGAAGGAAGCCAGATATGCTCTTTACGATGGCCAACTATACTGCAAGTATTTCTCCAGGCCATATTTGAGATGTCTTACGCCCTCCGAAGTTTCGGCAGTCATGGAAGAGATTCATATAGGAGCCTGTGGTAATCATTCCGGAGGAAGATCCTTAGCTCATAAAGTTCTCTCCCAGGGATACTTCTGGCCCTATCTGGCAAGGGACGCTGAAGTCTACGCCTGACACTGCAAAAAGTGCCAATTTCATGGAGATGCCATTTAGCCACCGCCGGAATTATTGAACCTCACAATTATCCCTCACCCCTTTGTCCGATGGGGTATGGATATTGTGGGCCCTCTTCCGCAGGCTATACGGTCAACCACTCATGTTCTTCTGGCTACAGACTATTTTACCAAATGGGTGGAGGCCGAGGCATAACCCGCCATAACAGGCAACCATGTTATAAATTTCATCTGGAGCCATATCATCTGTAGATTCGGGTTACCCCGAACAATAATGATGGATAATGGCACCAATCTTGATAACAGGAGGGTCCAAGCACTCCTGACAAAGCATGGGATCAATCAGAACACTTCTTCCGTCGACTATCTGCAACGAAATAGGCAAGCTGAAAGGACAAATAGAACCATCTTTGATACACTGAGGAAAAAACCTAAAAAAGCAAAAGGGGAATGGTTGGAGAAATTTCCCGAGGTGTTATGGTCCTATCGGACTACTCCTAGGCAGCCAACGGGAGAGACACCTTTTGCTATGGCTTATGGGGCAGATGTTGTTATCCCGACTGAATTGAGGGTACCTACTTTAGGGAGTTAAGCATGGGAAGAAGGTTCGAATAATCAGCACCTAGCACATGATTTGGACCTCCTAGAAGAAAGAAGGGAAGTTGCTGGGATAAGACTGGCTGCCTATCAGCAACAACTCAGGGCACGGTTCAATCAGAAAGTCAAAATGAGAGAATTTCAGGTTGGCGATATGGTGCTCAGAAGAAAGATTGGAATTGTGGGAAAATTACAAGAGACATGTGAATGACCATACACCGTAATTGAGGTCATCGGGCGTGGAGCTTATCGGCTTCGGAAGAACGAGACTGGCCACATCGAGTCTAACTCTTAGAATGTTTATCGGTTGAAGAGGTATTATCCTTAGATAAGTCTATTTTCCTGTTAAAAATAAAATAAAAAGTGTGCCTTACGTATGACACCTTCTCTAATTATAATAAAGCATTTGTGTCCGATGTCCGACACCTATGCTTCATGATTCTCCTTTCAATAAAGATACATTCGGTTTTTATACAAGTGTTCCATGTTCAATATTAAAATTTTCCTAAGTGTTTGAGTTCAAACTTGATTTGAACTAACTAGAGGATTGAATCAAGCCTCAGGGGCCAGATGCCCGAAGGCTCAATTCTATACTAAAACTTTGCCTAAGTGTTTGAGTTCAAACCTGATTTGAACTAACCAGATAATTAAATCAAGCCTCCGGGGCCAGATGCCCGAAGGCTCAATTCTTTATTAAAACTTTGCCAAAGTGTTTGAGTTCAAACCTGATTTGAACTAACCAGATGATGAAAACAAGCCTCAGGGGCCAAATGCCCGAAGGCTCAATTTTTTATTAAAAGTTTCCTAAGTGTTTGAGTTCAAACTTGATTTGAACTAACCAGAGGATAACAGCAAGCCCAGGGGCCAGATGCCCGAAAGCTCAATTGTTTTCATAAATGATTAAAGCTCAAACACTAAAGACAGAACAAGAAACGAATAAGTGAGGGAAAATTCTTGTTCATTAATGAGGAAAAAGAGAGTTACAAAATTACCCTTTTGAGGGAGGTAAGTACAGATAAAGTTAAAAAGCCTAAACTACTGATCGGGAAGATGATATTCTTCTCCTTTCAGGATGGCAGCGAATTTCTTCTCATTTTCAGAGGCAGGAGGATTTTCGTAGGGCATCATCACTTCCATATGGGCATCAAATTCCTCTGCGGTCTTGAACTCCCGAGCCTCCAAAGGAATATGTTCCATTTCGTGCCTCCATCGCCAAGCTCTGGCCGATCGGAGATCACAGATGAAGTAGTATCGATTATACATGTCAAGACCCCCTAAGCGGCACACTTCCATTTTGTCCGGTTCAAGATCCAGCAGCTTTTCTGATTCTGCCTTTTCAACTGCCATATTTGTGTTAGCTGCCTTCGCTTCTTCCAACTCAGCAACCAAGGCAAGTTTTTCAGCCATCAGAGCCCGTTTCTCTGCCTCACCAGTCTCCATAAGAATTTTCTGTTCTGAGACAATCTGGCGAAGACCATCTGCCTCTTTGATTAGAGTAGTCCGATGGACGTCATTTTGCTTAAGTTAGGCCTTCATACCGGCCATCTCCTTAACATCAGATTCCAAGATGTTGTTGAAGGCCTGAACCCCATAGAGAAGCTGCATGGTAAGGAAATGATTAGTACATGAAGTAGCAAACAAACAAATAGACCAAGTACAAAAGGGTGAACAAGTTTTTACCTCCATAACCATTATTTAAGTCTTCTTGGCCAGATCAATCCTGGAGATTTTGGCTTAGCGGCCCTATCAGCTGGCATCCAGATACCCTTCGTCATAGCCCAAAGAGCTTCTGGCTGGGTAAGAGTGATTTGGTCGACACAGACCGGAGTCCCGTCTGGCAGAAGGAATTTCGGTTCCTAGGGAACTGAGGTTCGGGATGTCTCCGGAGCAAGAAGAGTATTGCTTGTAGAAGTAGTATCAATTTGAGTTCTCGCCCTCTTATTGGTCACTCCACCGGCTGTACTAGACCGGGTCCTGATAACTGGAGGATTTACAGGAGGCGGGGGTGGAGCTATCGGGTTTTGTGCTGATGGTTCTACCGGGTTCTGAGCAGGAGGAGGTACCGAAGCCGACGGAGGTGTTGTTGAAAGGGGTACAACATCAACCAGGGCAACCCCTTCGGGAACCTGAGGGCATCTGGCAAAAAGTGGTTTGTCTGGCAAGTCCATCATGTCAACAACAGCGCCCAAATTAGAAATTGACTCAAGGTTTTCCAAAGTCAACAGGTCAGTAGCCGATCGGGCCTTGCCCTAGACATGGGTTTTCAGGAGGACTATACGTTATTTTATAAAGGTAAGGGGAATGTCCTTATCCTCATAACCCAGAAATTTGTAAGTATAATCCCCCCGATGAAGGTCATAGTGTTCGCAAAGGCAAGACACTTTATGAAGGGGGCGGAAGATGGGCAGACGGATGGCACCGAAATTATTTGGGATTGGAAATATACGCGAAAAAGGGTAAGACCAGTTGCCACTCACAACTACCATTCTTTCCTTCCATCCCTTATCGTACTTTTCCGTATCAGTACATATGCTCCGGCCTTGGAAGGGAAAGAGATTGTATCTACCCCTACTCGCTCTGGCGTTCTGGAAAAAGTAACAAAGGAGCAGGTTGGCTAAACCTAGATTGAGATCCAGGTCCCTATTGTACAGCAGGAGCATGGATATAATCCTAAGGTTGTTTGTGTTCAGCTGAAGGGGGTGCAAGCCTAGCATAAAGAACGCATAGTGAAAGAAAGGGTGAAGGGGGAACCATAAAACCCTAAGGTGACATGCCGATAGCAGAATGCTACCGGGTGTTAATCCCTGACTCTTACTAAAGTCTAGGTAACCTGGGTAAGGAGATACATCTACTTCCTTAGGTACTTAGGTCTCTTCCCGGAGGTGTTTAACGTCCACCTCAGGTCGGACTCTCTTAAGTGGGGCCACTACAAATGGTTCAGAGGGCTTTGGATTCGTAGGATCATTCGTTGATGAATCCGAAAGGTCAGTATTACGGGGAGTTATTTTTGGGACTCCTTGGCGATTGGACTGGGGACTATCACTGCTTGTGGAATCAGTGCCTGTAGTGGAGGACATAATGACTTCCTCTACTGACCGGGTATCGTCACTGTCAGATATGGTGGCAAGAAAGGTAGAAGAGACAGAAGAGGGTAGAGGTGAAAATTAAAGAAAGAAAGGACCGATCGACTTACTCAACTGGTGAATGAATAGTCACAGAAGCTTCGGGAGGCAGCATGGTTCTATTATACTGAAAGGTCTAAACTAACCTACGTAAAGGGTGCGGTGATGATGAGGAGATAAATTCCAGAAATGAAAAGCTAAGGAAGAGAGAGGCAAGAGCGGAAATTTATTAAATATAGAATGAGGAATGAGATGGAAAAGTGTTGGTTTTTATAGAAGGGGAGAAGGAGGCCAAAAGGCTGCACGAAGTCCGAAGGTCGCGCAAACCACGATGAGCCATCATGGTGCTAAGATTAAGGAAGTAATGGCCACACATTTCAAATGCCAATAAATGCTTATTGTTGATTGACAACTCACCGAACCCTCATCTCCCATAAAGTGCATGTATGTATATATGTTATAATAGTGTTTAGATTTTCGGTCATGGGATTTGAAAAAAAAATAAAATCAAAAGCCCATAACCTCAGGGGCCTATGTAATAGTCAAAATAATACATGGCCCAACAAGAATGGGCCACATGGCTGATGGGCCAAAGACGGATGAACCAGAGACGGATGGGCCGAAGACAGATTGGCCGAAAACAAGTGGGCTAAAAGAGATATCGGGCATGTGGAAAATTCTAGAATTTAAGTGATCCACAAGTTAAGGAGTAGTCCAGCTATGGAATGAAGAGTCCAAATAATGGTAAAGTTTATCAAATCCCCTGATTTAAGGGATTGATAAACTTAGGTAAATGGGCTTGACCCATTTACCCACATTGTGTATAAATACATGGCTTTGATGAATGAAAAAAGGATCCAAATTTTTACCCCAATTATTGTTGTGTACTTTTTCTGCATCTACAACCACAGAAAAGGCTGATGGGCCAAGCCCAAAGAATATTCTAAAAGATGTGTGGATTATAAGAAACAAATAAACATTCATATCCCATGAATGAATGGATTGGGATGAGAATGGAAGGAAGATAGTGTCAAATCCCTTTTAAAAAGGGATTTGATTGGCGTAAAGCCCGTCTCTTACTTTTATATATATAGGATTGAAGAATGAGAAAAGTATTTGATTGTCGTGTATTTTTCTACATCTACACAATTGGCGCTATTTGTGGGAAACCGCTCTTGAAAATTTTTCAAAGCTTCCCACTTTCTGCTAGTCTAGGCTGACATTGTTTATGGCGGTTATTACCCGATCCGACCAGTCCAAATTGCCCCCAGCAGGAGGCCAACCCTCGAAAATCGAGGATCCAATCCGATGAGCTCTGGAGGAAAGAAACGCCGAGTTAGAGAGATAGAATGCCAAACTAGTGGTGAACCTAGCATTGTTGCCACCCGCGGCACCGATCCCTTTTGTGGGTCAGCAGAACTCACAGCCGGGTATCAAACCATTTAGACCAATTAGCAGGCCACTAGACAGAGAGGCATGGTCACCCGACAATTTCCAATCACAACTAGGAGGATTATGCGGAGTCATCCCTACAAGTGATTGGGGTACACAATCCCGACAAAACCCTAACCATGAAAAAGTTGGAAAAGATCATCGTCAAGTTCCAGAGAGAAGTACTCAAAGACCTGAAGGTCTAAACCCCCAATGATCTAGCTACCAAGGCATCCATAGACTCAATACAAATGTCATTCACACTGCAATAACCAGCGTGCCCTACCCGGAAAGGTTCAGACTACCGAAGTTAATCATGTTCGACGGCACAAAAGACTCGACCGAGCACATCTACCATATCCATACAAAGATGAACATCTACAATAAAAATGAAGCCTTTCTTTACAAAATCTTCCCAACCATCCTAACCGAAGTAACCCTGCTTTGGTCCCGAAATAAGCCACCCCTATCCATAGGAAGCTGGCTCAAACTCTGCGGGCTGTTCATCGCCCAGTACTTTGGCAACAAGAGACAAAAGAAGACAATCTCTAGTATGTTCACTATGATCCAGGAGAAAGGTGAATCCCTGAAGAGTTTTGTTTCGCGATTCAATGTGGAGATGTCATCAATCGACAATTATGACCAGCACTGAGCCGTTGAGGCTTTCAAGATGTCACTTATCCCCGGAACTAAATTCCATCAGTCTTTAGTCAAGAGGCCGCCAACGGATATTGGAGAACTCAATTCTAGGGCACAAGGACACCTACGGATAGAAGAAACGTTGGTCATACGCTAGAGAAGAGCAGCCTTCGCAAGTGTCGAGGCAAAGGCATCTGAATCAAAAGCCAAGGATCAGGCATCTGACCCAAAACGCCCAAACACCACTGCTACACCATCCTAGACCTCAGAGAAAGGCCAGAGGTTCGAAGATAATATTACTCCCTTGAGAGTTAGTCTGGGAAAATTGTACCAAGAACCTAAGGGTAGAGGGATCTTTCGGACTCCAACACCTATTATGTGGCCAAATAGGGAGGTCGATCAAACCAACACTCGCGCACCTTGGCCAAGGGGGAGGCAGGATGTCACGCCCCGTTATTCCAGAGACTCCAATCAGGAGAATCAGTGAAAACCGAGGTATGACGTCACAGAAAACGACAACCAAGATTAACAATAACATCGAAATACATGGAATAGGAATGAAAATGAAGTATTCCATGTCACCTGAACGATAAAGAACTCAGTAGAGAAATTCTAACAAAAATTTGGCAGAGTTCCGTTTGTAATTGGAACATCCGGACAACCCAAATTCAACACAATAGAACAACCTGCCCATAATAACAAGAATAAAAGCAATGGCACGTAGCCCAACATTCTAGAAACCTAGTAGGGCCGAGGTAGTGGAAAAGAACACCAATACCTCTCTAAACCCCTCTAAAATCAATAGAGCCCCAAATGCTCAAATGAAAATATAAAGAAAACCACATGGCGATGCCAAAAAGGTATAAAGGCACCCCAAAACAACAAATACCGACTGAGCCACCAAGCTCGAATAAAAATACAGAAAACTCAATGGTAGTGCCGAACAGATACAATAGCACACCAAAAATAATAAATACACAGAATAGAGATACAATACAAGGGAATCTGCCAACAACCTAGCTCCCAAGAGAATGAAATAATACACAAATGTAACTACGAAAAGAGGAACAAAACTACCGTCCCAAATCACCCGTATCGTTGTTGTCGAGCATAAGCCGTGTTGCGTCCACCTGCAACCTGTGTGGGGGTGAGCACAACCTCGGGGGCTCACCATAATATCAAAACATCACACTCATAGCCGTCTAGAAAAGGTTAACCATCCCGTGTACATGCATCTATCCTAGGTTAGTCAATCGTCTCATATGGCACCCCACCAATCCGAGACCCCGTTAATAACCTCATCACTAACCTCGAGTACACTACGAAAATCATAAGAACTACATATCAACGAAAACATAAACAACACATATATGTACGTACATATATATATATATATACGTCATGTACGTAACTAAGCCTATCACCTAGGCCTTTAGACAAACAATCTGAACTCCACTCTCATCTAAAGATACAACAAGACTAACTATCTACCATACCGTGCACCTAGCATGTTGCTCAAGGTTCCTAGGAGGTAAATAGGTCACTACTTAGGACCACCGAAAAGGAATAACCATTCTTCTACGTACAACAACCAGTGAACCAACCCATTCACTCGAAAAAACATAAAAAGGGAAGGCACTATCTCCACATCGGATTCGGTAACCAACCGAACTATCTCTAACACACACTGCCTCTCTAGGCACTAGAACGGGGTATTGGAGTCGTTTAGTTCCAAACTAAAGAAAATGTTGAACCCCGGAGGATTCAACAGGTTTTTAAGAAAAAGTTAGGACCCAGTCAAATCTCATTTGGTTCCAACGTCTCCGAACCCAACCGAAACAACAAGAATCACACTAGGTGTGAGTATGTGAACATCACAAGTCCGGGCTCAAGCCCAAGGAATAACTATACGGGAAAGAAGAACTACTAGAGTTCAAACCAATAATCATTTGAAAAACACTTTTAAACTTCTTTCAAATCTGGTCCGAAGACCTTTGACATTTATTTAAAAACTTATAAAAATATTTCTGAAAGAATGCCCAAACAAAACCGGGCACCAGAAAGAACTCTAGACAAGAAGGTAAGAGAAACCTAGATTTATCAACCACTAACGATACCGAGACCTCGAAAATAAGATCGAGATTTCTAAAACAGGGGGCAAACCGTACCCTAATTCACCGATTTTTACAAAACAATTTCAAATAGAATTTCCTGAAATTTCTTTCAAAAATAGATTTCCACCGATACTCCCGGTACTGAGAATTTAAAACATTTTATAAAACAGGTATTTAAACTTCTGTCTTTCCAAAAAAATAGTTAACAAGTCTCGGGGTAAGCGAAGAACACGTTTTATAAAAATCCCCAAGTTTTAAGTTTTCAAAACTTTGAATATTCGACTCAAAAGATCCTAGACATAACCGAGGATTCAAGAACAAGACAAATCATACCCTGAATTCACTTAAGTTCCCAAGAGTACTTACGGAAATAGATTTTCAATAGACACGACAAATGACCGTCTATAACTCATACACCATCAAAGTGGAAGAATGAACAATAAGCTCGAAATTACAAAACCTAAGGGGACAGGAATACTCCACACTACCGGAGAGGTCTAACAATCATCCTGTGATGATACTAATCGCCAATCACAAAGGCTTATGTGGCCAAGATCACAATTTCAACTAAGTATCAATATACTGCTACCCAGCTCTACTAGAGCCTAACATACGGGGAACCCTTACGCCCAAAGGTCACTTTTTACCTTTTAACTTGAAGTTTTCACAGTTTCCTTTACACTAGAAAATTCATAACTTTCATTATAATTTAACCACGGTTACAATATCCATCACAAATACCGCGCCTTAGCGCCTAAGAGAATAATACAAATCTCTTATTAAAATTTCAAATATAACATGCTCAATATCAATAAGCAATAATAACGATAATCACATGTCAAATAAATGCTCAATGTGAATGTCAATGCAATGACAATGTAACTCCAATGCAACCCTAACAACTAGAGGGTGAAACAAATATCCAGGAATCCCAAACTGTTCACTGCTGGGGCAACAAACCCACAACAGGAAGGGTGGGCATCGCCAAAGAGAGTACGGATACCACGTCCGCCCGGAAACCGACAAGTGAGGCCCAAGCCCTCACCCCCAAATGTCTAGAGAATTGAGAGTTACTAGCTCCCTGGGTGCTAGACCACCCCCTGGCCAGTTGTTGCGACATTCCAAACGATCCAGACATGCACGTGATATAATTGAGGCATGCAACATGCACAGAAATAATATATATACCATGGTGTTGTATGAATGCAAAATGTCTCCATATGAATTTAATATGCTCAATAAAATGGTATAAAAGCCATGCAGTCTCATACAAAGCATACTTCACAATTTAAATTACATAGTAAATAAATTCCATTTCACACAGAAATTTCCGGGTTCTCGATTACCCAATCTTTATAGATTTTATATACCAGCATGCTTTTAATTTAATTCTCAAAAATTATTTTCCATTTAGTCCACCTCACGGACAATTAGACAATTTAAATTCTTTATAATTTACAAGAAAATCAACATCAAGGGAACTAAAATCAAATCTAAGTTATAACGTCCCTCATCCTCGTAAATCCCCTAACTTATTTTAATTTCCAATAAAATATAATTAATAGGGGAAAAATAAATTAACCGAATCTACGTCCACCTACACCTTCTATAAACCTATTTCAAGCTCAATTGGGTACTAAACCGCTTATACCAATTTAATTTAAATAGGTTTATAATTATTTTAAATATGACAAATAATTTATTTAATTTCTCTAAAGGAATTTCTAACTCCGACATCATTTAATCCATTTATGGGTATTTTATTAATTATATTAAATTCCTAGATTTCAGTCTATCACTAGGAATTTAATTTAAATGTATTTATTTACCCAAAAACATGCAACGAGGATTTATTAAAATTTCTACGCACTATTAGTAAGTGTCAGATATGCATATATATATAAGAATATATATATATATAAATTCCCACCTAATTTACTCGCTTACAAACAGTCCCGTCGTGAACAGTACTAGCCGTGAATAGTGCTCACCGCCCAAAGTTGTCCGAAAAATATTTCGAATGTGTCGAAACGACCGCCTTACCATCTTATTCAATATAGTTGAAATCCGTTAGCGATCGATAAATAATTTGGAACAAATCTACAAAAAACTAAACTCAAAACCATACCGAAAATATGAAATTCCCGGAGAACCGCTCAACGGTTTCGTACCAATTTTGGATATAACGTACACGGTACTGAGGCCGAGCTATCCTCCGAAATTAGCTCAAACCTAGCCCGGCACGCCACTGACTCAACCTGACTCAATCCGGTAAACTCGAGACTAGCCACCACTGGTCTTCTCGCGTAACCACGGCACGAACCAGTACCACTAGCGCCGTCGTCACCGCTGGTCTTCTCTCCGACGAAGACCTCCCTAGATCGATGACCCTCAACCACCGTCAAACCCTCTCACTACAAGTTTCGGCGTCGCTGTTTCTTAGTCAGCGAACCACCAGTCATGCCGTCGTCGACCACCATTGTCGACCTTCCTGCTCACGATTGCACCGCCAGTCATCACGCCAACACCAATCATCGTCGATGCCTACATCAACGTGACCGCCTCTCTCTCCAGCTCCGATTTCTCTCTCTCTAACTCGACGAGAGAGGAGCAGGTATGTGATGAAGAAGAGAGAAGACCACTACCTGCGTGTGTGTCGTGAAGGAGATGAATGTTGGTTCCTGATGATAATGATGAAATAGAAGTTTTGGGATATATCAATAATACAAATACATATAGTTATGGGGTAATTGCAATTGTAACTCTCACTTCCTCCATAATCACATTATAGCCCCCATATATTTCTCACATATATACATACATATATCTAAATTATACTAACAACTCTCCAATTTTTCATATTGACATGTGTGACTCTCATGTCTTGCTAATTCACACTTTAACCCCACGACATACATTATATCTATATATATATATATATATTCCCATGATTATATAATTATAATTAAATACACATAAATACAATAAGTCCCGTAAAATATACTAGGGACATTCAAATGATTCCACACGAGCCCATAAAATTCACCGAACTACAAATAAATAATATAGGCCCAAATAAAAACTCTGGGGCACAAACGTTATCCACCAATTAAATCACCGAAAACCCCACGGTACTCTAAATAAATAATAAAGTCCGGAATAAATAATTCGGCTATATAGTCGGATATAAATTAATATAAATCACGAATCGACTCGCAACGTATACCTTGCGAACTTGAAAATTATATAGATAGCTAATAAATAATATAAGTCAAAATAAACACTCCGAGTACAAAACATTAACGTCGGAACACAGAACAATTCCGAACTCGACTCCGTCAAAAGATTGGTCTCAGTCCATCTATCCAAATTCTCGATCCGCTAAATTGATAATCGGAAATCCTTACTAATGACAACTTAGAACCCGCCGCCTCAATTGTGAAAACCGAAAAAAATTCATTTAGCTAATAATAATAATAATAAAGGTAAAATCATAAGAAAATCCCTAACCGATGATACGCGTACTCAGAAAATCTACGAGTCGCCCGATAACTAATATCAACGAGGATAAATAATATGGGGTACAAAACTCAACCACCGAAATGCCGAGTACGTACAAGACCCCTCGAATAATCACAGGCAATAAGGCGCGGAAAAAATCTGATATAAATAAGTAAACTAACCTAAATACCCCTAAGCACACAAATCAAACAACAGATAGGGGTACCCACATACAAACACAAAGAAATAAGCTCACCAAATAGATAAAACACGTATGTACAAATATAGAGTACATCAATCTAATCAGGTGCGTACTAATCCTGTTACAAGGGAAAACAAGAATGTCAGACCCTTACAACACTAAATACCTAACTCGAAAGACTGAGTCAAAGCCTCGGATGTCGGACATACTAAGCGTGTCGCCACCCAGTTAAAGCACTAGCCGTGAATCGTCACAACGAAATCGCATAATCGATAAAAAAGACTCACGTTAATGTTCCATCAAGCCCGAAACACTAACTATCGGAGTCGAACAACTGAGTCAAAACATTTAACGTCGGATATACAAATCGTATCGTCAACCAGTCGAAGCACTAAACGTCAAGCGTTAAAACAAATTCACTGAGTCAATAATAAGAGTCAACTTAAACGTTTCACTAAGTTTGAAATACTACCGTCACGTCAAGTCACGTTATAGCCACAAAAGTCCACGAAGTCGATGAAGAGAAATCGCAAAGTCGTGATGTCGAAGCCAGAACTCACGTGAATGTTTCACCCGTTCGAAACATTAAACTCACCGTTAATTCTCATAATCGCCAACGACAATCCAAGAAGTGGTCAACAAGTCACTAGTCGCGTCATCCCATCATATCAAGACATAAACGTGAAAAATTTACACGTGAGATACCAAGAATAACCATGATGTCATGAACAAAGGACGTCACAACCGAAATTAAATCAAAAAATAATTCCAGAAATTTGGGAAAATAATATGGGGTGTTATACTGAACAGCTCGTAAGGGTTATCCACATGGGTCACACAAGTCCTAGCAAGTAAAAAATAGAGCAAGCCCACATATCTCAACAGATCTATGGAGGATACCATTGCCACACGAAGATCATCTAGTAATTTCCATCATGGTTTCCAACTGCCTAATCAAAAGGGTAATGATTTATCCGGGGAGTAGCACCAACATCATCACCAAATGGGCATTCAATAAGTTGGAGATTAACCCACACGAGATAGTACAATCAAGAAATCCGATAGTCTGGTTTTTCAGCAGGAGAGTAGAACCAGTGGGAGAGGTCAAGCTACCGATCTCAGTGATAAAGCGTACCTTAAGGGAGACTTTTGTTGTGGACGTCAAACCCTCATACAACCTATTAATGGGTCGAGGCTGGATTCACCGGATGCATGGAGTTCCTTCCACCCTCTATCAAGTCATGAGGTGTGTGGACCCCAACGGTGTGGACGTGATTAACATCTAGGGAGATTAGGTAGCGGCCAAAGAATGCTACGCAGTTACTTTGAAAGGTTTGAAGATAGAAGCGGGGCCCGAACAGGCCTCAACAGTCAAATTAAATCTCGATAGTCAATAGAAATTACAGGATGGGGGAGTGGGCTATCCCCAATAGATGATACTAGACTTAATATTTCGGTTTAATGAAAAGACTTGATATTTGATCATTCTCCCCAATAGACATTTACATTTGTTGTTGTCATATTTGATTCTTTAATATGATGCAGAATATTTTACCATATTAAGAATAAGCATATTTGTAATAATGAATACAGTGCCTGATTGGGATTGTTATTATATTATAAATTTTTAATTAAACAAATTAGTTTTAATGACATGCAATGTATGTTGTGAAAAATAATATTATTCATGACTTGCATTGCATGTCATTATTACACATTATTCATGACTTACAATGCATGTCATCATATGTAATAACGATGTGCATATTACGTCGTGAAAGAAAATTTTAACGACTCACTATATAAGTCGTGAATAATTGAGCCTTTTTACGAAACCTCTAGTAACAACATGATCATTCGTGTCGTGAATACTCATTAACGACATGAATTGCATGTTGTCAAAATGAATATTTCTTGTAGTGTTTCCTAAGTGTTGAATTCAATACACCTTGAATTAATCGGAGGACATCTACGAGGCTCAAGGTCTAACACCCGAAGTCTCGCACCAAAATGAATAAATTCCCTAAGGGTTGAGTTCAATATACTTTGAAACAACCAAATGATATCTGTGAGATTTAGAGGCCCAACGCCCGAAGACTCACTTTAGCAAGTAAAAATTCCTAAGTGTTGAATTCAATATGCTTTGAATTAACCAAAGGGTGTGTGTAAGGATCAGGGGCCTGCACACCCGAAGCCTCAGAAGTATGCAAAATTTTGCTAAATGTTAGTTGATTCATCCATAGAGAGTCAAGTCAGCAATTAAGGAACAAAAGCATGAATAACAAAAGAGAAGATTTCATTTATTGTAATGGAAAGTACAAAAGTGGCCTTGATAAGGGCAAAGTAATACAAAAAGAAAAGAGAAAACTATAAAATATCTAAGTCCTATGACCTTGACCCCTGAACTCAGGGCTAAGGTCATCTACAATCTCAGTTCGAGGTTACGCCACTATCACGTCCTGTATTATGAGGTTACGCCACACAGGCGCCACACAGGCACCACACAGATGCTTCGTAGGATCCTACTTGGCACCCAGAAGATTCTATACTTCTCCACACTTCTCCGGAATTCTCTTGAGTATTGTAGAGTTTTCTACACTTGTATAGAATTGTATAGAATATACTATAATTATATAGAACATTCTAGAGTAGACTAGACATGGAGGATTCTAGAAATCTCTCCACTTTTCCTTGTAAGGCCCTTGGCCTATAAATAGTGGTGAGAGCTCATTTGCTCACCATCCAAACAATCACACAAGTTCTCAAGCAATACAAGTTCTCTTGAGTTTAATTGTTTCTAAGCTCTCTTGCCTAACTTTCTCTTCTTACACACTAACTTTCCGCATTCACCTAGCTTTAGTTGCCCACTAAGCTAGAGACCCACAAAAGGATTACTTAGTACTTCTCAAGCATCTTAGAGGTGTCTAAGGCCGTACAGTTCCTTGGAAACACCAATTTCGTGATAGTTGGTATCAGAGCACAATTCGTGAGGGATTACAACCTACTTGCAAGAGAGTATGGTAGAGATAACTTCCACCATCACCCCATCCGTGGAAGAACAAGAACGCGGTAGGGAGAAACAATGCCCACCCACTAACACCAAGGCAAGGTCGAAGTCCAAGTCCAAGGACACTCAACCAAGCCTTGGGACACGCATTGATGACATAGAAGAAACTATGGCCATCATGCAGAAACATATAGTGGCGACTCACTAACGCTTGGAAGAATTGGAGTCCGATGATGCCGACTTCCAAGACATCATGAAGGGGCAACTCAATAACCTATATGGAGACCATCGCAAGGAGCTACGCTTTCTTCGTGATAAGATAACCACCCTACATGTCTACATGGATCGTTAGCTTGGCAACATTCGAGCATTCATGGAGGACATGCGTGCCGATTGGGCCATTTGTAAGCAAGCCGTAACAAGTAGCGCCACTACTACTCGGGAGGTCGGAGCTCCCTAAATGGATGTCCCCAAACCAAAGTGCTACAAGGGGGAACATGTGGCTAAGGAGGTAGAGAACTTCCTATTTGACATGGAGCGATACTTTGACGCCAAAGGGATAATGGATGAGGCGACAAAGATCAACACCACCATACTCTACCTAGTGGATGATGCAATGCTATGATAGAGGTGTAGACATGACGACATCAACAAAGGTACGCGTTCCATTAATACTTGGACAGATTTTCGTAAAGAAATTAAGAGGCACTTCTACCCTAAGAATACCGAAGAAGAAGCTATGGGAAGCTTTCGCCGGCTCAAGCAAATAGAAACCATCTGAGACTATGTCAAGGATTAAACATCGCTCACCCTTGAGATTAACGAGCTCTCAGACAAGGAGTCTATATTCTTCTTCATGGATGGCATACAACAATGGGCCAAGACGGAGCTAAAGCGACGTGGTATGAAAGACCTTCCCACTGCCATCACGGAAGCAGAGACATTGATCGATTTTAGCTCCAAGAAAGACTTTGCCGGAACTTTGGCAAAGGTGGGGGAGAGAGGGGCAACACTTCTCATGCCACCAACACTGCCCCTCATAAGGAAGGATTCCGGAAAGATGGAGGCAACAAGTCCCAAAAACAACCGCCATCACCCTGCTTCAGATGTGGTAAGATGCATTGGACACGGTTTTGCCCGAAGAAGAAGACCGCCAATGCCATGACACTCGAGCACCCAGAGACACGGGAGGCACACATGGATTCGCTTCAAATCCTTAATGCCATCAAGGCTAAGATGAAGGCCCCTAAGGCAGCACCTAAAGGGCTCATGTTCATTGAAGCAACCATAGGAGGAACATCTACTAGAGCATTGGTAGAAATCGGCGCCTCCCACAACTTCATAAGCATCGACGAGGCCAACCGACTAGGCCACAAGTACACTAAGGAGGACGGTTCCATGAAGGCCGTCAACTCAGGCGCCAAGGCCATATATGGCTCTTCCCGAGGCATACATGCACGCATAGGCCAATGGAGTGGCCTCATCGAACTCTCAGTGGTACCCATGGATGAGTTTGCCTTAGTCCTTGGCATAGAATTCTTGGAACAGGTAAAGGCCTTTCTCATCCTTTACACCAACACTATGTGCATCATGGAAGGCAATACTACATGCATGGTGCCAGTTGAACGAGGTGCTAAGATTGAGGCTCACTCCCTATCCGCTATGCAATTCAACAAGGGGTACAAGAAGGGAAAAGTTATCTACTTGGCCACCCTACTCGACTCACCAGAAGACCCCTCAGAGCCTTCCCCACATGAGGAAATGCCCATAAAGATCCGCTCAGTACTACACGAGTACAACGATGTCATGCCCTCGGAGCTACCAAAGAGACTACTACCCCGAAGGGAGGTAAATCACAAGATCGAGTAGGAACCAGGTTCCAAACCACCATCCATGGCACCTTACCGTATGGCACCACCGGAGTTGGAGGAATTGCGAAAGCAGCTCAACGACCTACTCGATGCAGGCTACATTCGACCATCCAAGGCCCCTTATGGCGCACTGGTCTTATTTCAATGCAAGAAGGATGGGTCACTACGTATGTGCATCGACTATAGAGCTCTCAACAAGGTGACCATAAAGAACAAGTACCCCATTCCTCTTATCGCAGACTTGTTCAACCAACTTGGAGGAGCACGCTACTTCACCAAGCTGGACTTGCGCTCAGGGTACTATCAAGTGTAAATCGCAGTAGGAGACGAGCCAAGACCACATGCGTGACAAGGTATGGCTCTTATGAGTTCTTAGTCATGCCATTTGGTCTCACCAATGCACCGGCTACATTTTGCACCTTGATGAACAACCTATTCTATCCCTACTTGGATCGCTTTGTGGTTGTATACTTGGACGACATCGTCATCTATAGCACCATTTAGGATGAACATGTGCAACACTTGAAGACCATCTTCCAAGTTCTCCGAGAAAATGACCTTTATGTGAAAAGGGAGAAATGCTCATTTGCCCAACAAGAGGTGATGTTCCTAGGACAGAAGATAAGGGATGGGAAGCTATTGATGGATGAAAGCAAAGTGCAAGCCATACGAGATTGGGAGCCGCCCACCAAGGTGCCCGAATTACGATCATTTTTGGGTCTTGTGAACTACTACCGCCGTTTTATTAAGCACTACTCAACACGAGCCGCCCCTTTGATGGACATGCTGAAAAAGGGACGCACATGGAGCTGGACGGAGGAATTCCAAACTTCATTTGATGACTTGAAGAAGGCAGTGATGGAGGAGCCCATACTTAGCCTACTAGACCACTCTAAGCCTTACGAGGTACACACCGATGCCTCGAACTTTGCCATTAGGGGAGTTCTCATGCAAGAGGGATACCCCATAGCCTATGAGAGCCGCAATCTCAACGATGTCGAGTGGCGCTACACTGTGCAAGAGAAAGAGATGACCGTAATCATTCACTGTCTTCACACTTGGAGACACTACCTACTTGGGGGACGGTTTGTGATCATGACCGATAATGTTGCCACTAGCTACTTCCAGACGCAGAAGAAGCTTAGCCCCAAGCAAGCACGATGGCAAGATTACTTGGCCGAGTTCACTTATCGCTTGGAGTACAAGCCAGGCAAAGCTAATGTAGTAGCGGATGCACTTAGCCGCAAGGCAGAACTCGCGGCCATTAGTCGGCCACAACACCCTCTTATGGATCGCATCAAAGGGGGAGTACAGCATGACCCCATTGCAAAAAGCCTCATTCAACTCACCAAGGATGGCAAAATACGACGCTTTTAGCTTAGGGATGATCTTTTCCTCACTACGGATGACAGGCTATTTGTGCCTAAGTGGGGAAACCTACGAAAGGAACTCATCAAGGAATGCCCTGACACCATGTGAGCTGGACACCCAGGAATGAGGCGCACACAGGCAATCCTTGAGGATTCGTACTACTGGCCCCGGATGTGTGACGACGTCGAGGCCTATGTACGCACTTGTCTTATTTGCCAGCAAGACAAGATAGAGCACCAGCAGCCGGCTGATCTACTACTAGAACCACGACCTATCCCAGAAGGTCCATGGGAGAGTGTCTCAATGGACTTCATCACGTGCCTACCCAAGTCTAATGGTTGTGGCAGCATCATCGTAGTGGTAGATCGATTCAGCAAGTATGCCACCTTCATACCTGCCCCAGCTGATTGCACAGCGGAGTAGACAGCATAGCTCTTCTTCGACCAAGTGGTCAAGCAATGGGGGTTACCACAAAACATAGTGAACGACAGAGACCCACGCTTCACAGGCCGCTTCTGGACGGGACTTTTTCAGAAGATGGGTACAGGTCTCAACTTCTCTACCAGCTTTCACCCCCAATCCGATGGACAGACGGAGCATATCAATGAGCTCTTAGAGCTATACTTGAGGCACTATGTTAGTGCCAACCAGCAAGACTGGGCCAAGCTCCTTGGAGTAGCACAGTTTGCCTACAACTTGCAGCAGAGTGAGGCTACCAACCACAGTCCCTTCGAGATAGTGACCGGGCGATAACCCATGACGCCTAACGCTATGGAATCAAGTGGAGATGGAAAGAGCCCGATAGCATACAGATTCGCCAAGGGATGGCATGACCAATCCAACTTGGCTAGAGCCTACCTAGACAAGGCAGGCAAGAAAATGAATAAGTGGGCTAACTCCAAGAGAAGGCCCCTAGAATTCATGGAAGGAGACTTGGTCATGGTCAAGCTGCTACCCCAACAGTTCAAGTCTTTGTGAGCGGTGCACAAGGGGTTAGTACAACGCTATGAAGGTCCCTTCCCAATCATCAAACGAGTTGGAAAGGTCTCCTATATGGTGGAGCTACCACCAAAGCTCAAGATTCATCCAGTTTTCCATGTCAGCATGCTCAAGCCCTACCACAAAGACAAAGATGATCCAACTCGAGGCATATCACACCGAGCTCCTACTACCGTGGTCACTTTCTTCGACAAGGATGTAGAGTGCATCCTTGCCGACAAACAGGCGAGCAGAAGATGAGTACCCAAGTACACAGAGTACTTGGTGAAATGGAAGAACTTGCCAGATAGCAAAGCAAGCTGGGAGCATGAAGACACACTTTGGCAGTTTGCAAAGCACATTCAGTAATTCAAGTAGAACGCGACGAGGACGTCATGAGCTTAGGTGGGGGAGAATGTCACGTCCTGTATTATGAGGTTACGCCACGTAGGCACCACATAGGCGCCATGCAGATGTTTCATAGGATCTTACTTGGCACCCGAAAGATTTTAGACTTCTCCACACTTCTCCAAAATTCTCTAGAGTATTGTAGAGTTGTCTAGACCTGTATAGAATTGTATAGAATATACTAGAATTGTATAGAACATTCTAGAGTAGACTAGACATGAAGGATTCTAGAAATCTCTCCATTTTTCCTTATAAGGCCCTTAGCCTATAAATAGAGGTGGGAGCTCATTTGCTCACCATCCAAGCAATCACACAAGTTCTCAAGCAATACAAGTTCTCTTGAGTTTAATTTCCTTCTAACCTCTCTTGCGTAGCTTTCTCTTCTTACACACTAACCTTTCACATTCACCTAGCTTTAGTTGCCCACTAAGCTAGAGACCCACAAAGGCTTACTTAGTACTTCTCAAACATCTTAGAGGTGTCTAAGGTTGTACAGTTCCTTGGAAACACCAAGGCCGTGACACTATGCTCTCTTCTCTACCTCCCCAGTCTCCAGTAGAGTCTTCTGATCTGATAAGTTTTAACGAAGGCCATCTGCCTCATTCGCCGAGGTGATCTAGTGATCATTTGACTATTGCTAAAGTTTCTGCAGTCTAAACATCTCCCAGACATCAGCCTCTAGAAGATGATTATAGAACTGAATAACATAGAAAAACTGCCAAGGAAAATATGAGTTAATGCCCGAAAAGGAAAAATATGAAAGAAAAACTAAAGCCAAGTACAAAAGTGTAGAATATACCTCCATGCTTATCTTTGAGCCCTTCTAAAGAAGCTCAGTCTTAGTGCTCTTGGACTGAGCTGCCCAATTGGCTGGGGTCCACAGCCCGTGTCCATCACCTATAGAGCCTCAGGCTGGCAAATGGTAAGATGGTCTGCGCAGACGGGAAAACCATCTGAAAGAATGAACTTCGGATCCCAAGGTATAGCAGAGCTGGAGGCATCCTGACTCGAATGAGGGTCAGCAAGGGAGGTTCCCACAGTGTTGTTGGTATTGGCCCTCTTATTGGCTCCACCACCCCCTACACCAAAACAAGGTATGGTGACAGGGGCATTTCCCCCTGCTGAAGGTGATTGAGGAGACGGGGGAGGTGGATCTGAAGTCCACGGGTTGGAAGGTGGTGTTGGTGGTGCCACCGATATGGGAGGATTAATCACCGGGGTAGACTCATCGGTCTGTGGGCTTCTCCGTCAAGTCATGGGCTTGAAAGGGACTTCCATCCTGTCAACACCAATGCCCAAGTTAGAAATCTCTTCAAAGTTAGCAGGGGTAAGGGTTTCAGAGGTATATCAGACTTTGCCCCAGATCCTCTCTTTCAGAAGCCTAAATCACCCAAGTATGAGGCCAGGAGTCAGATCAGTCTCCTGATATCCAAAGAACCTAAGCACGTACTCCCCCCGATGGAGACCACAGAACTCACAGAGGTATGTAATCTTATGGAGAGAACAAAAGATGGGAAGATAAATAGGCCCAAAAAACTTGGGGATCGGTAGGTCATAGAAAATGGGTAAAACCAACTACTGTTGACTATGACCATCCTCTCCTTCCAACCCTTATCATAATTTTATTTGTCAGAACATATGCCTCTACCCTGAAAAGGGAAGAGGTTGTAACGACCCTTAAACTCTCTGGCATTTTGGAAGAAATAACAAAGAAGGAGGTCTACTAAACCTAAGTTAAGATTAAGATCCCTGTTATAAAGGATTAGCATGGACAAAACTCTAAAAAAATTAGGGTTTAGCTGAAGGGGGCTCAGCCCAACATGAAATGGGTATAGTGGAGTAGGGGGTCAAGAGGAAATCTCAAGACTTTAAGATGGACAACTGACAGAAGGATGCTACCCGATTCTACCCCATCGCTTTGGGAGAAGTTCAGATATTTGGGATACGGGGCCATGTGAACACCCTCGGGCATATCAACATCTATCCTAAGGCGTTTGACGTCAACAACAGTCCTTGATTTTTCCGAAAGAGAGGTGATAATAAAAGGGATAGGGACAGATGGAGCTTCGGGGTCCTCATCACCAGAAGAACTTCCCTTACCCGACAATTCAGGGTTTACTGAAGAACTTGGTAGATCAGGTTAGTAGAGGGACTTGTGGGCACATGTGTTTCCAAATGAATAGATGAAGGGCTACTATTGAGGTTCTCTGGATCAGTCCCGGAAGATAAAACCACCTCACTCACCAACCTAGTATCATCACTACCAGACATGTCTACAAAAAGGTAGAAGAGACAGATAGGGGCGAAGGAGATAAGAAATAAGAAGGGAATTGAACTTATGCAAGAGTAGGGTAGAAGAAGTCTTTGGTAAGATCTAAAAAATGCTTTGATGAAGTTATGTGATGAATCAAGTGTAGATCAGGAAAAAGAGTCAAGGTTAAAAAAAAAATCAGAGAAGTTACTAAAGCTTGTATGAAGATTTTTTTTACAAGTGAAACGATTAAAAAAGGTTGGGTGGGATTTTATTGAGCTCAAGGAAGAATAAAATCCTAGCGTGAAGACCGAAGGTCATGTGCCGCAATCCCAACCCTCAGGGGCGAAGAACGAGGAAGTAGTAGCCATTCATTTTGATAGGTGCTCAATATTGTCCATTTCAAGCCCCTATCTTACATTTCTTACGTCTCTACATTCCATTATTTGCTATTTTTATGTCGTTTATGTGTTTAATCATGTTTTAGGAGCTTAATGCAGAAACATAGTTAACTTTGATGAATTAACCAAGTTCATGTTTGTTTCTATCCAAGACGAGAATCAAAGAGGTGTTTTCGACCATAAATGGCTCTTGGAGGGCTAAAAACGTCATTTCCCGAAGCCGTCACTTTAAGCAAAATGTATCGTGGATTCAATATGATCATTCTGGCTTAGTTACGGAGAAAAATGATTTTCACCATAATCCTTACGCTTGATCCTACGGTTTCAGACTCAAAAAGTGGCCAGAAACTGCAAAATTATGCTTCATCCCATGCTTAGAGAAAACCAAGCTATGCTTGGTACCTACGCTTGGAGCGTAGCTACAGAAAGTTTGGAGATTTTCTGCGGGGTTTTACCTATTTAGTCATTGTTTTAAGTCCACGATACATCTGCGACTTCAGACCTCTACATACATTTATATACATATATATATATATATATACATATATATATATATATATATCAGAACTTAGGGTTTGTACTAGTTTTAGTGTAAAATTACCAAAAAGGGCAACCATTAGGGTTTCCCGCGACTTCTCTATAAATACAAAGTTATACATCAGAGGAAGGGGGTTTGTTTATTGAGTTTTCTCACGTATACATTCAGAAGAGTTGTTGTAGAGAAGAAGAGCCATTTAAGACCTAGAGTTCCAGAGAAGAAGACCATGGAAGTTGTCTCTACATCACCGATGCAGTCACCGCCTACCATGAACAACTAATTCGGTATCTAGGATTTTTTAGCAAAACCCTAGCCAAGTTATGTAGTTCTATCTTTGTATTCAATTCTAAAGAGGGGAAGTTGTGACCGTACTGTGATGATTGTAATAGATGAAAGACCAATTTTATTCTTGAAATAAGTTTACATGTTTATTTTTTATTCTTCTCTTAGGTTTAATAAATATGTTTATCTTATACAATCATAATTATTCACTATGAGCATGAACTCAGATGCTTAATTTGTGATTTTCTACACAATGGTGGTCATGAAACTGGAAACCCTAGGTTGACATAAGTCATGCCTTGGCAAATTGGAATAGAGATGCTTTAGTTTATTTTCTTGCTTTGGGAGTAGATTAGAGTAATTTAATTGGCATGTACTAATCAATTCAGTTATGAGATGGGTTGTCGCGATTCAGTTGATGGTAATCCTTTTTGGGGTCGTATTTAGCTATTTGCGGTACAACCTGATTCACAGTTTACGGATCGCCCTCTTACAATTGTTATATTGATAAAACTATATTATGAGGTTAGTGGTGGAGCGATGAAAACCATTGTTTTCTCTCTCTCTTAAATCACAAACCAATTTACTTTGCTTTATAGAATAATTTAGTTAATTTAGATAATTTGGTCTTCGATCACTCGAAACCAAACAACTTTACAGAAAAATAACTCATTGTTTTTGGACTATTAAAGTGACAATCTTAGTCTTTGTGGGATCGATATCCCTTACTCAAGCTTTACTATTCTACAATTGATACGTACGTTTGCATAGGGTAAAACCTAGCATTGTTATAAGAGGCTATTTTTAACACATATTTTTAACCCCTCTAGAAAGACATCATGTTTTTGACGCCGTAGCTAGGGACTAAACATTGTTCAATAGCTTTAGTAGTTTATTTATATTGCGTTATTGTATTGTATTTAAAGTTGAATTTTTTGTATTTTTGTGAGGTACTTTGAGAAGCACAAAGAGATTTGGCGGAGCAGTGAAAGTTGCATCATTGAACCTCTTGTGAGTTTTAGTTTATCTTAATTTTGAAGTAGATAGTTTCATTTTCTGAAAAAACAAATCTGCAGTTTTCGTGTAAACTGTCAGAAACTCATATTTTCAAAAACGAGGTGAGGTTTTTGAGTGGAAAAGTGCCATTGAACAAAACTCACTTCAATGCAGTGAGCTCAGTTGATTTTAGACCGAAATACATCGTTTAGGACCTCAAAACTACGATTTTGTGATTATCAGAAAGAAAAAAAAAAGTTTTGGATTTCGAGAAGATGGTAGACCATAATGCTGATACAAGGAAGGAACCAACCACATTTTTGAAGGGATAATATGTGCCATCCGTGTATGAATCGTATGTTGAATTTCCACAAAAAGATGGAGTCAAACATTATGAGATCAAATCTAGTGTCATTGATATGCTTCCGAAGTACTTTGGACTTAGCATTGAGGACCCGTACCAACACAAATGATTTCTTAGAGGTAGCCTCTACTGTTAGGTATGATTATTTATCCAAGAATAACTTGCGAGTGCGATTATTTCCTTGGTCATTGAGGGAAAGAGCCAAAAGATGGTATATCAAATTGGATGAAACAACTAAAGTTGATTGGGAAGCCCTTAAAAAAGAATTCATAGAAAAACATTATCCCATTGGAAAGACCTCAGAAGCATAAGATGTTATCAAAAGCTTTAGAGAGTTGTCTGGTGAGCAGTTTAATGATGTGTGGGAGAGATATAATTAAATCTTCTATAAGTGTCCCCAACCATAGGTTCTCTGAACATGATATAGCTAAGAATTTTTACATGGGACTTGGAGATGCAAATAACACTTTGATAGATGCATCCACACAAGGTCAATTTATCCTGAAACCGATAAAAGAACTTTAGAGTTGTTTGACAATATTAGTGAGAATACAATTCAATATGAATTTGAGTTGAGATCTAGAGGTGGACAAGATAGAAGATCAGAGAAATCTTATGTCGTGAATCATGGTGATGTGAGAGATTCAATGGCATTGATAGGAGAGAAACTATAAAGAATTGACAAGTTTCTTCTGTGAAGTCATTCCCCTCCTAGAGAAATGTTAGAAGTAGAAGCTGAGTATTCTCAAAATAAGTGTCAGAAGATAATGGATGTCGATGTCAATGCATCGTGGAACTATTCAAATAATGCCCATTTCACTAATTCATACACCTCAAATGTTAGAAATCACCCATTCTTGTCCTATAGATCTACAAATATGGATAAATCACCACCAAGGGTTCAGCAAGGACAATCGTCTAATCCACAACCAAGGTTCCAACAGGGTCAACAATCATTCGACTCCCAACCAACAATCATGGCTCGAAACCCTCAGTCAAGTTACCAGCCTTGACAACCATCCAATAATTCTCAAGCTCTCCGGCCATTCAATAATAATCAGATTCTCCAACCATTCAATAACAATCAGGTTGTCCAACCATTTAATTATCAAACTCACCCTCAAGGAAACCAAACCCAAGGATTCAATCCAAATCAAGCTTACCCTCCATATCCTCAAAACCAAATCCAACATCAAAATCCACCACTAAGACCACTTGGCTTTGAAGAAGAGGTGATGAGTGCCCTGAGGGAGTTTAAAAATCAATCTAATGATTCTCAGGGGACCATCCAAACACTGAACTCTCATTCTCAATTCATTGCTCAAATGGGAGCCAAAATGGCACAACTAGCGAATGCTATGGATAGGATAAAAAGAATATTGCCTAGTCAGCCGATAGTGAACCAAAATCCGTAACAAGCACTGGAGCATGGATTCATTGTTGAGACTCGTCATTAGACAGTCCAAGCAGTCACAATTTTGAGAAGTGGATAGTAAGACTGAGGAGCAGCATGAGGAGAGACTGAATAACCAAAAGGCCAAAGAAGTTCAAAGCAAGGCAGAAAAATAAAATCAGAAGAAAAAGGTTGAAGAGGTTCAAAGAGAACAACCCCAAGAGGAGGTAGAAGACCAAACATTACCAGAAGAGCTGGATATGGCAAGCTATGAGGAGGCAACACCTTACCCTCAATGTCTTTGATAGTCGACTTCGTATGACAAGTATAAGGAGTATGATACATTGGGTACATTTCGACAAGTCAAGATTAATCTGCCTCTCTTAGACATTATAGACCAAATACCACCCTATGCTAAGTTTTTTAAGGACCTCTGTACCCAAAAGCGTAAAACCAAAGGGAAGGTCCCGAAGAAGATTTTGTTGACTGAACAAGTAAGTTCAATCTTATTGAGTGATACTCCACCTAAGAGGAAAGATCTTGGTGCTCCCATTATTTCTTGTGTTATTGGTGACTAAAAGATTGGTAGAGCTCTTCTTGACCTCGGTGCGAGTGTTAATTTATTATCTAACTCATTCTATAAACAGTTGGGAGAGCTCAATCATGCCTCAGTACTGCTTTAATTGGTAGATAGATCAACTAGACAACCGAGAGGAATTATGGAAGTTGTAATTGTTCAAGTGGGTAAGTTCTACTATCATGTACACTTTGTGGTGTTAGACATGGCACTTGTTCAAAACTTGAAGAAACATATCCTATTGATATTAGGAAGACAGTTCTTGGCCATAACCAATGTGCATATCGATTGCAGGATAGGGACAATGGATCTATCTTTCGGGAATATGAAGGTGAGGATGAATGTTTTTGATATAGGTCATCAAATCACTACATTGGTCGAGTGATTTAATATAGAAGAAGTCAATAAGACTTGTAAAGAACCAATACCTCAGAGTCGAGCAAGAAATGACCTGGATGCCGTGATTGAAAGGTCAAATACAAAGTTTGACACGTGGGAGGATCAACACCGCTCTAATTTAGAAGTGATCACTGCATTTGAAAGAGCTTTAGGTTTGCAACCAGGGGAGGAACCAAGAGATTTGCCTGAACCTCTATTTGTGTCACCAGCGGCATTGGTGCCCGACAACTCACTTTATAAAATAAGGTTGTATGACAGCACTGAAGGTCAAGATAAGATCTTAGTGACGAATAAGCAAGATGTGGATGCGAAGTTTGAAAATTGGGAGGATCAACAGCAATCAAATTTGGAAGTTATCGCGGCATTGGAAGTTGTTTTGTACTTGCAGCCAGAGAGAGCACCAAGAGAGTTGGCAGGACCTCAACTTAATATTCCACTTGAGCTGATGCCTGAGAGTACACTTCATAAAATGGTGTTGGGTGGGTTAATTGAGGATCAAGAAAATGGCGTATTGAAAGATAAAAAGGGGGGAAAGACCGTGAGAGCTTATCATTTACCACAAATTGTCATAGAGCCTACCAAGGATGACACCCCTCTTATGGATCCCTTTCCAGATGAGAGAGTTTCCTTCCGGTTTAGTATAAACATGTAGACAAGCTGTATACCTGGGAAGATCCGCGATTAAGAAATAAGTGTGAGGGGATACGGATTTGTGCGTATGAGGATGTTCGAATGTACATAGCTCGAACAAGAGTACAGCATGTTAAGCATGTTCATCTTAAGTTCCTTGAGCTCGGCCGGAAAGGACGGCGGTGTAATTCAAAACTGAAATTGTTTCCATATAAGATCCAAATCGGTTTACCCCCACGGAGAGGTAAGTTTTGGAAATAAGAGGTTAAAGAGAAAGATTTATGAGGAGATTGGTCCGGGACTAGAATTTATGGCATCTATCAGTTTAATGCAGAGTAATGAATTGGTCGAGGGAACATTGCATAAAGTGTTGAAGGAGGATCTGTTGGACACATTGCCTTTACATGGGGTGAAGTTAGAACGTGACAAAAGAGGTACTATATATGGTGATTATTGTTCTAGATTTGATGTCATGGATAGTACTACTTGTCCACAGGTGAGAGCACTGAGATAGTCACCTCCTATATTTTGTTGTATGATTAGGGGAACTGTTGCACAGAGGAAGGGTGTTGGATAACCTTTGAGGAGTTGTCGTGCCAACGACGTTAAATATTGGTCCTAGGTTGTGAAAGTTAGTTTCTAGCGTAGGTTTGTAGAATAGGATATCACTTAATTTATGAAATTTTAATTTTTAGAGATTGTAGTCCCTTAAGGACTAGTCTTTGCAATTTTAATTCTTAGGATTGTAGGCCCTTAAGGCAAATCGTGATTGTTTTATTAAATAAATTTTTTAATTCCTTGTGTGACTATATCAATGATTTCCGGATATTTATGATGAAATTTCTTTTCCCTTGCTATGATATTGGGTATATGTGTTTTGTTGTGCATATCTACACATGATCCAAATCAAGTTTGGGGGAGGAGATCAAGTGCTTCATTGTGCAATTTCGGAATCATGCTTCAAGGGTAACTGTATTCTTTCTCTTGTGTTGTGAACCATAGGGACATGGTTGATTTCAAGTTTGGGGGAGAGGCTATAGTTTAGGAATGAAATTTTTGAAAAACAATTTGAAAACATTGAAAAACAAACTTGAAATAAATTCTTTATTTTCACGCATGATTGCTTTGCATTACAAGTTTACTGAGTTTATATTTAAGATGCATGAGTAGTATATGTTGTGATATTCCCGTTCATGAGAGTAATGATTAGATCGAGTTGAGTGAAAGTGATGTGGTTTTACATGGGTGAATGAATTAGTGAAATTGAAACTGAGAAGAATGAACTTGACCTATAAGCACATGCACACATTCACTATGGGAACAACAGTTAATCTTTGACTATGTAATTGAAAAAATAATTTTACCATAATAAAAGGGGAGATGTTATGGTTGAAATGGAGAAATTTGAAAATATATTATGAAAAATAAAATGCAAAAAGTAGTTCTTCAATCTGAGTAACCGGGCCTTGGTATCATCAATATCATTGTTCGCATAAAAATGGGAGAAGACTAATGAGCATAAATCCCATAAAGAAACTCGGGCTCAGTTGGTTGGGACAAAAAATCCTCGCTGGAAAGTCTGGAGTTTAGAAAGATAAAAAAGGATGGTAAGTGGAAAAATGGAAAGATGAGTTTTTATGGAAAAAAAAAAGGCAAAATTTGATCAATGAAGTAGGAGAAGAGGAATTGAAATACCATGGTAGAATGTTCATTTAAACACAAGGGGTTGTCTGGATTGGGAGTAGAAAGTTACGAAGTCATTCACTTAAGTGGGAACCATTCATGACACAAAGCTCGAGATAGTTGTTGTTCGGTAGTGAGTGAGAATATTTTCATCTATATTATGTTATATATTATATTATGACTTAGTTGATGTGTGTGAACTCATTACTGAATGATTATGAAGAATGAACAAGTTATGGGTATTATAGTTAACCATCACGAGCCTTCACTCGTCCACTCGGTGTTACCTAAAGGTTTAAAAGGCTTGTTACCCGTGCTAAGTGTAATCGTCGACCCTCACGAAAGCAAGGGATAAGGTTAGATTAGATAGGTTAGGTTGAAAGAAATATCATCACAAGGTAGGTTTGCCTGAATTTATTGCTAAGGGACTAGAAATATGTAAGTTTAAGAGTGTGATAGGTGCTCAATATTGTCCATTTTAAGCTCTTATCTTCAATTTGTTACGTCTCTACATTCCATTATTTGGTATTTTTATATTGTTTGTGTGTTTAAGCATGTTTCAGGAGCTTAATGAAGAAACGGAGTTAACTTCAGTGAATTAACCAAGTTCATGTTCATTTCTATCTAAGAGAAGAATCAAAGAGGTGTTTCTGAGCATAAATGGCTCTCGAAGGACAAAAAACGTCATTTCCCGAAGCCGTCACTTCAAGCAAAAAGTATCATGGGTTTAAGATGGTCATTCTGGCTCAGTTGCGAAGAAAAGTGGTTTTCACCAAAATCCCTACACTTGATCCTATGCTTTCAGACACAAAAAGTGGACAGAAAATGCAAAATTACGCTTCGTCCTACGCTTGGAGAAAACCAAGATAAGCTTGGTACCTACACTTGGAGCGTAGCTGTGGAAAGTTTAGAGATTTTCTGCTGGGTTTTTCCTGTTTAGTCATTGTTTTAAGTTCATGATACATCTACGACTTCAGACCTTTACATACATGTATATACACACATATATATCAAAACTTAGGGTTTGTATTAGTTTTAGTGTAAAATTACCAAAATGGACAACCATTAGGGTTTCCCTCAGCTTGTATATAAATATAGAGTTATACATTAGAGGAAGGGGGTTCATTTATTGAGTTTTCTCACATATACATTCAGAAGAGCTGTTGTAGAGAAGAAGAACCATTCAAGACCTAGAGTTCCGGAGAAGAAGACCATGGAATCTGTCTCTACATCACCGATGCAATCACCGCCTACCATGAGTAACTAATTCGGTATCTAGGATTTTCTAGTGAAACCCTAGCCAAGTAATGTAATTCTATCTTTGTATTCAATTGTAACGAGGGGAAGCTGTGACCGTACTGTGATGATTGTAATAGATGATAGACCAATTTTATTCTTGAAATAAGTTTTCATGTTTATTTTTTATTCTTCTAATAGGATTAATAAATATGTTTATCTTATACAATCATAATTATTCACTATGAGCATGAACTCAGATGCTTAATTTGTGATTTTCTACACAAAGGTGGTCATGAAACTGGAAACCCTAGGTTGACACAAGTCATGCCTTGGCGAATTGGAATAGACATGATTTAGTTTATTTTCATGCTTTAGGAGTAGATTAGAGTAATTTAATTGGCATGTACTAATCAATTTAGTCATGAGATGGGTTGTCGCGATTCGGTTGATGGTAAACCTTTTTGGGGTCGTATTTAACTATTTGCGGTACGACCTAATTCACAGTTTACGGATCGCCCTCTTACAATTGTTATATTGATAAAACTATATTATGTTGTTAGTGGTGGAGTGATGAAAACCGTAGTTTTCTCTCTCTTTTGAATCACAAACCAATTTACTTAGCTTTCTAGAATAATTTAGTTAATTTAAATAATTTGGTCTTCGAACACTCAAAAGCAAACAACTTTGCAGAAAAATAAGTCACTGTTTTTTTACTATTAAAGTGAAACATCTTAATCTCTGTGGGATCGATATTATTTACTCAAGTTTTACTATTCTACAATTGATACGTGCGTTTTCGTAGCTTGCGTAGGGTAAAACCAAGCGCTGTCATAAGAGACTATTTTTAACAAATATTTTTAACCCTTTAGACAAACATCACATTTCAAATTCGAAATGATTATCCCACCTACCAACAGTTAATGATACTGTCACGTCATTGCCCTGGCCTTCTTTTCAATGCTTATATATACATGTATAAATAGATAGGAAAAAAAATTATAAAACATTCGATCATGGGCCTATGTAATAAATCACAAGTCCATAATAAGGGCATGTGTAATAGTAAAATTATGTAGCCCAAGTAGTTTGGGCCACATGGGCCAAGCCCAAAAAATATTCTAGAAGATGTGTGGATTACAAGAAACAAATAAACACTCATTTCCTATGAATGAAGGGATTGGGATGAGAATGGAAGGAAGATAGTGCCACATCCCTTTTAAAAAGGGATTTGATTGGCGTAAGAGATAGGCCAAGGCCCATTCCTACTTGTAAATATATGGGATTGAAGAATGAGAAAAGTATTCGATTGTTGTGTATTTTTCTACATCTACAACCACCATCGCTCAAAAACTAGAGTTGCCTTGGGTTCACCTTCAAAGGCGGATACAATGAACGATCCACATTAGATAGATGATCAACACTCTTAGACAAATATCTTTCATCAAAAAATTTATTTGATGATTCATATGGAGGCTATGTAATCATTTGTACCAACCGGAATTGACGGACAAGTTTTGCCGTATTATAATATTATGCACCACTCTTGCGGTTTGTAGAAGAAAAGCTTGAAGTATTGCGATGAAGATCCCTAGCTATGATAAAACTAGACCAAACATTGAGATAATCATCCTCATCAACGGGTGATGCTTTTCCAGGTTCTACAAGTAGCCATGTCGGACCTTTAGTCCGTGGATAGAATGGTGTAAATTGAGATGGTGAACATTATGACACCGAAGAATAGAAAAAATTGAAGCAATGCTCAAAGAATTGGTGTTTTGGTTCTATGATGAGATGATCGTATCCATATATTGGATGATTAGGAGAATACTTTATGTTGGGAGCGAGTTCTTTAAAATAAGATTGCAACCAAAGTTTTAAAATAAGATTTGGTCCTGCAGTTAGTATTCTTATATGTTTTGAGAATATGTATAAGAATAGTTGATCGTTAAATTGCTACTAACTTCTATTCCATAAGGTCTCAAACTGGTTAGAAAAGACACATCTTGGGCCATCATCCTACACCGGAAATGAAAACAATTAGTAGAAATTGACAAGAAAAAGAGGGAAGACATCAACAATGATTTATCAAATCTGTACTCAACATGATGGCATTATATATTTCGATTTATTTCCAAAGAGAACCTCTATGGGGTTCTAAATGACCAATCCATAACATCCATTCAATTGAAGGTATGTGCCAATTTTTAATAGACAACGAAGGAATCCTAATCCTATTCTTTTCGTTACTCATAATTTTTGTTCAAAAAGATCTTAAAAATCAATTAGAATTAATTAGAAAGGATCTTAAAAATCATTGTTGGTACCCTATATAATTTTTTTACATGGCTTTACACATGAGGTGTATGATTTCCTACATGTATTTTAGACATGAGGTATATGGCAAGGTGGTTGGAAGAAGTGAATTCAAAAGGGAAGTTGACACATACCCTAACTACAACAAATTTTAGGGGATGTATAATTATAAAAGAAAACGATATCTCTCAGAAATCATCAACGAGGCTTTATTTTCTAATTTTTTTCTCTGTACATGTATGAGTAGTTTTAAAGTTGTTGACACCCTAAATGAGCCAACATATGGCAACGAAGCGGACCAAAACTAGGCCAAAAATTGGGCAAAACTATGCTGCTTTCGGGCCTAAACTAGGCTATTTTTGGGCCAGAATTTGGCTTGAAAATGGGCTGAAAACTAGGTTGTTAGTGGGCTGCATACTGGGTTGTTTTGGGGCTGCGAATTGGGCCAGAAATGGGCTACGAATCGGACTGCAAAAATAGGTTAGAAGATGGGTTGAAAATGGGTCATATCATGAAGTTGATTAAGACTAAAAGATTACAAAGATTGTAGGGTATTGGACACTTTTGAGAAAGAGATGTAGTTGAGTTAGTGAAAGTGTTTAGATATAATTAGAATTTAGGTTGTTTTTATTTTTATTTCTTTTATTTATTTATTTTTAGTTTATCTTTAGATTATTTTTTGGTTATAAATAATGTACGTAGACCTCTGTTACAGAGGTCCGCGGCTAATACAAAAATGTTCCTGCTACAATAGCAGTTTTCAATTATATTTTACTTTTTATCGTCTTTTACATTCTCAGTCATTTATTTGTTTTCCTTCCATATCAGTATATTTCAATTCCCTGTCATTGCACTTTTCAATTCCTTTCGAAATTTATTTTGGTTACCCAAAAATCTTCTTTGCTGAGGCAATCAGAACCCCTCACGAGAGTTGAGTTCTCTCTCTCATAAATCGCCTGATTCTATTCCACATGTTTAAAAGAGACAAAAATTTGTTCTTTTTGAACCGGTTGAATTCCGTCACCGGTTCTGGCACGTCCGTACCCTACGGATACGAAGAATATTATCGGCCCTACTATTCAGCCGATAATTATTATTTTTCGGAATCCTACGAAAATCAAGAATATTATAGGCCCTACTATTCGACCGGTGAATATTGTTTTTAGGAGCTAACAATTGGCACGCCTAGTGGGACACCGCTAGGTAGCCAAGAGAATATTGCGAACATGCTACCACAAGGTTCAAAGCCGGCACTTGCAGATGAAATCCTACAATTGAGGGAAATCGTTCGACGAGTGCAAACATATCTTGCTAAGGAGACGGCATAGAGGCTTCAAAGGCTTGACTCTATACAAGCTGAAATTACTAAATTAAAGTAGGGGTTTCAAAAGTCTTATGGTATGTTGAAGAAAAGATTCACGAATCCTCCGAGACACGAAGGGCAGCCGCCGTCCATTTCACAAAAACCACCATCGGTTGAGAAAAAATTAATGTTGTCAAAACAAACGTTTTGGCAAAAACAAAGGTTCTGGCCAAATTTTGCTTTAAATCGGCCGAAAATAGTTGGTTTTCGGCCTATGAGAAAAATCTTATTAAGGGCGAAACTTCGTATTTTATAATTTTAGCAAAAACAACTGAAATTATAAAAAATTATAAACTTTCAAGAGTAGTTGTCGTGAAAAAGTTTCATGGGTATTGTGTTGTTCTTCGAATGGAACTGGCAATAAGATCGGTTAACATGACTTTGCACAATTGTTTAATTCCAGCCGATCGTATTTTTTCCCTACTTCAAGAGTTTAAAGTTTTGAGTGTTGAGGTCTTGTATGGGTTAATTGACCCACTGTCAATGAACGTTAAATTTTTTTTTTACCTAGTTAGAATTAGGATTAGGGGAATAAAGACCTCTTTATTGTTGGTCCTAAATAATAAAACCCCGAGTCAACCCAATTTTATTTTTTCTTTCCAAGTGGCAGACTCGGGGGACAAGGAAGGTTGATACAAAGATATGTTGGCATCATTTTGGCAAAAGAAAAATTCCAACCACCATATTTTTAAGCAAAAATAGTGTTGGAATTGGGGAGTATTGTTGACACCTTAAATGAGCCAACACATGGCAACGAAGTGGACTGAAACTAGGCCAAAAATTGGGCAAAACTGGGTTGTTTTTGGGTCTAAACTAGGCTGTTATTCGGGCTGAAAACTAGGCTATTTTTGGGCCAGAATTTGGCTTGAAAATGGGCCAAAAACTGGGCTGTAAATGGGCCAGAAATGGGCTGCAAATTGGGCTGCGATTATAGGTTAGAAGATGGGTTGAAAATGGGTCATATCATGAAGTTGATTAAGACTAAAAGATTACAAAGTTTGTGGAGTATTTGATACTTTTGGAAAAGAGATGTAGTTGAGTTGGTGAAAGTGTTTAGATAAGATTAGAATTTAGGTTGTTTTTATCTTTTATTTATTTATTTCTAGTTTATCTTTAAGATAGTTTCAGGTTATAAATAATGTACGTAGACTTCTGTTACAGAGGTCCACGACCAAATACAAATTGTCCCTGCTTTTGCTTTCTTTCAATACCAAATTTACTTTCCTGCAAATTTACATTCCCAGTCATTTATTTATTTTCCTTCAATATCAGTATATTTCAATTCCTTTCGCAATTTATTTTGGTTACCCAAAAGTCCTATTTGCTGAGGCAATCAGAACCCTTCACAAGAGTTGAGTTCTCTCTTTCGTAAATCGCCTGATTCTATTCTACATGTTCAAAATAGATGAAAATCCGTTCCTTTTGAACCGGTTGAACTCAGTCACCGGTTCTGGCACTCCCTCACCCTACGGATACGAAGAATATTATCGGCTGTACTATTCGGCCGTTGATTATTATTTTTCGAAATCCCACGAAAATCATGATTATTATCGGCCCTGCTATTCGGCCGGTGATGATTATTTTTTTTCGGAGCGAACAATTAGCACGTCCGGTGGGACGCCACTAGGTAGCCAAGAGAATTGCAGCATGCCACCACAAGCAGTCTATGGTGAAACCCTACAACAATTGAGGGTATTGATTCAAGAAAGAAAAGTGTATTATACTGAGAAGAAAATGTATTATGCTAAGGCAAAAACATATTATGTTGAGGCAGTGTATTATGTTGATATGGAAGCGTATTATGCTGGTAAAAATGGGTGTCATACTAAAGCAGAAGCGTATCATGCTGAGGCAGAAACGTATCATGCATAGATGACACAAGGTTATTCTGAAGCAAAACAAAGGCTTCAAGAGGTTAACGATTTGATGAAGAAAATATATGTGAGTCCCTCATCTAGTCAGCCACAACATCCTTCAAGACACGGGGGCAAGCCGCTGACCAGTTCACAAAAACCACCGTCGATTGAGAAAAAAATCACTGTTGCGAAAATTAAAGTTTTGGCAGAAACAAAGGTTTTGCCCGAAACCTCTTTTGTTGATGCCAAAATGTCTGCGACTGATAAGGGTAAAAATGAGGCAGTCGATACCAATCTAGCCAAAAAAGGAATAACCGAAACTTAACCGGTTGGAATGGTTTTGGCCAACGAAGATAATCTAGCCAAAAATACAAAATCTAATCTGGACAAAATTGCAGTGGCCGAAACCGATTCTGAAGCAGCAGAAATTGCAGTAGCTGATGTCGAAATGGCAGCAGCTAATATCAGACCCCCAACGACAAAAATTGGCTTTAAATTGGCCGAAAGTAGTTGTGTTTCGGCCTATCAGAAAAATCTGATTGAAGACGAAACTTTGATTTTATAATTTCAGCAAATACAACTGAAATTATAAAAAGATATAAACTTTCAAGAATAGTTGTCGTGGAAATATTTCATGGGTATTGGTCGTTCTTCGAATGGAACCGGTAATAAGATCGGTTAACATGACTTTGCACAATTGTTTAATTCCGGTCGATCGTATTGTTTCCCTACTTCAAGAGTTTAAAGTTTTGATTGTTGGGGTCTTGTATGGGTTCATTGATCCACAGTCAATGAACGTTAATTTTTTTTTTTACCTAGTTAGAAGTATGATTAAGGGAATAAAGACCACTTTATTGTTGGTCCTAAATAATAAAACCATGAGCCAACCCAATTTTACTTTTTATTTCCAAGTGGCAAACTCGGGGGGCAAGGAAGGTTGATACAAAGATATGTTGGCATCATTTTAGCTAAAGAAAAATTCCAACCACCATATTTTTGAGCAAAAATGGCGTTAGAATTGGGAGGCATTGTTAACACCCTAAATGAGCCAACACTTGGCAACGAAACGGACCGAAACTAAGCAAAAAATTGGGCTATTTTCGGGCCTAAACTGGGTTGTTTTCGGGCATAAACTGGGCTATTTTTGGGCCAGAATTTGGCTTAAAATGGGCTGAAAACTGGGCTATTAGTGGGCTGAGATTGGGCTGCAAATTGGGTTGTTTTGGGGTTGCGAAATGCGCTGCGAATTGGGCCAGAAATGGGCTGCAAAAATAGGTTAGAAGATGGGTTGAAAATAGGTCATATCATGAAGTTGATTAAGACTAGAAGATTACAAAGTTTATAGAGTATTGGACACTTTTGAAAAAGAGATGTAGTTGAGTTGGTAAAAGTGTTTAGATAGGATTAGAATTTAGGTTGTTTTTATTTTTATTTATTTTATTTATTTATTTATTTATTTCTAGTTTATCTTTAGGTTAGTTTTTTGTTATAAATAATGTACGTAGACTTCTGTTACAAAGATCCACGACCAATACAAATATATTAATGTTACAATAGCAGTTTTTCATTATACTTTACTTTTTATCATCTTTTACATTCCCTGTCATTTATTTGTTTTTCTTCAATATCAGTATATTTTAATTCCTTGTGATTTCCCTTTTCAATTCCTTTCGTAATTTATTTTCTTTACCCAAAAGTCCTCTTTGCTGAGGCAATCAGAACCCTTCATGAGAGTTGAGTTCTCTTTCTCATAAATCGCCTGATTATATTCCATATGTTCAAAAGAGACGAAAATTCGTTCTTTTTGAACCGGTTGAACTCCGTCACTGGTTCGGGCACGCCCGCACCCTACGGATACGAAGAAAATTATCGGCCTTACTATTCGGCCGATGATTATTATTTTTCGGAATCCTACGAAAATCAAAAATATTATTGGCCCTGTTATTCGGCCAGTGAATATTATTTTTTGGAGCGAACAATTGGCACGCCCAGTGGGACACCGCTAGGTAGCCGAGAGAATATTGCGAAGATGCCACCACAAGGTTCAAAGGCAGCACTTGTAGATGAAATCCTACAATTGAGGGTGTAAGAGTGGAAATGTCCAAGCCCACTTCAGTCCATAAAGCACCAGAACCATCAAGTTGTTGGCCCAATAAGATTTTTATAAGTCCGATAACTAGGCCCATTTCATTTTTGTATTTCTTTAGGAAATAGAAGTAGTGATGTCATGGTGATGTAATCAAGGTGGTATTGCCCTAATGGGCCTCAAGCCCAATAAGAAAATGTATATAAGGAAAGTCAAAAGTTAATAAAAGAGAGGATTGTTGTGTGTGCATTTTTTAGCATCTACACATTGGCGCCGTCTTTGGGAAACTTTTTTTCAAGGAGTTCCTCATTTTCCAAATCTACCCTTCGGGATCTGTAAAATTGCCTCATTATTCCCATCTCATTAAGCTGAGTTCGTTTGTTAAACCTAAAGATCTTTCACCACCTTCTAAAACCTTCACCCACTACTTCTCGGACATAGATGTCAGTCACTCGTTCGCAAGCAGACATTCCAACCACTGAGGACAGTCGTGCTGGAGGTCCCCAGTCCATAGAGCAAATCCTTCAACATTTGGTAGCTGCTGACGAGCGCAGCCTGGCCCTAGAAAAATAGAATGCGGAACTCATGGTGAGGTTGGCTCCACCAGCAGCTGCCCCTCCGGTAGTTACACCCGACCCTCCGGTGGTGGCGCTCGACCATCCTCTGAACCAGCAAGATAGCGACAGACCGAAAGAGCACGCCGAGTCTTCCCAGCGCTCAGGAAATACTCCCGCATCCGACGAGTCCATGACCCCCCAAAAACTTCAGGCAATGATGGATGAATTCCAAAGGAAATTCCTCGGGGACTTGAGGGCCCGATCTACCGATGACATGGCCATCCAAGCATCGACCGAACTGGTACAGTCACCTTTCGTCCCCGAAATAACCCAAGAACCTTTCCCTAAGAAATTCGTTATGCCTCAGTTCATCCCGTACGATGGCACTAAGGACCCCGAAGAGCACATTTATCAGATCTACCAGAAGATGACCATGTACGCCGAAAATGAGTCCTTGCTCTGCACGGTGTTTTCCACTAGTCTTGCTGATGTTGCTCTATTATGGTTCAGGAAGCAGCCATCCCGATCCATCGCCAGCTGGCAACAGTTGACCAGGCTCTTCATTGCCCAATATTATGGGAACAAGAAACAGTAAAATACCATATCTTACTTTTTCACCATGATCCAGGAGAAAGGAGAGTCACTGAAAAGCTTTCCATCCCGATTCAACATCAAATCTTCTTCTGTTGATAACTGTGACCAACACTTTGTTGTTGAGGCCTTCCGGATGGCCCTCATTCCAGGGACTAAGTTCCACCAATCTCTGGTAAAGCACCCTTCATCGGGCATGAGGGAGTTAAACTCCAGAGCTCAGGGGTACTTGAGGATTGAAGAAGAGTAGACTGTTAGACAGAAGAGGACGGCCTTGGTCAGCGTTGAAACCCAATCAAGGGACCGAGCGACTGATCGAAAGCGTTCGACTTCATCAGGATCATCAATTCCACCGAGATCATCAGCCCCGAAACCATTCAAGAGCTCCAAATTCAAAGAGAGGATGACGCCCCTGAAGGTCAGCCTTGCGAAGCTCTACCAAGAGAACAAAACTAAGGGAATTTTCCAATAACCCCCAACCATCAGACAACCACTTGACCAAAGGGACAAGTCAAAGCACTGTGCCTTCCACGATGATTTCGGGCACATCACAAATGAGTGCCGTAATCTCAGGCAACGGGTGGAGGCATTGCTGTTTCACGGAGAACTTCGGGATTATGTCCAACGGGACAGACCAAGGACCTATCAACACGCCCCTAGCGCCCTTCGAAACTTCTCAGACGCACAACCGCTCAAGATCATTAACATGATTCATGGTGGCCCTTCCTCCAAGTAGACAGAAGGATCACGCTGGAGTCACACGCAAAGAGCCCACAAGATGAGAAGAATCAATGAGATCCACCATAGGGCTGGAGAAGCGCAAATCAGTTTTTCGACGTCGGACTTTCGGGGTGTTCAGACCCCACATTATGACCATCTGGTTGTGACCCTAATGGTAGCCAACTGCCTTGTGAGGAGAGTCGTGATAGATCCTGGGAGCAGCGCCAACATCATCACCAAATGGGCTTTTGAAAAGCTCGAGAACAACCCATCCGAAATTGTGGCATCCTGGTGCCCCATTGCAAGCTTTGATGGAAGGCAAATTGAGCCAATCGGGGAAGTCCAGTTACCGGTATATGTTGCTCAAAGGACCCTGACTAAGACATTCGTTGTGGTGGATGCAAAACCTTCGTATAATCTGCTCATGGGAAGGGGGTGGATTCACCGAATGCAAGGTGTGCCCTCAACTCTTCACCAGGTCATGAGATGCATGAGGCCCGATGGTCTAGTTACGTGGTGTTGACCATAGATATGCTCCATGTTGACCAGGTGGTCGCCAAGGAGTGCTACGCGATCACCCTGAAGGAGATCCGGAAGGGGAAAGTCCCAATGGCAACCCACTCCAAGGAACAGAGCCCAGGCTCCAAATAACAATTAAAGGAGGGGGATCTAGGTACCCCAATTGTGGTCGAACCATTGCAGCCAGTCTATGTTATGCCCGACAACCCATAAAAAGTTACTTTTGCAGGTACAAACCTCACCGACCCTGAATTTAAGGAACTAACACAATTGTTGCAGTAAAACTTTGATGTCTTTGCATGGGAGCATACAGACATGTCGGGGATCGATCCTGATATTGCCTAGCACTCATTGCATGTTGACCCGAATATCCAATCCATCAGGCAAAAGCAGAGGCGCATGGGGGCACATCGGAACCAAATTATAGTAGATGAGGTATTCAGATTGCTCCAAGCTGATTTTATTAGGGAGGTAAGGTATCCTGAATGGCTTGCCAATGTAGTGGTCGTGCAGAAGAAGAATGGAAAACGGAGGGTTTGTGTTGATTTTACTGACCTGAACAAGGCATGCCCGAAGGACAACTTTCCACTACCAAAGATCGACCAAATGGTTGATGCTACCACTGGCTACAATCATCTAACTTTTCTAGATGCTTATTCAGGTTACAACCAGATAAAAATGAACCCGATGGACGAAGAAAAGACCTCCTTCATTACTGAGACAGGTACTTATTGCTTTAAAGTTATGTCATTCGGACTGAAAAATGCAGGTGCCACTTTCCAGAGGATGGTCAACAGGATCTTTAAGGGGAAAATGGGTACAGTAATTGAGGCCTATATCGATGACACCGTGATCAAGAGCAGGAATAAGGGGGACCATCATACCCACCTGCGCCAAGTGTTTAACACCCTCAGGTCATATGGCATGAAGCTTAATCTAGAGAAATGCTCTTTTGATGTATCATCCGGGCAGTTCTTTGGGCACATCGTGGACTGAACCGGGATCCAGGCCAGCCCGACACAAGTCAAGGCCCTGATGGAAATGAAGGAGCCCCGGACATATAAAGACGTTCAAGTCTTGATGGGAAGAGTGGTTGCACTTAGCAGATTCATTTCACGACTCACTGATCGGTGCAGGCCATTCTTTTGGGCAATCAAGGCAAAGAAGGGAGAAATCTGGGGTCCTGAGCAGTCTGAAGCCCTGGAGAGGTTAAAATAGTACATGACCACGCCCCCAATCCTATCCACACCGACTCCCGATGAAGTCTTGCATCTGTACTTAGCAGTATCCTCTGTGTCGACCATCTTCTACACCAGCAAATCCTTGGCTGAGGCAGAGACTAGATATAACATGCAAGAAAGATTGGTTTTGTAACTGGTGAATGCCAAGAGATGACTAAGGCATTACTTTGAAGCTCACCTGATCATTGTCCCGATAGCCACGTCCCTACGGGTTATTATGTCAAAGCCTGACCTCTCAGGCAGAATCTCCAAATGGGCCATCGAATTGGGCATATACGACTTGACATACATACCCCGGTTTTCTATCAAAGGACTAGCAGTGGCAGACTTTTTACTTGAAAGTGAAACCGAAGAGCCAGACCAGAAAATTGAACATAACACCTAGAAACATTTTGTGGATGGATCGGCCAGCTGTGTCGGATCAGGAATCGATTTGGAAATCTTGACACCTGATGGGACACATCTTCATATGTCAGTGCAACTAAAGTATCAGCCACGAACAACGAGGCTGAGTATGAGGTCGTCGTATCTGGCTTGAGGTTAGCCCGAAGCCTCCAGATCCGGGCCCTAGCAATAAACAATGACTCTCAACTGGTTATTCGGCAAATCAAGGGAGAGTACAAAGCAAATGATCCGAAAATGGAGTGTTATCGGGCACTCGTGTTAAAAGAAATATAAAGTTTTCAAAAAATAACCTTCACACAGATCCCGAGGAGTGAGAATTCTGTAGCCGATCACCTAGCAGGTCAGGCGTCCTCAGCCGGAGAAGACCTGACCCGGGTTGCACTTGTAGACTTTATAATCAGGCCAAGTATTCAGGAGCCCGAACAAGTGATGTTGATCCAATGGGAACCCAGCTAGATGGATCCCCTGATGGATTACCTACGAAGTGGAACTCTCCCAGAGAGAAAAGCTGAAGCTCATAAGATCAGGAGGAATTTGGCCCAATACTCAGTTATAAATGGGAAATTCTATCGAAAATCCTTTTTAGGTCCTTACTTGAAATGTATTACGCCATCATAATTCAGAGTAGTGATGCAGGAGATTCATAGTGAAGCTTGTGGGAACCACTCCAGGGGTAGATCGCTTGCCCATAAGATACTCTCCCAAGGATACTTCTGGCCCTATCTGTCGCGGGATACCGAAGAATACGTCCGAAGGTGCAAGCCATGTCAAATGCACGGAGACGCTATCCATCGGCCACCTGAGTTCTTACATCCCACCATAGTACCACACCCATTCGCCCGATGGGGAATGGATATAGTGGGACCTCTCCCGAAAGTGATCCGGTCAAATGTTTATGTCCTTCTAGCCACTGATTACTTCACCAAATGGGTGGAGGCTGAAGCCTATCCCACCATCAAGAGTGGCCACGTCATAAAATTCATATGGACCCACATAATATGCAGATTCGGACTGCCAAAGACAGTCATGATGGATAGTGGGGCAAATCTAGACAACAAAGAGGTTAGAGCATTCTTTGCCGAGCATGGTATCAACCAGAATACGTCTTCCGTCGGGTACCTGCAAGGGAACGGGCAGGCGGAAAGGACAAATTGAACCATATTCAACACCCTGGCCAAAAAACTTGAGGAAGCCAAAGGGGCTTGACTAGATAAACTACCTGAAGTTCTCTGGTCATACCCACTGAGGAGACCCCCTTTGCCATAGCGTACGACGTTGAGGCTATGATCCCAACGGAGGTCAGGGTTCCAACCCTCCGAAGCCAGGCCTGGGTTGAAGGACCAAACAACCAACACCTGGCTCAAAATATTGATCTACTGGATGAAAGAAAGGAAGCCACAGGGATCAGGTTGGCCGCCTACCAACAGCGCATCCGGAATTACTTCAATCAAAAAGTCAAAAGAAGAGAGTTCTAGGTCAGAGACATGGTTCTTAGGCGAAAAATCGGGGTCATAGGCAAGCTCGGAGAGCCTTGTGAGGGCCCGTACATCATTACCGAAGTCATCGGTCGCAGGGTATACCGCGTTTGAAGAAATATTGATGGCGGAATGGAACCAAACTACCAGAACGCCTCTCACCTGAAGAGGTACTACCCTTAAAGGGCCAAATTTTGCTTTTACTTTGATCTTTTTGTAACAAGGCTATAACACCTAATCAGTAAAAAATCATTTTTATGGCAAAATAGCTTATAAATATCTACTAAAACAAAAATAATAATAAACCAAGTGTTGCATTGTCTATCGCAAGGCCTGAAGTGCCCGAAAGACACAACACTAATCCTGAAGAGATCATAAAATTTGTAAAAAATAAACCTAGTGTTGCATTGTCTATCACATGGCCTGAAGTGCTCGAAAGACACAACACTGATCCTGAAGAGATCACAAAAATTTGCAAAAAATAAACCAAATGTTGCATTGTCTATCTCATGGCCTGAAGTGCCCGAAAGACACAACACAGATCCTGAAGATATCACAAAATTTGCAAATAATAAACCAAGTGTTGCATTGTCTATCGCATGGCCTAAAGTGCCCGAAAGACACAACACTGATCCTGAAGAGATCATAAAATTTTGCAAAAAATAAACCAAGTGTTGCATTGTCTATCGCATGGCCTGAAGTGCCCGAAAGACACAACACGGATCCTGAAGATATCACAAAATTTGAAAACAATAAACCAAGTGTTGCATTGTCTATCGCATGGCCTAAAGTGCCCGAAAGACACAACACTGATCCTGAAGAGATCATAAAATTTTGCAAAAAATAAACCAAGTGTTGCATTGTCTATCGCATGGCCTGAAGTGCCCGAAAGACACAACTCTGATCCTGAAGAGATCACAAAATTTTCAAAAAATAAACCAAGTGTTGCATTGTCTGTCGCATGGCCTGAAGTGCCCGAAAGACACAACACTGATCCTGAAGAGATCACAAAGTTTTACAAAAAATAAACCAAGTGTTGCATTGTCTATCGTATGGCCTGAAGTGTCTGAAAGACACAACACTGATCCTGAAGAGATTAAAAACTTTTGTAAAAAAATAAACCAAGTGTTGCATTGCCTATCGCATGGCCTGAGGTGCCCGAAAGACACAACACTAATCCAGAAGAGATCACAAAAGTTTGCAAAAAATAAACAAAGTGTTGCATTGTTTATCACATGGCCTAAAGTGCCAGAAAAACACAACACTGATCCTGAAGAGATCACAAAATTTGCAAAAATAAACCAAGTGTGGCATTGTCTATCGCATGGCTTAAAGTGCCCGAAAGACACAACACTAGTCCTGAAGAGATCACAATAATGCATATCAAAATATTATAAACATTGAAAAAATCAACTGGACAAAAACCATGCTCCTTCATTCAAAAATGGGCCCTAGTTGCCAAGGCTTACAATATGTTTTATGAACGAAAAATCCTAAGGGCCAGCACCGGTGCCTGCCTCATTGGAGTTCACTGGAATGATGGACCCATCAGGAGCTGGAGGATGAGAGTAGGGCGTGATACTCATCCCCGGGATAGGCCTGGTCAGGAACTCACAGAAATGAACATCATCTGGACCTCCAAACGGATCATCGTAAGGTGGGGCGATGCCCAAGTTCTCATCCAACTCTTCCAATAAAGCGAAGTTCGTCTCCTCAATGGGTTTCTGCATGTCATTGAAGCATGACCTCCATCCAAACCCGATTCGGTACTGGGAGGTGTCACAGAAGCGTTTGTACATCTCATTGCCACCCCGGTCTCACATCTCCACCATCGACCTCTGCATTGCAAGGAGGTTCTCGGTCTCAGCCTTCTCCTCCAGAAGTTTCACCTTGGAAGCCCTCAGGCCCTCACTCTCAGTCCTTAGGCTTGCATTATCAGCTTTCAGGGCCTCCGTTTCTGAAAATAGGGCCCGTCGTACGACCTCCATCTCCTGGATCTGATCACGGGCAGCCCGAAGCTATTGTTCTGCAGTGATTGCCCTCCTTGTCTGAACCTCCAATTTTTCATTGGATATTAACAACAAGGAGGCAGCCTTTTGCCTGACATCTTCCTTCGCCTTCAGAAGCTCGTTAGATTTGCGAAACATCCTAGCGTCCTCCTCCATCTTTGCATTATAGGCTTGGGTTAGATAAAACATCTACCAAAAAAACAAGTGTTAACTTGATCAAAGAACAAAGGAGAAAAATACCAAGTATGACTGATGAGACAGTATATTGAAAAAGTACCTTCATGGCAATCTTAGGACCGGTTAAGGTCAATTCTGCCCGGTTGATCTGTCTCAGTTTCTTCCTGTCAGTTGGAGTCCAAATCTGGGCACCCATTGCCCGAAGGGCTTCATCATTGTCGACGGTTTCGCTCCCCCTGACCAAAAAGCCATCACCAGGATGTGTTATCTTTGACACCCATGGGGCAAGTCGCTCCTTTTCAGCTGCAGCCCCACTGTCCTCTACTACGATTGGAGACGACACTATGGTTAGACGGGGCCTGATCGATTGGTCGGGTACAACCTTCTCTGATAGGGGGTGTCGTGCCCCTGACAAACTAGCTTCTCCCTCAATCAGTCAGGAATCAGGAATGGGAATTTCTTCTGAAGGGGGAACAACCTCCTCTGATCCTGAAGGAGGGGTCGGAATGACCTAAATATTTCCCATCGGGGGAGGTGGAGTTACCAGAATGTTATCCATCGGTGGTGGAGGAGCAGGCCCAGACGGGAGAGTTGGAGCACTTTGCGACCCCTGATCGTTTTAAACCTCACGCGGTACTGAAGGTATCGCTTGAGGGACGGCTGCCCGCTTGGCCTTCTTTTTTAGCACAACTTGCGGGATTCTCAGCATTTCTGTCGACAAGGCCTGCAAATTAGAAACCGTCAGGAAATTATTCCACATCCTTAGGGGCTATCCCCAAATTTTAGATATAAGGAGTTCAAACCGGGATCTGATGTAAGTTGAAGTTTTAAATTTTTCGAGGGCTCCCAGAAACTCAAGCACATGAAGGCCCAACTTATCATTGCACTGGTCATAATAGCACGACCCCCTATGAAATGGTTTGAAGGAAGGGAATAAGGGTCGGTCGAATTCACTGGGGACTTTGAATCCCGATGAGCCAGGAATCCTCCAATTCCCGCTTATCAGGATCATTCTTTTTTTCCACCCTTTGTTGGAATTTTCAGTGCCATCACAAATATTTCTCCCGCTCAAAGGAAAAAGATTGTACCAGCCCCTGCAATCCTTCTGGTCCTGTATCTTGTAACAGAACAGGAGTTCGGCCAAACCAAAATCTAGACCCAGCTCCCGATTAATTATGAAGAGCATAGCCAAGATCCTGAAGAAGTTAGGCCCCACCTGAAGCGAAGCCAGACGCAGGGCGGCTAGGGTATAAAGGAAAAAAGGTTGAATCGGGAATCTAAGAACCTGAAGGTGAAAGGTCGACAGCAGAATCTGATGATCCATGACCCCTTCACCTTTCCTGAAATCGTATTTTTTAGGATAATTTTTAATGATTACCCCATTGGGTATCCCACACTTAACCCTCAGCCTTTTCAGTACCGTTTCTACCCTATGTGGAGGAGGGAGGGGATCGGCATAAAATTAATCTCCTGATCTCCCCACAGCCGGGCCCCCACCCACTGTAACGTTTTGGGTAACCTCAAGCGGACTGGATTCGACCGTCCTAACTACCTCTACCGATGGGGGAGCTGAGAGAAGCATCTAGGTCCACAGAAGAGGGGAGACGGTCGTTACCCGACCGGGTGTCATCACTATCAGACATACCAACAGAAAGGTAGAAGAACTAAAGGAAGAGAGAACTTACTCTATGATGAATCCCGATGAGGGTTCGTGAGTATTCTTTGGAGAATGAGCATATTCTGGCAATGATAAGTAAAGAGCTCAAGTGCAGAGAATTTTCTGAAAGCTATAGGTTTTGAAATGGAATAAACATTCAACATATGCAGTGGGTATTGATAGAAGTCTCTGAAATGCCTGAAAAGTCGTGCGCTCGAGAAGCGAAGCGTCACCTCGCTTCACGTGCGCCTCCTCAGCCCCCTTCTCGCCAATCGAGGCCACCTGGACCGTAAGTTTCAAGTATTTGAATGATGGTACAGCCGTCGCATTAATTAGATCTGCCACGTCATCCCGACAGGGGCAATGTACCTTGCTCTCCACTATATCTTCTCTCTAATGGGCCTGACCGCCCGACGGCCCATCATAAAGAAGCGGGCATGTGTAAGAGTGGAAATGTCCAAGCCCACTTAAGTCCATCAAGCACCAGACCCATCAAGTTGTTGGCCCAATAAGATTTTTATAAGTTTAATAGCTAGGCCCATTTCATTTTTGAATTTCTTTAGGAAATAGAAGTAGTGATGTCATGGTGATGTAATCAAGGTGGTATTGCCCTGATGGGCCTCAAGCCCTATAAGAAAATGTATATAAGGAAAGTCAAAAGTTAATAAAAGAGAGGATTGTTATGTGTGCATTTTTAAGCATCTACAGAGGGAAATCGCTCGACGAGTGCAAACAAATCTTGCTAAGGAGACGGCACAGAGGCTTCAAAGGCTTGACTCTATGCAAGCTGAAATTGCTAAATTAAAGCAGGAGTTTCAAAAGTCATATGGTATGTTGAAGAAAAGACTCACGAATCCTCCGAGACATGAAGGGCAGTTGCCGGCCAGTTTGTCACACCCCAAATTCCTGGGACTCCGAAACCCGAGCCTAAGAGCTAAGGGAGTGAATGCGGAAGTAAAAAGAAATGAGAACCAACGACATTCAGTCAACAAACACCCACAAAAGGGTAAAAATGCTCTAATACAATGTTGTCGCGCCCCTAAAATTCTCGAATCTCTAATCTAGAGAATCAACGAATCTCCAAAGGGTGACGTAAGTCAAACGACTATTAGAGTCAACAATAAAAAAAGGAAATATATGGAATAACAATGAAAACTATACTCCATTCCAAATAGAATACTAGAACTCAATAGTATCCTCTGATACCAACTGACACACTCCTAAATCCCTAAGACTCCCGAACTGGGACATCCAAGGAATTAAGGATGTGATCCTTAATACGAATGACCAACTAAGATATCATTAACCATGAAAAAGTATGGATTAATGATAGAAATGGAATATTTCATACCCAAATGAATGACAAAACTAAGCAGCGGAATCTAACGAAAATCCGGTAGAGTTCCGTTTATAAATAGAACATCCAGACATACCACCACAACAATTTAACCTGCCAATAGCAATTCGATAATAATAATGGCTTCCAAGCCCCATATTCATCAATCCTACTAGGGCCGAGGTAGTGGAAAGAAACCAAAATCCCTTCAAACCCTCTATAGTCAACAGAGCCACAAATGCTCGAATAAGAATACAGAAAAACACCTAGCTGTGTAAAATAGATACAATAACCTCCTGAAAGAATAAATACAAGAAATAAAAGATACATCAACAGGGATATGCCAACAGGCTGGCTCCCAAAAGAAATATAAAACAATATCATAACCAATGGGTAAGAAAATTGGCAACAAAGATCTAGCGTCCCCAAACCCAATCGTGCTGCATCCGTAACCGCATCACCCTGCGCAACTCCAAAACCTGTAACAAGAAACTAAAGAAAACTGTCGTTGCACTGCATCCTGCTCATAGCCGTATATTTCCTGCAACCTGGCGTGGAATACCAGGGGGGGAAATGAAATTCCCTCCGTGAGCAAATAAGCTCAGTGGGAAAATATACTCTAACTACCACATCCTCTGGCAGTTTAGGTAATGCTAAACTATCTAGCAAGATATATAAAGCCCAACAAATCCCATCCACGCAAACCCAAGGCACGCGCTCATAAGCTACCGTAAACGAGTATATACGGGGATATATATATACATACATATGTATATATATATATATATAAATACACAACATGAGCCTATAAGATACAACTGAGACTCATACTCCCAGTACCAACTCCAGTAGTCTACACTACTCTCACCAACGTACACTAGATACACGACACCCAAGTCAAACCTAACCAATCATCAAGCGTTCACGATGCTAACAAGAAACTCCAAAAAGAGGGAATCACACTCACCTCTAATATCCACAAGGATCGAAACACACCACTAGTACCAAGGAATACTCATAACTCACTCCCCGGGAACACAGGAGGAAAAGTACTCACGTCCTTGCGTACTAACACAATCATCGTTTATATATATATATATATATATAACAAACCTCATCTCATTCCGAAAGAAAATCTACCTCTCAAAGGCTAGATCACCTCAATCATATCACCATACCATAAATCGTATCGACCTCATAATACTATCATCAATAGGGTCAATTACATCACTAACACTCTCATTGTAGGCGAGTTAAACCACTCAATCAAATCACTAAAAGTACACGAACTCAACTCACAAGAACGACCACCTCAGGGTCACCAAAGCAAAGCAAAGGAAAAGACTTCCCAATGCTAAACCAACAGATAACCGAGACAACAATGTCAAGGTAGAGAACACCACAAGTGTTTAGTGAGAACACCCGGACAAAAGAAACCAATCCACTCGGTATCCATGCCCCTAACACGTGTGACAACTTAAATCACCTAAGTGGTGACATCAACAATAAAGAAAGTGAAAGGCAACACTATATGTGTGCACTGAACAGCACAAAGCCTCATACAGAGACCTAGAAATGATAGGAAGCAAAGGTGAAACAATGGAACACCTTTCAAAACTCTACAGGATGAGATATTGAGAAAGAAGTCTCGAATTCTCAAAATCCCAAGAAAAGTAATAAAAATAGTTTTCCTTTTTAGAAACCACATAGTAAAAATGACCGTCTTTCCCCCGGTCTCCATCAGTTGCCATCACCGGCTTTTAAAAGTTGAAAATATTTTTAAAGAATATCCTCAGATCATTTTACAAAGTACTAAAACTTTTAGTTGCTACGGGGGTAGGCGAAAACGGGTTTTTCCTTTTAAATACAAAGAGTTTAGAAAACACCGTTTCCGAAGGACAGCCAAATAAGGGTAAACACAACTCCACGGATTCCTATAATGTCCAAGAGGGCAAGGAAGGAAGAGTACTACATTGGGTTCACGGAACACAACTATCCATTCCCAACCTCACGAGATCAAATGACAACACCTGGAAAAGGTTTGGCACCACGCCGTAACCGACAACTCAAGGAATGACGTGTAAGTCAAAGACATGTACTAGTATACAGAGTACAGTAAAAGAAATGCTTATGGGAATGAACTAAGCACTAGAAACAACGCTACGACACCATAGTACCCCAAGTACTTAACAAAATCACTTAAACCCCCTAATATTACGAAAAGGGAAAACTAGTGGCCGATACCACGGGAATAACTAGTCTCAATCAATACCTCTTCCAATTAATTATGACCTCAATTTCACAATTGGTAATTAACAGAATCAAGAGGCCATTTCCACTCAACTAGACAGGTTCAATCACAATCACTTCTAACTGCACTCAAAACCTTAAAAGCACGATAAAGGATACTTCCCCCTAAGTGGGAAAGAAACATCCAGGGTCAGTAATATGCAACCAACTGAAACCACAAAACTATCACCGTCTTCTCTAAGGCCTCAAATCACAATTGATACTCAATCAATCCCTAACCTCAAATCTCTACAGATAACACATAACTAACCACAGAGGTCACTATACCAATATACCTAACCTCCCCCAAGGGCACGAGGTAAATAATCACAAGTATAAAGATACACTTTTCATTTATACTTTAACAATTTTCTCATTTAATTCATGTTTTCGCATTTATCACTTTCAACTGAGCATTTTATAAAGATATGAATTTAATTTCACAATATTCATACATAACATGCTCCAAAATCCAACAGGCAATAATAACACATATTACACCTGCTCCAACAATCCACACGTAATAATATCACGTATACATGTCAAATGAAATCACATAATGCCATACAAATACAATGTGACTCATACACCACCCTTTGCCCACATCACGTGGTTAACGAATACGCACTCCACCCATTTATAAGGAGAAAGAGTACCGCACCGATTCTTCCCAAGTGTTTTTGACACTACACTTTCAACAAGGAAGGCGATTGCACGAGACGACCCGTGACAAAAGATTCGTAAAAACGAATGCACGAGATGACCCGCGACTTCGAGAATGAGACGACCCACCCTATACCCCATTCACGGCTCATTATTCTGTAGGATGGGAACACCCCCTGGCCAGTTGTTGCGACGATTCGACACAAAGACACCCCACATGATTTCACAACCCACATATACCAATACCATGATTTGACACTATATGATATTCTCAATATGCATCCAGGTCCAAATGACAATCATGCCTCAACATAAATATGTAATGCATCATATTTATGAACAATATCCACATGATAATATCAACATAAATCTCAAAACCTTTTTTCATGCTTTAAAATACAATAAAGCAATTAAATCATATGAAAACAATTTCATATAAAATTCATGTTTTCAAAAATATATTTTCTTTAATTCTTTAGAAAATATTTCAATCTCCCTTATCATGTCTTTAAAATAATTTAAACAGATAATCCACGTATAATGAGAGGAACCTAGCATAGCGTCTAAGTTTCTCACGTCCAACGTTTACAAATTTCTTTAGCCCATTTAATTATCAAGGGAATTTCTAAGTCGTCTATTCCTATTTGATTCAGATAGGAACTGATTTAATTACATAGGAAATAATTTAATTAAATTTCTTCAATTAATCCCTAAGTCCAATTTTTTATTCTAAGCAATTATAGATATTTAAATTAACAATTTAATATATCTATATTAATATAATTAAGGGTTTGCACACTCCAAACTACTTCAATGATACAGAGTGACAAATATAATTTCCCACCTAATTTACGTTTACCAAATAGCCCGCAACAGCACAGTATTGACGCCCGAATATGGAGCCCGCCAACCAAAATCGTCTGAAAACTATTTCGAATATATCGAAATGTCCGTCCCGACAATCTATACGATATATATAAAGCCTATTAGCAATTATTAATTAATTTGGGTAAATCTAAATTAACCCAAACTAAAATTAAAACCTATAAATGCGATTTTTGGCCAAACCGTTCAACGTAAAAATACGAAATTAAAGTATGACGAATACTACATATATACGAAGCTACTCACCCAAAATAGGCTCAAACTGATCACCGGAAGTCGATTGAAAAAATGGCCGAAGCTCAGCCGAACCGCCCCTTGTCGAACGGACTGCTCCGCCCCTACCGCGTGAACCAGTCATGCATAACCACTTCCTGCACCGCCGTCTTGCCCAACAGCAACCACCACAGCACCACCCAATCGCCGCCGCTGCTGTAGCGTCGCCGCGTCCTGCGACCAGCTGTAACCGCCGCTCCTCAGCCGACTTTCTTTCTTTTTCTCTTTCTCTCTCAACGAACGACCGTAAATGGAGAAGAGAAATTTGCATCAATGGAGAAGGAGGAGACGAAGTAGTGTCGTGTGTAGGAGAAGAAGATGGAGCAGATTCGTGTAGAGTCGTTCAAGAGAGTAGGTCAGTTATGTGTGTATATGAATATACATATATATGATCTAATTGCAAAAGCAACCCTCCAGTTATCCATAATTGCAAAATAACCCCACTTTAATATATATATATATATATATTAATTATATATATATATATATAATTAATATATATATATAATAAGTCCCAAAAATTACCGGAAGCCTCCAAATAATATCGCGTCAACCCGTAAGTCCGCAGGACACCGAATAACTAAAATAGTCCGAAATAACTGTACCGGGATAGGAACCCAAACGTCGGAACACCTAATAGGCCCGATCCAATTAAAATGCGTCGTTGCCCAGTCGAAACACAAATCATTAAATGTCGAAACGATACCGCGTAGTCGATAACAAGAATTCGCGTAGTCGTCAAGGAGAAACCGTAAAGTCATCTGGTCGACTTTAAAAGTAAATGCGAAAAATTTACACGCGAATTACCAAGAATAATATTAACGTCATGAACAAGTGACGTCATAACCGAAATTAAATTAAATATAATTCCAGGAAAAAGGAAAATAACACGGGGTGTTACACAGTTCACTAAAACCACCATCGGTTGAGGAAAAAATTAATGTTGTCGAAACTGACGTTTTGGCAAAAACAAAGGTTCTGGCCAAAATTTGCTTTAAATCGGCCAAAAATAGTTAGTTTTCGGCCTATGAGAAAAATCTGATTGAAGGCGAAACTTCGTATTTTATAATTTCAGCAAATACAATTGAAATTATAAAAAGATATAAAGTTTCAAGAGTAGTTCCGTGAAAAATTTTCATAGGTATTGTATCGTTGTTTGGATGGAACCGGCAATAAGATCGGTTAACATAACTTTGCACAATTGTTTAATTCCGGCCAATCGTATTTTTTTTCCTACTTCAAGAGTTTAAAGTTTTGAGTGTTGGGGTCTTGTATGGGTTCATTGATCCACTGTCAATGAACGTTAAAATTTTTTTTTACCTAGTTAGAATTAGGATTAGGGGAATAAAGATCACTTTATTGTTGGTCCTAAATAATAAAACCCTGAGCCAACCCAATTTTATTTTTTCTTTCCAAGTGGCAGACTCAGGGGGCAAGGAAGGTTGATACAAAGATATGTTGGCATCATTTTGGCTAAAGAAAAATTCTAACAACCATACTTTTGAGCAAATATTGTGTTGGAATTGGGGGGTATTGTTGACAACCTTAATGAGCCAACACATGGCAATGAAGCGGACCGAAACTAGATCAAAAATTCGGCAAAATTAGGCTATTTTCGGGCCTAAAATGGGCTATTTTTTGGCCAGAATTTGGCTTGAAAATGGGCTAAAAACTGGGTTGTTAGTGGGCTGAGATTGGGCTTCAAACTGGGCTGTTTTGGGACTACAAATTGGGCCATAAATGGGTTGCGAATCGGGCTGCGAAAATAGGTTAGAAAATGAGTTGAAAATGGGTCATATCATGAAGTTGATTAAGACTAGAAGATTACAAAGTTTGTGAAGTATTGGACACTTTTGAGAAAGAGATGTAGTTGAGTTGGTGAAAGTGTTTAGATAAGATTATAATTTAGGTTGTTTTTATTTTTATTTTATTTTCTTTATTTATTTCTAGTTTATCTTTAGGTTAGTTTTTAGTTATAAATAATATACGTAGACTTATGTTACAGAGGTCCACGACTAATACAAAAATGTTCCTGCTACAATAGTAGTTTTCCATTATATTTTACTTTTTATCCTCTTTTACATTCTTAGTCATTTATTTGCTTTCCTTCAATATCAGTATATTTCAATTCTCTGTCATTGCACTTTTCAATTCCTTTCACAATTTATTTTCGTTACCCAAAAGTCCTCTTTGCTGAGGCAATCAGAACCCTTCACGAGAGTTGAGTTCTCTCTCTCTTGTAAATCGCCTAATTCTATTCCACATGTTCAAAAGAGACGAAAATTCGTTCCTTTTGAACCGGTTGAACTCCGTCACCGGTTCTAGCACGCCCGCACCCTACGGATACTAAGAATATTATAGGCCTTATTATTCGGCAGATAATTATTATTTTTTGAAATGCTACAAAAATCAAGAATATTATTGACCCTGCTATTCGGTCGGTGAATGTTATTTTTCGGAGCGAACAAAAGTTATAAATTTCACAGACTTCTTGTATCTCCCAAATTATACAAGATGGATTCATATTTGGAATAAAGGTGAACACCAGTGTATTTTATAGTACATTACGCTTTCTTCAATTTATTTCACCTCTAATTTGCACAAAAGTCTTCTTAATTGAGGCATTCAAAACCCAACAAGAGATAAATTCTCCACTCTCTTCAAATCGCCTTGTCGAAAAAGTGCTCGATATGGATCACTAACATGCAATTTTGCATATAGGAATTGTTTGGTGCTTAAGTGTAATTACTCCGAAATTTTAACCCAACAGTAAGATAAAAATTATTCCAAATATGAAAGTACTTTTACAATTGTGTCACCAAAAACATCAGTTTTTTTTTTATTATTCAAAAGGACTTATTTTCTATACCCTAAATGAGCTAACACATGACAACGAAGCGGATCGAAACTAGGCCGAAAATTGGCCAAAATTAGGTTATTTTTCGGGCTGGAAATTGGGCCAAAACTGGGATATTTTTTGGGCAAGAAATTGGGTAGAACTGGGCTATTTTCGGGTCTAAACTGGGCTATTTTTGGGCTGCGGATATGGGTTAGAAAATGGGCTGAAAATGGGTCATATCATGAAGTAACCTTGTTGGTTAAGACTAGAAGATTACAAAGTTTGTGGAGTATTGAAAACTTTTGGAAAAGAGATGTAGTTGAGTTGATGATAGTGTTTAGATAGGTTTAGAATTTAGGTTGTTTTTATCTTTTATTTATTTATAATTTATATTTAGGATAGTTTTAGGTTATAAGTAATATACGTATACCTCTATTACAGAGGTCCACGACCAATACAAAAATGTTCCTGCTATGATAACAGTTTTCCATTATGTTTTACCTTTTATCGTCTTTTATATTCATCGCATTTGCACTTTCAATACCAAATTTACATTTCATTTATTTGCTTTCATTCAATATAAGTATATTTCAATTTCCTTCAATTACACTTTTCAATTCATTTTACGATTTCTTTTGGTTACCCAAAAGTCCTCTTTGCTAAGACAATTAGAACCCTTCACGAGAGTTGAATTCTCTCTCTCGTAAATCACCTAATTTTATTCCACATGTTCAAAAGAGACGAAAATTCGTTCATTTTGAACTGGTTGAACTCAGTCACCGGTTCTGGCACGCCCGCACCCTATGGATATGAAGAATATCATCGGCCCTACTATTCGACCGATGATTATTGTTTTTCGGAATTCGACGAAAATCAAGAATATTATCGGCCTTGATATTCGGCCGGTAAATATTATTTTTCGGAACGAACACTTATCGAACTGATGTTTACGCAACATCTTTTTTTATCTCAAAGGACTTTATGTGACCTCGAGTTTGTAAGGGAATTTTTATTAAAAGGACTTTTCAAATTCGAAAGCCCTTCCACATCAAAGATCCTACATGTAAACGGAAATATGTGATATGTAGATCTGGTGTATATACCCTATGGGCCTGAGAGAGAATATGCCCAAGTGTGTGAATGAAATATTGAATTGGCCCAACCCTAATAATGTCAAGATCTCAGTTGTTGAATTTTGGATTGTTTAATTTAATACCTCGTACCTATTTACAATGAATGATCAAACTCAGAGTGTGATGTGAAGAAGTGTTCCAAACGAGTCGATGTTTGCCGAATTTTTGAATGGTCAAATTCGGTTAATTTACTAAATAAACATAAAAAATATGTTCAAGTTTTGCTCATTTGTTTAACGAACGAGCCCAAGCCGAACGTTAAATTTAACGAGTCAAATTCGAGTTTGCTCACGAACGACTCGTTTCAGTTGCAACATATATTACTCTTGCCAATAGCTATTTGGATTGAGTTGTATCATATCTGTTTTTAACATATTTTCACTAGTATAATTTTTTATGAATGATTTTTATGTTATGACCGTATAATTCTTATAATTTTTTCGCAACAATCTTCATAATTTTCAATTTGAATACTTTCCTTTGTCAAATATGAGATCATTTTACTATTTAACTTAAACGAGTCTGTTCACGAGCCTAACTTAGTAATGTTCAAGCTCGACTCATTTAATAAACGAGTCTAAAAATTATGCTCAGAATCGATTCGTTTACTAAACGAACGAGCACGAGCCGATCTCTTAACGAGCCGAGCTCCAACGAACGGCTCGGTTCATTTGCAGGCCTAATGTGAAGTCTATTAATTTGATTTATTCAAATGAGTTAATTCCATTAAAACGTTATTTTAATTATATAAAAAAAATTGACTCGAAAAGAAAAGCTTTAATTTGTTCCCAATAATAAAAACTCCAAATTAATTCATTTACTATTTTTCATCCGTGATCATGATATTTTCCCACAGGAGGAAAAAAAAAAAAAAAAAAAAACTATTTCAATGGAGGCATAATCAGAAATATGATAAATATATAGTAAAAAATATAAAAGAATTTTTTTTTCAGTAAGAACCGTGGCCCCACTGGTCTCCCATAAATCCGTGCCAGATTAGACGAATTCAGTCAATTGAAAACTTATTTAACTAGATAGCCGAACAGTGACGAATTTGATACAAGACTAGCGGGGACCACGCCATTGGAGTTTTTTTATTTTACATTAAAAAACAAAATTTCCAAATCGGTTCCACTCATGTAAATTTCTAAATCGGCCACTAAACCCAAAAGCTTAATACCAAAATAATTTCACTAATCACACACAATACAACTATATATAAAAAGTTAATATTACACCATCCAAAGCACAGAAGCCATGAAAAACGCCAACCCTAAAGCAATAGAATGTAGCAGTCCACCATGAACATGCATGGCTGAAGTAGCACGACTAGCGGCTGAAGGGTTGTTGCTCTTAGAAGAAGGCTGAGGAAGAGAAGCCCCCGAATTGGTCTGAGGTTGTGTGGCCGGTGATGCCGCCACCGAACCTTGGTCTACGTGCACTTGAAGCTTCATTCCTCCAAGGCAATATAACTTGTTGCCAGACACGAAGTATTTGTCCCCGGGCGTCGACAGAGGAAATGATGTGTTACCATTACTACTCGATTGTAGTACATTTGTCGTGTTGCACCCATCGTAGTTTTCTTTTGTCACCTCGGCGACGCTGTTAGATGACGAGTATTGGAACACTGCAATACATAAATGTGTAGCAAATATGTTAAGAAGAGTTCCATTATTGCAGTTTTGATGCATGGTTGACAATACATTAATATGTCGAAATAAAATGATTTAATTGAATTTAGTATATATATACATCTTATATAATTGATAGCGAATATGGTTATTAAATAATACCTATTAGATGATTGGTTGTACATTATCATGTTGTATTTGGGAGACACGTAACAAATTAAGGTACAGTAACAAAAGTAAAATTTATGTAGAAATGAACTGAATTTCTATGCGAGCTAGCAAAATTAATAACACAATATGAACAAACACGATTTCCTAACGTTATAATTGAGGTCTAAAAAAAATTGATCCAAACATAATACAAAATTTTTTTAAAATATATTTGGGTTAAATCTGTGTAACCAGTTTAACACAATTAATTGTCCAGATCGGTTTGGTAGCTTACTTTCAACTCAATCCGTTTAAAAATTAAGGTGATAAATTAAAATATTACGAAGGGGTAAGTTGTGATTTAGGAAACCGTAGAACCATCTTATACACCCACTTCTCTTCTCTCCTCTCACGCGGTCACATCCACTTCCCCTCCTTCCCTCCTCTCAATTACCACTTGGATGGGTCGGTCGAGCGTCGAATATTATGTTCACGCTTGCTGTTGTGAGGATGTATCTGGGTTGGGATTATGTGGGCAATCGATTGCTAAGTGCCACTGTTGAATGTAAATCCCTTCTTTTTCTTTTATGGGTTGCTTTGATTTATTATATATGTGTGTGTATATATATATATATATATAAGTATGTGTGTGTGTTATGGTTCTTTTGAAAATTTGAGTTTTGGGTTTCTTATGATTTATTTTGTTCGTTGTGTGTGTGTGTGTTTTGGTTCTTTTGAAAAATAGAGTTTAGGTTGATTGATGTTGATGGAGTAGAGTTGGCTGTGTAATTGCAGATGAAGAGACTGGGTCGTATGATGGTCAGATATTTCCAATTCTGAATTTTATGAGTGTGTAATGTCAAAGTTAATTAGTCAGGGGGTGATCGAATGCTTTGTTGAGGTGCCATGTTTTGGCCTTGTAGAGAGTTGTGCAATGATTGAATGTTTTGAATCTTCGATTGAGTATGCTATTGTTAATGAAGGATCCTACAAACTGGGCAAGAAGGACGAAGCTAGTGTTGAAGAGCTGCTCTGTTTTTGCAAGGAAAAGTTTTGTAAATGTGTTGCTGCTTGTGTTTGACCCCATTTGGGACCTAGAATCTAGGGTTTGACTCTTAGGAGGATGAAAGGGTGCTTTTCCTCTTGTGCCCTCATATTTTCTTTGTTTGGGTGTTTTTTATCCCATGCTTTTCTGTAATTCCACTTTTGATTTATTAAATTTATTTAATTAACGAAAAAAAAAAGTTAATTAATTTTTTCTCTAAATTGGTTAAAAATTTGGTGTTGTTGAATCCAACATGACCCGATTTTTTTAAATAAATTACACAGATTGTGTTATGTTACCTATTTAAAAAATAAATTGTACTAATATATAATATTTTTAACATGAATATTAATCATACGGTGTTTGTATCATATCCCTAGCCGAGATAAACTATGGGGGCAATATAAATTTTCTCTAATCTTTATTTTGAAAGGTTGACCAGAGGCATTATTGTTGGAGTCTATCTACTCGCTTCAATATACAAATAATTACTTTTCATTATCTTTCACCAAATGAGCAGAAACATTTCACTTGTTTTTGTAATGAATACAAAACTAATGAAGGGTTGATAAAATTAAAAATTAAGTATTGAAAATTTTAAAATTTAAATATTTAATATTGAAGATTTTTAAGTAATATTTAAATAAATTATATTATTTGAATTTTTTGTAAATTTTCAGTTTTCATACTTCAGGGTTAAATGATAACCCTATCACTTAGAATTTTACGACACTTAATATTTTAAGTGATGTTCAATTTTTTTATTAAACGCATAAGTGAATAAGTGTTGAATCTGTTCAGATTAAGTGGTAAATAAGTATCATCAAACAGACCCTTAGTGAATAACCTGTAAATCTTTTAATGAATTAAAATTCTTCCTCTTTGTATTACTCTTCAATAAAAATATATAATAATGAATGTAGATAATTAATGAAGATTTTCACAATTTTGTTTATATGCCACCAAAACAATACTACACATAGATCAAGTGCAAGTACCGTCATTGAAGTTATGTTTAGTAGCACAAATAGCACCTTCTAATTGGATTAATTAAAAGGAAAAACTAGTTCATAGAATGAAGTAATTATTTCAAAATTCAATTAAGACATTACTCATGCACTTCACATAGTTTTGAAATGCAATGTGAATACTGAATTTTGAAACAATTGAAAGTACTTACATAGAACATCACCAACAACGAAGTGCTTGCCCTGAGTCCATGTATTAAGATCACTGCTTATGTCCCAGCCTGAGCTATCACCTACAGTGTATGTTGTTGCTGTTGTGCATGTTATTGCAAAACCAATTAAGAGCACGACAATATGAACCAGGTTCAATATCCGATTTGCCATTGATGATAAGTTGGAATGAATGAATGACAAGAGGTGAGTTATATACGTATATATCTATATAGATATATACGTATATATATATTTGTATATCGAATGTAATATATGATTAGATGACCTAACTATAGCTAAGATTAAGACATTCTTGCAAGAAATATTATATATTAATGTGACGGAGCATTTCCACATTACTAATTGATTTAAGGTAGAAAATGACACCTTTATCCTTTTTGTGGAAATATGTATCGTACATATGACCAAATTTTCTTCTAATTGAAACGAAAGGTAGGGGTATTTGTGGGTAAAGGGTTTTGGATCATTTGAGCAGCATCTAGACAATCAAACCATCCTCATATTAATGAGGTGGACTGCAATTAGTCAAAACAAAAGGAATAAATTAGGTCAACTGAAACTGAGGTTCTGATTCAACTACATTAATTGTTTAATTATATATGTTTATGTGGTCGAATAGGTAGAGTGAATTGATGAACCATTGTTGATTATTGGCTTATTCCAATGTTTGAAATGTTTGTATTCATTTGGATAAAAATTGGTAGGGCGGTTGAAGGCAAATTTGTTTGGCAGGCAGATAAACGCCTCCCAACTCCAAATGGTGACTTTTTTTTTTGTCGTTAAATAAATCGTGACTTTGCCCTTTGGAGAAGATTAACTCGGGACAATTAATAAAATTAAAAACCATAGGCCCAACAATAATAGGCAAATGAAATAAACTCCCTTAAACAATTACATTTTTTTTTATTTACCCAAAAAAAAACAATTACATTTTATTTCAAAAAGCCCCATTTTCATTTTTTTTTCCAAAAACGACCATAATGCCCTTTTTTTATTATTGAATTTTACTTTATGCATTTTTAATTAGCCTAAATTATAAAATAATTGATACCTATTTGATAGCATATTCTCCATTTATATTTGCGTTACTTTACATATAATTTTTCAGTTTAATTATTTGAAGAATGCTTTTCAGTTATTTAAATAAAAGTTTCAAAATAATTAAGAATTTACTCAACACCTTTTTTGTATATATTATATTATTAAAATTCATAATTACAGTAGTTAATATCTAATAGTTTTTATTTCATTGATTAAATAGTTCAGATTCAGGTCCGACCCTCAAGTTACTAAAATCTTGAGAGGCCTACGCACTGGTCAAAAGTGCGGCACATTATACATGATTTTACATACTTTAAAAAAAAATTCTATAAAAATGAAATGTTTTAATCAAAATGACACATAAAATATATTATTGTTTTTCTTCAGCTTCTTTTTGGCTCTCTTTATGCCCAGGATCTCTATGCCTATAAGCTCAAAATCTTATAGTTTGGTTTGGGTAGTGGTTCTCTTAGGACTATTTGGTTCACCATTTGCTCCATATTGTACTTTCTTTTTTGGTTCTTGTTCTTGTGGTGGGTCTAGGAATTCTTGATGGGGTATGCCCCAGCTATAATGTAACCCTCTATGCTTTTGCCTCTCCTCTATATAGGGCTAACTTTTCAAAAAATATATATATATTATTGTTTAAAACAAAAAAAGAAAATGTAATAAATTCTTCTATTATAGTCCAAGTTATTCAAATTCTGCAATTTTCCATCTATTGAAAAACATTTACTCTACTTAATAAAAGTAAAAACCCCAAAATGAAGATTTTGTCAAAAATTAATAACTATCAAATTTAAAATTAAAGACGATAAGGAATTCAAAATTATGAACAACACTGCATTAAACATTAAAAAATATATATATGTGTGTATATAGGCATATATATAAATACACATACTTGTATAACTTTTTGAATATATATTTTATTTTTAATTTGATAAAGTTATCATAAATATTTTGAAGATAATGAGGTTGTATATATATATGATTGACTCTTCCAATGTGGATTCTATCAATTAACCAAAATTCAACTTGTAGACGCATTAGATTTAACACTCATGCTAAATTCTATTTTTGCTTTTAAAATTTTAAATTAACCTATTGATAATTTTCAAATTTTCATATTCTAAAAGCAATAACAAATAAAAAATTTAAATCTAATAAAAATTATGATTAATTAGATAAAACTACTATAATAGTTAATTGATACACAATTGAATTTAAATTTAACCCAAAATATTGTTTAAACCATATTTCATTGTATAACACTTTTAATGCACTGTTTGCTTATTTTCTAACTTCTTTTGATATGTGAAAAAACAAAAAACAAAAATAAAAACAAAAATTCTTTTGATACTTTTTCAAAATTTTATGTTTTCTGTTTGAACCTAGTCATTTTGCTTAAGCTCTTTAATGACCAAAATTTTGATCAAAATATGATTGCAAGTATGGTAAAAATACCGATTTTTGTATCCTTACCTGGCCTGTTTCAAATGATTTTTAGGAATCGATTAGTAAATGGGGCGGTTATCGGAATCATGAGTTTAAAAATTTGGTCCATTTGAAAAGAGCGTTCGAGGAGGGTCGTCTCGTCCCATCTGGCGCCTATTATATTATTTTTACTAATATACCCTTCAATATTATTACGTATTAGTAATATATACCAGTTATATAAAATAACTCTTTCATCTTTTGATATTTCACTCAATACCAAAAACTAACCTTCTTAAATTATTTTCATGATAGAAAATCATCTCGCCTTGACTTATCTCAATCCCATCAATCCCATTTAATAAACGATTTTGAGGCGAGAATGAGGATAACAAAATTAAACGAAGATGGAAATGAGGATTACGATCCTCTACGGAAGACACCTTGGATGTTGTCATCCCTAAACGCAATACTTTAAAAATATTTCTTATTATGAGATTGTATTTTTAATTTAATTTTACTACCATCGAGTTTTGTTGTTTAATGATAATATAAGTTTCTTCATTAAAGAATTAAAAATAATAAATGACACTTCAAGATAGTAAAATTAAATGGGAATGGAAATGGTGATTGCGACTCCCACCCTAACCCACTTAATTGCCATCCTTAAATGCAAGACTTTTAGAACATATTTCTTATGAAATTCTATTTGTTTATTTAATTGCACAACATAGTTAGGGATGAGAAAAAAAGGGCCCCATAGGAAACCACCCCATTTTTAACCGATTTTAACCATCCCATTTTAAATGAGATAGTAGTGGGGGATAAAAATAACAAAATTGACGATATGGGACGGAGGACTGTATGAGGGGTTTCCCCATTGGGCCACCGTCTCGCTCATAACCCCATCATATAATTATAAGTTTTTAAAAAAATTTATATCAAAGTTATATAATTATATGTACATTTATAAATTTTTATATTAAAATTATATTGTAGTCCTTTGATAAAATAACTATTTACTTATATACACCACTACACACACAGAGCCTAAAATGTCACTGCGAGTAGATTTTGGGGAGCTTCCTACGAGAACTAAGCTGTTTTTTAATGTCTTAATGGAGACTTCTTACTTTTTGTTATATAGTGGACTTGTAATTTTTGTTATAGAGTTGTATTTGACTAGTATTTTATTTTATTTTATATTTTTTTAAACATAAGCTTTTATAAAGAAATGGGCCTGAAGTATTTTATGGGTTTGTTGTAGACTAATACCTTATGTTTGTTGTGAAATTGTCCTTTTATGTGTTTTGATTTATTTATGTTGCTCGAATTTTAGATTTTTATTAATTAAAGTTTGTTTATTTAGATTTGAATCATTTTATGGTTGATTTCAATTAAACGTATGATTTTAAATTATTAAATTTATTTTTTTGCTAGGAATTATTACGAGCAAATTAGATTCTTGCTTGTTGCCTATATAGATCATAATGTCATATTAATTTACTTATTTTTTTATTTTCTCTTTACAAAAATGATTTAATGAGACGGTTTGGGGTGATTTTGAAGGACACGAGGACGGTTTAAGAGCTGGCCCTGGGGATAGGCGACCTAGGCGATTGCCAAGGGCCCCCAGTCGTGGTGGGGCCTCAAAATTTCTGAAATTATTTTAATAATAATATAGATCCCAACAAAAAAATAAATAATAATCAACTCAAATTTTCAACTTAAATAAAAGTTGAAGTCGAATTTGATCTATTAAAAATTTTACAAACCCAATTCTATCCACCCAAATAAAATTTAAGCCCAATATGTCCCATTAAAAATTACACAGCCTATGGTTAGTGCTAGTAGATTAATTAAGTTTTATTTTTAACTACTTTAATAACTTATCCAACCAAGAAAGCAACTTTAACATGCTGAATCTTATTTTACGGGTCATTTTTTTTCCGATGTGGGATGATATGTTTATTTTATTTTATTATTTTATGTGCGTTAGTATGTAAGCGGGAAGATATTTTGGTTTGTCTACCCTTTTTCACGATTTTTCATTTTTGGGTTTTTGGTAGGCCCAAATAATTTTCGGTGGACCCAGTGTTCGATTGTTTCACCCGGAAATTAGTTATTATTATTTTTGGGTCTTTTAATATTTTTCTGGCTCGCAGTGTCGCATTTAGAGGTTATTTTCGCGTTTTGGAATGTGTAGGGGTATTTTTGACATTTGTGCATGTATATCTACATATATATATACAGAAGATGTTGACTCTTTCATATTTTTCCACTCACTCTCCACCTCACCAACCGGCTCTCTCTTTTTTCCTTTTTCCACCTTTAAAGCTTGAAACCAAGCTTTCTTCATCATTTTCCACCTAGTTCGGCTAGGTTTTGGCTTGTAGGTTGAACTACCAACTTGTTAGTCGCGGTGGAGGCTTCGATTTGGTACCAAACTCGGAACATATCTCACTTGTTTTGTGATTTTGAGTTTTTAGGACCCATTTTCTCTCTACTAGGTTTCATCTATCTAGCTTAGGATAGATGATCCGGGTCTTTGACCGAGTAATAATTTTGCCTAGGAAGTCATAGGCTATTCGTTGTTGTTTATGGCTCGACGATCAAAGCACTTTTTCCGGTGGTCGGATTCCAGCAAGTCTGTATTTTGGCGGAGGTGTTGAAGGAAAAATTGTTCTAGGCTTCGTGGGCTTCACTTTGGCGGGTTTACTTCGGTTATTCCTTCAGTTGGGCATTGGTGTTCTAGGGTTTTCACCCAGTGAGGCAGGGGTGTGCGGTCTCCTAGTTTCTTGATTTTGTGATAATTCGCCATCTTTTAATTCCGATATATAACCGGAATTGTAGCTTGAATCAATTATGTGAAGTTTATGTGACATGTATATATGTGGGTTATATATACATATATATATGTTGGAGTATATTGTACTTGGTTAATTGTATAAGTGGAGGATAAATGTATATATATGTTTTACATGAGTGAAAGCATGATATATATATATATATATATATATATGTCTGTGTGTGCGTGTGTGTGTGTAGGTGTTGATTTGTATTTTGTTGTGGATGTGAGAACTTGCCTTGGATGTATTTGGAAGCATGAAATGTTTATATATACTTATGTATATAGAATTGGGTATGTGTATTGGAATGTATATGTATCTATGCAAATATCTATTCATGATCCGGTGCCTATATTGTATGTTTAATGATATTGGAAGCATGTTTTTTATGATAGTAGAGATTAGTTATTTTATTGCTATAGGATGTCGAGATGTTTTGCAATGTTAGTAAATTATTTCGTAGTATCATAATTGCACTTTCTCATGCATTCATGCCAGACATGGTCCTTGTCGTAGGCTCGGGGCATGGTGTCGCCTAAGGGCGAGTTGGTGATTTTCTTAAAGTTTAGAGGTGTGTGATACCAAATGTTTTCTTGTGATGAATGATTGAGGCATTTGTGTGAATTGCTTAAAGCGTGTTCACTAGATGGGCATGTGATTTGTCGTAGGCATGTGCGCGGCCCATCTAGCTGTGATTTGCTACGGCATGTGCACGAAGTGTGGGAATCTGTTTGATCAATGAGTGTGGTTTTCTCTTTAGGACGGGGTACTTACGTGTGATGAGGTTCGATGTGTGAACGTGAGGCTTAGGTCCATTTACTTTGGGTTATAGGTGGTTTAGCCAAGAAGTATCACATTGGGGTGCATATTTCACTCACAACATCTTAGACCATTATTGTAAGATTTTGCTCATTTGTTGATTCTTGTCTATCATGCTTTGATGATATTACTTGTCTTAGAGATTTGTATCTTGTTTGCTATCATTACAGGGTTGTTGTGTGGGATTTTGGGGTCTTGGATCGGTGTGAGTGCTGTGTGAGACAATAAACTTGACCTAATATAGAAACATGCATCACGGGAATGGTTAACATGTCTTATATAGTCGGGGGATGAGGCGGATAACGCTTCCCTCGTTGTTTCCAAAAAAATTCAAGAAAAGCACCGGCGACAGATGAGGATTGAGCCGGAGCTGTGGACATGGTCATACTTTATTTTGGTTGTTTTGTTGGTGGCTTTCATGTTCCTCTTATAGTCGTTTTGTTCCTATTTTGTGGCTAGCATGTTAGCCCTTGATGACATTATGTATATTTCCCTTGTGGAGTGCCACGACGCGGGGGAAATGATATTTTTTTGAAATGATGAAAATGATATATATTTGGATGCCCATTTGGTACATAACTTGTATTTTGATAGACTTGTGCACACACTTTGCTAATGCACTTAGAGCCATACATTTTGATGTATATGTATATCAATAAGCGTAATCGATGTTGTTTTGGTCATTTTTGGTTCACCCGGTTGTTAATGAAACATTATATTTTCACGTTGTCCATTCTAATGAAATTTGGTATTTTAGTATTGTTTATTTGTTGGACCATGTTTGGAACACAATTAGGTTAGCTATAGCCATTTTTCGAGGTCTGGGGTCAGTTTTGGTGTTTATTGGGCCATGTTTCGGTTATCTGTTGTTTAACATTGTGACCTCTTTCCCCTTGATTTGTTTCTCGGCCCTTATGTGATTGTTCATGAGAGTAGTGTCTATGTGCTCTCCATGGTTTGATCGGTTAGCTTTCCTCATCTATAGTGAGAGCGTTGGTGATTTGATAGACCTTATTGTGGATAATGTTACGAGGTTGATGTGGTGATGTAATCAGTGGTATTGATGTGAGAGTGGAACCCTCGAGGATGGATTAACGGTTCATATGTATATTTATATATATATATATATATATATATACTTTGATGATGGTTATGTTAGTACACAAGGATTTGAGTGCTTCCCCTCCCGTGTTCTAAAGGAGTGGGTTATGAGCTTTCCTTGGTACCAGTCATGGATGTTTCCTTCCTATAGATATTGGAGGTGATCTTGATTCTTTTAGAATCCTCAATTTAGCTTTATGATCATTAGAGTGATTGATTATGTTGGACTAGGATATTGTGTACTTGGTGTACGTTTATGTGAGTAGTGTAGACTATCGGTGTTGGATTGATAGGTACGAGTCATAGTGATTTCTGGTATGGTCTGTACTACGTGACTTGTATTGCTTATCTATATATACGTATATATATAAGTGTGCATTTGCCATGTGATATGATGATATGGTTCTTTTATTTGTCGTTGTCCTATCTGTTGATGTATGGTAGGGGATTAGAGGGATGTGTTTCAGAGGTATCGTATTGGCGTGAGTGCCATGTGGGACGACGAACTGACCTAGGGTAGATGCATGTATACGGGTTGGTTAACACTACTTGGATGGTTGGGGGATGTGGCAGTTTAGGATTTCTCCCGTTGGGCCGTCGTGTTCACCCCTTTCCCCTTTCCCAAGTTGCAAGTTCCATGTTCTTCTTGCAGGTTGGCTTGCGGTGCAGGTGCTGTTGCGGGACTGGGACATTTATGCGTAGTGTTGTATCTTTTAGTTTTCCTTGCTTGTCCTCTTGTTTTGGGAATGTTATTGTATTTCTGGAGAGCCAGTTTGTTAGCGTATCCCTTCCTTGTATTTGGTATCCTTGCATCGTTGTAGAGATGTATTCTTTCGGTGCCTCGATGTGCCTTGTATATGATTTGGTTTTCGTTTTCGCTCAGTTGTATGGAATCATTGTTATTAAGCTTTATTCCGTTCATTTTATTGATGTTAATGTTCTTAGTTGGTCACTCATTGTATGGATCACACGCCGAAGTCCTCGGACATTCCATTACTTGGTACTTTTATCTTGTTTATGTGTGTAAGCATGTTTCAGGAACTTAATGAAGAAGCATAGCTAATCTCGGTGAATTAACTGAGTTCGTGTTTGTATCTATCTCGAGAAAGGAATCAAAAGGTGCGCCAGAGCAAAGAAGAGCTACCGAAGGGCAAAATGGTCATTTCACGACATCATTATCTCACTGAAAGGGAAAAAATGTCATTTTCAAACATTATTACTTCACCAAAAAGCATAGGGAGTCAAAGGTGACCAGTTTAGCTCAAATACGAAAAGACGGATTTTTACAGCAAAAGTGCATCATACCTACGTCACAAAGAAAAAAATGGGCAAATTGGACTCAACCTACGCGCCTAAGCTACGCTGTGGTTTTGGACCTTACGCTCTAGACCTACGCTTGCATAGGTCGCACAAAATGGTTACGTGATCCTTCGACATGCTGAAATTGTTTCGGAGTTGTTTCATAATTTTCCAGTTTTGTCCCTATTTCGATATTTCAAGTGATCGGTGATTTCAGACCTATACGTACAATATTATACACATATTTACATATGATTTTATGAGATTATTGATGTATTATGAAATTATAGAAAAGGGCAACCATTAGGGTTTCCCTCATTTGTCTATAAATAGGGGATGCTTTTAGAGTTATTGAGAGTTCTGTTTTAGGAGATACACGTTCATTCATAGAGTTCTCTTCCATTGAAGAGAACCACCATTAAATACCTAGAGATCCAAAGAAGAAAGACATGGAAAACGTTTCTACACCGACAATGCAGATTCCCTCAGCCATGATCAACTAATTCGGTATCTAGGGTTTTCTCGCAAAACCTTAGCCAAGTAATGTAGTTCTAATTTTATATTCAATTGTAGAAAGGGAAAACTGTGACTATACTGTGATGATTGTGTTAGATGAGAGACCCTTTTTATTCGTGATATAAGTTTATATATTTGGATTGATTCTTGTCTTAGACTTTTCAAATTTATTTATCTTACATAATCACAATTATTCACTATATGCTGGAACTTGGATGCTTAATCTGTGATTTTTTACACAATGGTGGTCATAAAACTCGAAACCCTAGGTTGACACAGGCCATGCCCTGACAAATTGATATAAACATACTTTAGTTTATTTTCATGCTTTAATTTACTTTTCTGCATTTACTTTATGTTAGTAGTTGGCATGCACTAATCAGTTTAGTCTTATGATGAGTTGTCGTGATCCGGTTGAGAGTAATCATTTTTGGGGTCAAACTGCTGGCGCGGTGCGACCTGATTCATAGTCAATGGATCTCCCTCATGCAATTAAAATATAATTTGGACTATATTATGTGGTTAGTGGTGGAGTGAGGAAATCATAGTTTTCTCTGTTTCTGAATCACAACAATTATTTATTATTGTTTTTTGTTTTATTTTTGTTAGCATTAGATAATTCACAAAAACCAAACTCTTTTTGGAAAAATATAATTTAGTGTTTTTAAACTATTGAAATGAACAATCCTCGTCTCTTTGGGATCAATATTTCCATACTCAAGCAAAACTATATATAATTGATTTGTGCGCTTGCAGAAGGGTAAAACCTAAAGTGTCATTAAGGTCTCGTGTTTAACCACTTATTTTGCACATACCTGACACCCACCAAGTTTTTGGCGCTATTGCCGAGGACTTGACATTGTTCAATAGCTTTAGTAGTTTATTTGCATTGCGTTATTGTATTTTATTTAAAGTTGAAATTTGTGTTTTTTTGTTAAGTACTCTGATAATCATAAGGGGATTTGTCGGAGCAGTGAAAGTTGCGTCGTTAGATCTCTTGTGAGTTTTAGTTTATCTTAATTTTGAACATAATTTTTAGCTTTATTTTTGTTAATAGTTAGAAGAGTTTAGAAGTAATTAGTTTTATTGTCTTTAAAAATAAATAAATAAATAAAATCTGCAGTTTTCTGTTAGAAAGTCTGATTTTTGCAAATGAGGTAAGGTTTTTAAGTGAAAAATAGTCCTTGAATAGAACTCACTATTATAGTTAGCGCTGTGGATTTAAGCCAAAAAACGTCGTTTAGTACCTCAAAATTGCGATTTTGTGATTATAAAAAATAAAAAAATAAAAAAATTGTGGATTTCGAAAAGATGGGTGACGAAAGAGTGGGTCAACAGAAGGCACCAACCACATCGTAGAAAGGATATTACGCACCGAATGCGTATGATTCCTATGTTGATTTCCCAGAAGAAGAAGGCGCGAAACATTTCAAGATCAAGTCAAGCATGATAAATATGCTTCCAAAATTTTCTGGGCTTAGGATAAAGGACCCATACCAGCACATAAATGATTTCTTAGAAGTTGCGTCAATTGTTAGGTATGATAATCTATCTAAGAATGATTTGCGAGTGCGTATATTTCCTTGGTCATTGAGAGACAAAGCTAAAAGATGGCATATCAAATTGACTAGAGCGACTAAAAGTGATTGGGAAATCCTTAAATATGAATTCATAGAAAAGCATTATCCCATAAGAAAGACCTTAGAGGCACAAGATGCAATCAGAAGTTTTAGAGAATTGCTTGATGAATAGTTTCATGATGCTTGGGAGAGATATAGTGAAATCTTGTATAAGTGTCCCCACCATAGGCTCACTGAACATGATGTGGTTAAGAATTTTTACATGGGACTTGGAGAGACACATAAGACTTTGATAGATGCGTCAACACAAGGTCAATTTACCTTGAAGCCAGCAAAAGAAATTTTAAACTTGTTTGACAATATAAGTGAGAATGGAATCCAATATGAATCTGATTTGAGGTCTAGAGATGGTCAGGATAGGCGATCTGAATTTTTTGTTTGAGATTAATCATGATGATGTGAGAGATTCAATGACAATGATGGGTAAGAAATTAAAGATATTTGAAAAGCTTCTTACCCAAAGCAATCATTCCCATAGAAGAGAAGTGACAGAGGTAGAAGTCAATTATTCCCATAATGAGTGTTAAAATGGTGAATTCGTTGCAACCAATGCTAATGTAGCATGAAACTACCCAAACAATGTTCCTTTCACCAATTCATACATATCAAATGTCCAAAATTATCCTTCTCTGTCATCTGAATTGTCGAATGTGGAATCAAGGTTCCCTCTAGAACAACAATCATATAATCCATAGCCAAGGGTCCAACAGAGTTAACAATCATTCAAATCTCAGCCAAGAATAATGACTCAAAATTCTCAATTAATTTACCAACCCAGAGAGTCATCCAATAATTCTCAGGCTCTCTAGCCATTAAATAATAATCAAGTTGTCCAGCCATATAACTACCAGACCCAGCCTCAAGGAAACCAAAACCAAGGATTCAATCTAAATCAAGTTTACCCTCCATATCCTCAAAACCATTTCCAACATCAACATCCAACTCAAAATTCACTATCAAGACCACCTGACTTTGAAGAGATGATGAGTACTCTAAGGGAGCTTAAAAATTAATCTAATAATTCTTAGGCGACCATGTAAACACTGAACTCTCATTCCCAATCCCTTGTTCAAATGGAAGACCGAATGGTAGAATTAGTGGATGTTATGGATATGATAGTGAGAATATTGCTTAGTCAACTGGTGGTGAACCCAAAACTGCAACAAATACTGAATCTTGGATCCTTTGTTGAGACTCTTCATGAGACAGTCCAAGCAGTCATAATTTTGAGAAATGGAAGAGAAGTGGATAGTAAGGCTGAGGAGCAGCATGAGGAGAGGCTGGAGAAACAAAAGGTCGAAGAATTTCAAAGAAAGGCAGAAGAAGAAGCTCAGAAGAAAGAGGCTGAGAAAGCTCAGAAAGATTAACCTCAAGTGAAGGAAGATGAAGAACCAGAAATGGCACCATATGAGGAAGTAGCACCTTACCCTCAACGTCTCCGAGAGTCGATTTTGTATAAAGAGCATAAGGAGAAGGACATGTTGGATCCATGTCGGCAAGTCAAGATCAATAAACCTCTTCTAGACATTGTTGACCAAATTCCATCCTATGCCAAAATTTTGAAGGATCTCTGTACTCAAAAGCATAAAAATAGAACTAAGGTCCCAAAAAAGATTTTGTTAACGGAACAAGTGAGTGCAATCTTACTAAGTGATGCTCCACCTAAGAGGTAAGATCCCGGTGCTCCCATTATTTCTTGTGTCATTGGTGACCAGAAGATTGGTAGGTCTCTTCTTGATCTGGGTGCGAGTGTTAATTTATTACCTTACTTGGTCTATCAGCAGCTAGGGTTAGGAGATCTCAATACTACCTCGGTGGTGCTTCAATTGGCAGACAAATCAACTAAACAACCAAGAGGAATTTTGGAGGATGTCACAATGCAAGTGGGTAAGTTCTACTATCCTGTATACTTTATAGTATTAGACATGGAACCTAACCATAGATCAAGGAGATATATCCCTGTTATCTTAAGAATACCATTTTTGGCTACGGCGAATGCATGCGTTGATTGCAGAACAGGGGTTATGGACATATCTTTTGGGAATTTAAACATGAGGATGAATGTCTTTGATACAAACCATCAACTACCTGAACCAGTTGAGTGTTTTAACATAGAGGGGATGGTTGAAGAAGTTGTACCTCAGAGTAGTGTAAGAGATGATTTGGAGATTGTGATGAAAATGTCATAGGTTAATTTTTAAAATGGAGAGGACCAACAACGATCTAGTTGGAAAGATATTGCTTCGTTGAAGTTGTGTTGTATTCACTGTCAGAGAGAGCATCAAGAGAGTCGTTTAGACCTCAACTTATTCATCCACAGAAGTTGGTGCCTGAAAGTAAGCTTCATGAGATGGTATTGCATGTGGAAGATAATGAATTAAAAGATAAAACAAGTGTGAAGAATGCTAGAGATGATCAATGGTCACAAACTTTTAGAAAACCTACTAAGGATGACACCCCTCTTAAGGACACCTTTCTAGATGAACCAGTGTTAGGTATACACATGGTAGAAGAGCTATATGCCTTGAAAGATTCGCGATTGAGAGACAAGTGTGAGAGAATACAGAGTTGTGCGTATAAGGATGCTCGGAGTTACATAGCTTGAACAAGAGTACATCATGTTAAACATGTTCGTCTTAAGTTCCTTAAGCTTGGACAGAAACGACAATGTAATCTACAACTGAAAGTGTTTCTAGGTAAACTTCGACAAAGATGGGAAGGACCACACAGGGTTAGATCGGTTTACCCCCATGGAGAAGTAATTTTCTATAAAAGGTTCGGGATACACGGGCAAAGACTGAGATATTATGATGAGATTGATCCAGGACCGGAATTTATGGCGTCTATCAGTTTACTGGAGAATGATGAGTTGGTGAAAGAACTGTTGTCTAAGGTGTTAGAGGAAGATTTGATGGACACATTGACTATACAGGGGCTGAAGTTAGAACATGACAAATGAGGTACTTTATATAGTGATTACTGTTCTGTATTCGATGTCATAAGTAGTACTAATTATCCATGGGTAAGAGCATTTAGAGAGTCACCTCCTACATTTTATCCTTTAATTAAGGGAAGTATGACATAGAGGAAATGTGTTGGATAACCTTTTGTGAAACGTCAAGCCAAAGATGTTAAACATTGGTCCTAGGTTGTCTAGCCTCGATTTGTATAATAATAGGTAAGTTATTTTTGAAATTTCTATTCTTAGAAATTGTAGGTCCTTAAGACCAAATCATTTTTTTTAATTTCATTTAAATTTTTTTTTTCAATAAAATCCAAAAAGAGAATTATAAAAAATTCCTTGAAAAATTGTGTCAATTTCTGGTAATTTTTACAAATTCTTTTCCTTTGCTATGATATTTGGGTACGTATTTGTTGTATATTTACAGGTGATTCGAATCAAGTTTGGGGGATGAGGTTGAGCATTTCGAAGAATCCAGGACTGCATTTCAAGGGTAACTGTATATGTTATCATTCTTTATTTTTGACCATGAGGACATGATCACATTTAAGTTTGGGAGTGAGGGTATATAGTTGTAAGGAAGGAAATGTGTTTTGAAAAATCTGAAAAATTTACAATTTTGAAAAAGTTCTTTATTTCTACGCATGAGTGTTTCGCATTATGAGTTGATTGAGTTTATGTTTATAATGTATAAGTAGTATGTGATGTGATGTTCTCGCTCATGAGAATAATGATTAAATCAAGTTAGTGAAGTGATGTGGTTTACATGGGTGAGTGATTAATGAAATTGAAATTAAGAAGGACGACTTTGACCTATAAACACAAGCACACATTCACTATGAGAAATAAGTTGATTTCTTACTATGTAGTTGAAAAATAATTTTGCCGCAATAAAAGGGGAGAAGGGGACTTGTTTTGGTTGAAATAGAGAAAATTGAATTTTTTTTTTTAGAAAATAAAATGCAAAAAACAGTTCTTTGATCTGAGTAACCGGGCTTTGGTATGACCAATATCATTGTTTGCGTTTAAAGGGGAGAAGATTAATGAGCATAAATCCCACGGAATAAGCTCGGGTCCAGTTGGTTGGGACAAAAAATTCTCGCTGGAAAGTCCGGAGACTTAAAAAGACAAAAACGGATGAAAAATGGAAAGATGGAAAGAGTAAGTTTTTACTAAAAATGGCAAAGTTTGATAAATGAAATAGGAGAAAAGAAACTGAAATATTGTAGTTCAATGTTCAGAAAATCATGGAAGGTTATCTGGATTTTAAGTAGAAAGAAATAAAATCATTCATTTAAGTGGGGACCATTCATGACACGAAGCTCGAGATAGTTATTGTTCGGTAGTAAGTGGGAATATTTGCATTCATATTATCTTGTGTGTTGTATCGTAGCTTATTTGACTTGTGTGTGTGAACTCATGAATGCGTAATGACAAAAGAATTGAGATGTTTGTAGGTACCATCACTGGAAACCTTCACGAGACTTTACTCATCCACTAGGGGTAACCTAGGGGTTTAAAATGCTTGTTACATGTGCTAAGTGTAATCGTCGACCCTCACCAAAGCAAGGGATTAGGTTAGAGTAGATAGGTTAGATAGAATAAGAATCACCACAGTCAGTTTTCTCTGAGTTTATTCCCAAGGGACTAGCAATATATAAGTTTGGGGGTGTGATAGGTGCTCAATATTGGTCATTTTTTGCCTTTATCTTGCGTTTGTTATGTCTTTGCATTCCATTACTTGGTATTTTTATCTTGTTTTTGTTTGTACGCATGTTTCAGGAGCTTAATGAAGAAACATAGCTAATCTCGATGAATTAACTGAGTTTGTGTTCATTTCTATCTCGAGAAAGGAATCAAGAGGTGCGCCAGAGCAAAGAAGAGCTACCGGAGGGCAAAATGGTCATTTCATGACATCATTATCTCACCAAAAGGGTAAAAATGTCATTTTCAGACATTATTACTTCACTGAAAAGAAGAGGGAGTCAAAGACGACCAGTTTAGCTAAAATACGAAAAGACGGGTTTTTATAGCAAAAGTGCATCATACCTACGTCACCAGAGAGAAAAATGGGCAAATTGGACTCAACCTACGCTCCTAAGCTACGCTGTGGTTTTGGACCCTACGCTCTAAACCTACGCCCAAGCGTAGGTCCCACATGATGGTCATGTGATCCTTCGACATGCTCAAGTTGTTTCGAAGTTGTTTCAGAATTTTCCAGTTTTGTCCCTACTTCGATATTTCAAGTGATCGGTGATTCTAGACCTATACGTACAAGCTTATACACATATTTACATATGATTTTATGAGATTATTGATGTATTATGAAATTATAGAAAAGGATAACCAAAAGGGTATCACTCACTTGTCTATAAATAGGGGATGCTTTTAGAGTTATTGAGAGTTCTGTTTTGGGAGATACACGTTCATTCATAGAGTTCTCTTCCATTGAAGAGAACCACCATTAAATACCTAGAGATCTAGAGAAGAAGGACATGGAAAACATTTCTACACCGACAATGCAGATTCCCTCAGCCATGATCAACTAATTCGGTATCTAGGGTTTTCTCACAAAACCTTAGCCAAGTAATGTAGTTCTAATTTTATATTCAATTGTAGAAAGGGAAAACTGTGACTATACTGTGATGATTATGTTAGATGAGAGTCCGTTTTTATTCGTGATATAAGTTTATATATTTGGATTGATTATTGTCTTAGACTTTTCAAATTTATTTATCTTACATAATCACAATTATTCACTATGTGCTGGAACTTGGATGCTTAATCTGTGATTTTCTACACAATGGTGGTCATAAAACTCGAAACCCTAGGTTGACACAGGCCATGCCCTAACAAATTGATATAAACATACTTTAGTTTATTTTCATGCTTTAATTTACTTTTCTGCATTTACTTTCTGTTAGTAGTTGGCATGCACTAATCAGTTTAGTCTTGAGATGGGTTGTCGTGATCCGGTTGAGAGTAATCCTTTTTGGGGTCAAACTGCTGGCGCGGTGCGACCTGATTCATAGTCAATGGATCACCCTCATGCAATTGAAATAAAATTTGGACTATATTATGTGGTTAGTGGTGGAGTGAGGAAATCCTAGTTTTCTCTATCTCTCAATCACAACCATTATTTATTATTGCTTTCTGTTTTATTTTCGTTAGTATTAGATAATTCACAAAAACTAAACTCTTTTCGGAAAAATTTAGTTTAGTGTTTTTAAACTATTGAAATGAACAATCCTCGTCTCTTTGGGATCGATATTCCCATACTCAAGCAAAACTATATATAATTGATTTGTACGCTTGCAGAAGGGTAAACCTAAAGGGTCGTTATGGTGTCGTTTTTAACCACTTATTTTGCACACACCTGACACCCACCACATACTCGTATTGGGACAAGTCTAATACAAGTAGGACTCTTCTCAACTTTTTCTATAAATACCAAGGTCTAATTCAGATCTAAGGAGCTTCTAATTACATAATTTTCAGAGCACTATCTTTGGAGATTAACATCTTTTGAAGAAGGGAGTCATTCAAGACCTAGAGATGCGGAGTAGAAGATCATTGAGGGCATTTGTACATCAACGATGTAGTCTCCTTCCACCATGAGCAACTAAACCGGTATCTAAGATTTTCTAGCAAAACCCTAGCCAATTAATGTAGTTTATTTGTTGATTTTAATTATAACGAGGAGAAACTAAAGACCACACATGTGATAATTGTGTAGATGAGAGACCATAGTTATTTAATATAAGGGGTTTTATATTTATTTTATTTTTGTCTTAGATTGAATAAATGCATTATCTCAATCAATCATATTTATTTGGTGTTTTCTAACATATCATGATTTTCTACACAATGGTACTTAACACTCGAAACCCTAAGTTTACACAGGTCATGCCTCGGCGAGGTGATATAGACATACTTTAGTTTAATTTCATGTTGTAGGAGTAGATTAGAATAAAGTATATGACATGCACTAATCACACTCTATCTGGAGATGAGTTGTAGATAATCCGGTGGACGGTATCCTTTTTGGGATATATTCGACTATTTGTGGTATAATCTGAATCACGGTGATGGATCGCTCTCTTGGAATTGATCAAGTAGATAACTATATTATGCGGTTAGTAGTGGAGTATGAAAACACTACCTTTGATCTCTACTGCTCTTGTCTTAATCTATCTTTACTTGCTTTACTAGTTAATTAGTTAATAAATCACAACCAACAATCTTACTTTTATAGCAATTCGAGAGTATTACTTTACAAGAGTTCAGAATACGACTTACTCCCTTGGGTTCGATAACCTTTCTCAAGCCGAACTGTACTATATTACAACTCGTGCACTTGCGATAGGTAAAACCTTGTCGTCATAAGGGTCTTTTCTTAAGCATTATTTTTAACCCCTATTGACGCACATCAAGTTGTAGCTGAGTTGGATGAATTGTTCCCTTTTTGGGATTAGGGTTCGCCAATGTTGCAATCCTATATCTTATTCACATATAATGGATCGCCCTTTACAATTGAATGAATATAAATCTATATTATGCAGCTAGTGGCCGCGTTAGAAATACCCTAGAATATATCTCTTTTGTTTTTATCTCAAATCTATCTTTACTTTCTTTATTTAATTTAGTTGTTTATTAGTTTATAATCAAAACCCAAATCAAAACTATTTTAACAATTTAAGAGTATTACTTTGCTAGAATTTAGAGTACGACTTAGTTCCGTGGATTCGATAACCCTATCATAAGTATACTATACTACAATACGATTCATGCATTTGTGATAGGTAAAACTAGGTCAACTTTAAGGGCTTATTTTCACTAATATTCTTAATCACTATTCAAGCCTTACCCTAGAGCCAGTCAACTTTGCTCTTCACTTGAGGTAGGGGAAAATTCTACTCTCTCTCATTCTTTGGTTTCGCGAGTATGCGATTTTCATACTTGAAAATATGAAATTAGGGTTTATATGAGTTTATATGATATAACCCATGTTTAAAGTGTACTTGATGATTATATTGATAGGACTATGATGTATGCTAGTTAGATTATAGTTCTTGAAATTTTGATATAAAAAGTATGCTTTTATGCCTATATATATGTATATGGGTATGGTAGTGTATATGTATAAGTATAAGTATACATATTTGTTTAGGCGCTAGTGATGTAACATTGATGGTGTGATTAGGCTAGCTCATTTGGATAGTGAGTTAGAGTGTGTAAATATGAAATTTGTGTAACGGAACATCTCAACTTAAAACGACTATCTAGTTTCCTTCTTCTTGGATTATGTTACTATCCTGGAGTTGGATATTATGTTTGAGATGTGATTGTGGAAACTTGTTTTAATTGAACTAAGAGCATCTTTAAAAGAAATGAAATTATTATCCTTGTGAATTAAAGGAAAATTTATTGGTTTAGAACATGAATTGTGCATGAGAAAGTATGCTTATGAATTATTGCTTTACTATGATTTAAAAACATATTAATGGATTGATGGCATTCATGTTGGCATTCTTGAGAATTTTTTCATAAATATGATGAAATACATATTTGTGTTGATGCATGGTTCATTTGAGACATAATTGCGTATTGAGTACACCTTTTGTGTTATAAATCAATTAGTGTTGGTCTATACCCGGTTGTGTAATCATGTCGGAGTATACTTGTGTCGGATCGTCGTAATACTGGTTTGGTGGTGTTTCTCGCTTCTAGTCATACTAGTCTTCGAGAAATAGAAATGATGAGCGAGGACTTGATCAAAAGCTCAACTCCCCCTTTTTCACGGATTGTGTTTCATGTTTTCGATCTTCCTTATTGAGTGTATACATCATCTCAAGCGAATGATTTAGGTGACACTTTATATCTGGTTACCCTCAATGTATAAGGTTTGCATTGACACCGTGTTGTCATTGATTTTGGGCATTAGCATAACTATTAACACGGATGGCTAGATGGCATTGTAGAATCACATGTAAATCATGATATTATTTAATGTGATTATGGAACATGCTTAGTATATGATTTTTATACTTCAATTCATATGTCAATATGATGCTCAAATGAAATTGGATTATGTAAAAATGTGATTTACATGCCTTACCTTTATTGTATAACGAAGTGTGAATTCTTATACTTGTGGTTATGTATTTCTATGCCCATATGTGGTTATGCATGTTAGTGTTGTGGCTATTTTTTGATAAGTTAAAATCAGTGATGGACTATAGAGTCAACTGTGAGTTGAGGCCTTAGAGAAGGTAGGTAATAGTTTAGGGATCTTGGTTGCTTGTGTAATAGTGACCATTGACGTTTCTTTCACACTTTGAGAAATTTATCACCAATCATGCTTTTGAGGTTTCGGGTTGAGTTAGACAAGGTTATGATTGAACCTAGTCGATTGTGTGGCAACGGTCTCTTGACTCCGTTAGTAATCTAAGAGATGTGGGACCAAATGTGAATTTGATGTTTGAATGAATCGGAAGAGGTATTGATTGAAGCTAGTTAGTTCCGTGGTATCGGTTACTAGGTTCCCCTTTTCACGATATTAAGAATCGGAGTGTTCTTGGAGTTGTCGACTTAATCGTCTTAGGTTATTGAGACGAGTTTCATGAGTTGGAGGTAGAATTGAGTTTCCGGGTTTGAGCTAACATATGCTAGGTTATCTTCCTTCGTTCTTGTTAGGGTGTTGTTGTTCTCGGTCTTTATTTATTTTCCTCCATTTTTATTTATCATTCCGTATGTTGTTTTATATGTTTCGGTGTAACCGAGGTTAGGTCGGAGTTGTCTAGTGTCGTTTCGGAATCTTCGAACTCTCCTTAGAAATTTTATAGATTTTTGTTCACCGAGTACTCGACCCTGGGATATCGAGTACTCAAGGTCATAGCGCACTGATAGCGTGCCTTTCCCTCTATTTCACGCGCCATGGTTTGCGCCTTGGCGCAGGTTCTCGAGTACTCGAGATTTTCTTTCTTGAGAACTAAACCTCTGTGTTTGCTGAGTACTCGATGTGTTTTTACCGAGCACTCTAAGTGATGCAGTTTTGCAACTTTATTTCTCGTGCTTAGTTCATTTTTCTATGCATCTCTTTCACTCTCCTTTGTACATTAGTATATGTTCATGGCTTATATGTTGCTTCTTGAGTCATTGGTTGCGGCATGGTGCCGAACCACTTCCTTGTGTTGTCATTTGATTTCATGGAGTTGGAAACAGACGATTGTGTTCCGTGGATCCAATGCGTCACTTTTCCTTCATTGTCCTCTTGGGCATTATAGGAATTATTGAGTCATCGTTTTGGTTGGTTTGAAAGTGTATTCTCTTGCTATGATTGTTTCATACCTTATTTCATTTCTGGGTCTCGAGTACGAGACATATTGTTTAGGGCACACACGTAGTGTTGCCCTTCTTCTTCTTCTTGTTCGCCTTGATGTCACCATCTAAGTGTTCTAGGTTCTTGCACATGTTAGGGACTTGGAAGTCGAACGGATTGGGCCATGGATTAAAACCTTTTTTCTTAAAACTAGTGAATCCTTGAGATTCATCGTTTATGACTTTTATTCTTGGCCATCTGCTTTTCGGTTATTTTGTCTGGGTATTTTCCTAATTAATTGTGGGTGTCCTTAACCTTAACATTTTGTTTCAGTTATTTGTTGTTTAGCATTGGGACCTCTTTCTCCTTGCTTTGTTTCTCGGATCTTATGTTGTCGTTCATGAGAGTAGTGTCTACGTGCTCTCTGTTATTTGATTGGTTAGCTTTCCTCATCTATAGTGAGAGCGTTGGTGATTTGATGGACCTTATTGTAGATAGTGCTACGAGGTAATGTGGTGATGTAATCAGTGGTATTGATGTGAGAGTAGATATCTCGAGGATGGATTAACAATTCATATGTATATTTGTATATATATACTTTGACGATGGTTATGTTAGTACACAAGGATTTGAGTGTTTCCCCTCCAGTGTTCTAGGGGAGTCGGTTATGAGCTTTCCTTGGTACCGGTTATGGATGTTTCCTTCATATGGATATTGGAGGTGATCTTGATTCTTTTAGAATCCTCTATTTAGAGTTGTGATCATTAAAGTGATTGGTTATGTTGGACTAGGGTATTGTGTACTTGGTGTACGTTTATGTGAGTAGTGTACACTACCAGCATTGGATTGATAGGTACGAGTCATAACGATCTCTGGTATGATCCGTACTATGTGACTTGTATTGCTTATCTATCTCTATATATATTTATATATATATAGGTGTGAGTATGCCATGTGATATTATGATGTAGTTCTTTTATTTGTTGTTGCCCTGTCTGTTGATGCATGACATGGGATTAGAGGGATGTGTTTCAGGGGTCTTATATTGGCGTGAGTTCCATATGGGACGACGAACTGACCTAGGGTAGATGCATGCATACGGGTTGGTATCACTATTTGGATGGTCGGGGGATGTGACAGTTTAGGGTTTCTCCTGCTGGGCCATCTGCTCACCCCTTCCCCCTTCCCTAGTTACAGGTTCCAAGTTCTTCTTGCAGGTTGGCTTGTGGCGAGGGTGCTGTTGTGGGACTGGGAAGTTTATGCGTAGTGTTGTATCTTTTAGTTTTCCTTGCTTGTCCCCTTGTTTTGGGACTGTTATTGTATTTCTTGGGTGTCAATCTATTGCCATATCCCTTTCTTGTATTTGGTATCCTTGCATCGTTGTAGAGATGTATTCTTTCGGTGCCTCGATATGCCTTGTGTATCATTTGGTTTTTGCTTCCGCTCAGTTGTATGGAATCATTGTTATTAAGCTTTATTCAGTTCGTTTTATTGATGTTGATGTTCTTAGTTGGTTGCTCATTGTATGGATCACACTCCGGAGTCCTTGGACATCCCAGTTCGAGAGTCTTAGGATTTTAGGGGTGTGACAGTTCTTAGCTTTATCTTAGGTCCTAAGGACCTTAGCGCTACGGTAACATGGTTTGTCGGTCTCGGAAGGCTGTTTAATGTCTTTGATCGGGTTTCTTATCCTTTACAGCCACCTTTGGATTCCAAGGATTTTGGTTTCGGAGTCTTGAGAATCCGAGGCGTGACAATAACACTCTATATTCATAATTCTTTTCCTTCTTTTTATTTACGAATATCCCATAATATTTCTTCTTTTATGTCCAAATATAACTATTTTTAACATGATTAATATTTGATTCTTAGTTAAAAAGTAAACTAAAAAATAAAAACTAACTAGGAGTTAGAAATAACTAAATGAAAAGTGACATGAAATAAAAATGGTGAAAACAATGTTTTTTAGTAAAGAAAACAATGTTTTTTAGTAAAGAAAAACATACGATCATACTTACTTTGATATGAAATTGAATTTTTACGTTTTGTGTATAAGATCATACTTTTTTTAGATTATGTAAATGGAGTCGTATTTTTTATAATGCACCTAAATCGGATTTAAATTTTGTGGTTTCAATATTACTCATTTCGTCCCATGTTAGTTGTCCACTTTCTCAACTTTAATTGTCCCAAAATACTTGTCAAGTTTCGAATCCCTATATAATATAATCTTATATTTTCCCAAATTATCACTCTTCATTAACTTCAAAAAGCAATGGATTCCACTAAAAATTATATTTATACTATATTATCAAATGGCAAAATTAGAAACACAAAATAATAATTTTTTTTTGAAAAGTTAGACTTGGACTATTAATTTGGGACAGAGGGAGTAGTATATTTTGTATCATTTTAATATAAAAACTGTACTTTAATATATTTTTAAGCATGTAAAATCTGATGTGTAGGCCTCTAATTTTTTTTAAGATCTCCGGGCCGCTCTCGGACAGTTTGGGATGGTTTTGAAGGTAAGAGTGAAAATTTTAAATAATTTTAGGACATTTATGAAGGATGAAAATTTTTACGATTTTAATTATGGAGATTTGCGAAAATCACCATGTTCATCCCTGACCATAGTGTTTTGTTGTTCGATAATAATATGAGTTTTTTGTTTTAAAAAAAATAAAAAAGACATTGAATATATTTTTGGCCATCTCATTAATGAGGTACTTTCACATGAATGGTACAAAGTACAAAATACAAAAAGTGGGCCATGCCTACCACCAATATATTCATTTTTATCTTCTGCAGTTAAAAATCTTCCCAATAGATAAGAATTAAAGGTCACCATCATTCATGGAGCCCTACTAGCCATGTATTTCCCAGTGTCAAAACAAATATTGTTTGAGCATTGACATCATTCATTTGTCAACTTAAGACTCTCCCAGTTGAACCTAAATCTATTATTAGCAACATAGATTTGGAATGACTACAATCCACTTGAATGACATTCAAATCAAACAAAATCAAAAGGTAAGTTGGTCGTAATAATCCACAGGTATTACGGTGTACCAAAGATAAGGGTTTATATGTGCATGCATCAATATATTTTACATTTTTATGCTATAAGATATAATGTATGTATGTATATATATATATAGAGAGAGAGAGACATACTAAAACAATGGGCGGATTTTGGACAAACCCAGTATAACCTCAGTCCAAAAGCGATTAGCAACCCAACTCTCCAATTCTTATAGTTAAAATAAATAGAGTTCTGAAATTATGTTGGAATAAAAATACGAGAGATATAAATAGAGATAGAGTATAAAATTATATTGCTCAATATATGTATTCTCTTTGTTGTGTCTATTACAACAGAACTACTACTACACACACATATATATACATATATATGGGAAAAAGAGCGGAGAGTAAGACAAGATAAAATAGATACCTAGGGCATGGTGGCCAAAAATCCTAATCCTAGTATAAACATAGGTGGACCTATCTCGATAATCCAAAACCTATAATAATATAAAATAAATATAATATAACATCCCCCGCAAATTCAAGATTGTATATTGAGTTTGGAGACAAAATCCTGAAGGCGGCTCGAACCATTAAATTTGGTGAAAAGTGCAGACATGGCTACAAAAAGAGTCAATGACGACTTTGCCAAAATATTCATTGACGTGGTAACCAACCGGTTGACTGCTTCTGATTGCAACCTGCTTGTTAAGTCGAATATAAGGTATAACAACATGATGACGATTTCGTAGCTATACCAAAATAAGCACCAAATTTGATCTTCGGATTGACTTGTATGTTGAGTTGTAGATTAAAGATCACGATGAAGAGGCGGTGAGGAAGATCGTGATCATGATCGTCATGGATGGGTTAAACTCTGCATATAAGTATTCAGAGTTCGGAGTGATGGATTGGCTATGACTGAGTTATTGTGAATCAAAAAGTGTACTCTAGAATTGAAAAAACAAAATGAATTTTGGTGGGGGTGAAAGACAAAAACCACAAAGAATTTAATATATATATATATATATATATATATATTAGTTGAAGATCGCCGCCGGAGATTGAAGATTGGGTGCTATCCCCGACAAAGACGACGAAAATCGGAAAAAACTACCAAGAATCGGTAGGCTCTAATACCATGTTAAAATAAAAGAAGCTCTGAAACCATGTTGGAATAAAAATACAAGAGTGAGATAAATAAAGAGAGTATAAAATTATATTGATCAGTATATGTATTCTCTTTGTTGTGTCTATTACAATAGAACTACCACCCACACACACATATATATATAAGGGAGAAGGAGAAACCCTAATCCTACTATAAACATAGGTATGGTGGCTGGAAACCCTAATCCTAGTATAAACATAGGTAGGCCTATCTCGATGGGACAAAACTGATAACAATATAAAATAAATATAATCTAACACTGTTATTCCAGTATTTGGTTTCAGTTCTCCCATGCACTAAGTCCTATTTAATGTATATGTGATTAATGAAATAAAATCCCATATTTCCTATTCAGATAGAAAAAAAAAACTATAAAACACTCAAGGTTATACACTCGTAGCCAAATCCGTTAGGAGTTAGTGGGGTTATGACTACAAATAAACTGAGTAATTCGTGAGTAGATTCGGACTTGACTCATTAAGAAGTCAGTTTGCGTTCATTCGTTTAGCAAATGAGTCGAGTCCAAGCACTATTTTTAGACTCTTTTAAGAAATGACTCAAGCTTGAATATTGTTGAGCTCGGCTCGCCAAACTCGTGAACACGTTCGTCCAAATAATATGTAAACTTATCTTATCATCGTCAACAACATGTGTTGGAATTGAATAAATTAAGAAGAAAGTTGTTGAGTATTATTAGACTAATACTGTTAATAAATTGAATGCATCATTACGCATGCTGGTTGGAGACCAAAAATATCAAAATTGTTAGTTTCGATAATGTAAAGAAGATGAAGAGATGAATAATTTTTGTATAGAATGAATTAATAATAATCTAATTACAATAGGTAAAGCTTCTATTTATAGAGGAGAACCAAGTAGTCTTGGAGTAGGGAACAAACTAAGGTGAAACGGGTCGGGCTATATACAATGGACCGGGCTGTATATACATATATTCTAACATCCCCTTTCAAACTCAAGGTGGGAGATGTGAGACCAACTGAAGTTTGGAAACCAATTCCTGAAATCTTCCTAGCGGATGAAATTTGGTGAAAATATCTGCAGTCTGATCTTTAGATGATATATGAAGAAGACGAACAGTACCATTATGCACATGTTTACTAATAAAGTGACATTCAATTTCAATATGTTTGGTGCGTTCATGGAACACATCATTATGAGTAATTTGAATAGCACTCTGACTATCACAACGAAGAGTGGTAGAAGAACCTTGAAAAACTCCCATATCTTGTAGAAGCCATCGAAGCCAGAGAAGTACCTGAGTAGTATCAGCAAGAGCACGATATTCTGCCTCAGAACTAGATCAAGAAGTGACAGTTTGCTTCTTACTATGCCAAGAGATGAGAGAATCTCCTAAGAAGAAACAATAACTAGTAGTAGAACAACGATCAGTAGGATATCCTGCCCAATCAGCATCAGAATACGCAAGAAGCTCAAGAGATAAAGTAGATGAGTTGTCCATGGAACAAACATGAATTGACTGACTAGATGAACTACATAAGCAATATTTGGACGAGTGACGGTGTGATAGACAAGACTGCCAACCAATTATTGATACAATGTGGTATTGATAAGTGGATCACCATCTAGAGGAGTGAGCCTGAGGTTAGTTTCCACCAGAGTTGATACTGTCTTGGAGTCAGTGAGACCTGCTCGGTCAAGAATAACAGAAGCATATTTCGCTTGAGAGAGATAATAACCACCAGAATCAGAGAGAACTTTAAGACCCAAGAAATAACTAAGACGTCCAAGATCTTTCATTTCAAAATGAAGACTGAGAGACCGTTTGAGTTCAGAAATACCAATGATATCATCTCCTGTGATGATCATATCATTAACATAAAGAAGTAATAGTATGAGACCAACATCTGTCTTACGAATAAAGAACTCCGAATCATATGCACTAGAGGTGAATCCAAATTGATTGATAGTGGAGCTAAATTTTCCAAACCACGCATGTGACACCCCCAAATTTCCATGCATAGGTTGGACAGGCCCATACACAGAAAAATAGGAGCGTCTGTAATTGATAACATAAGCACAGAAGAGAAGACATAAAATTGAAATATAATAATAGCAACAATAACAAAAACAAGGATACCACTTATACATGAAGAAGACCAACCCCAATACATCCTTAAATAAAATAAGTCCCACAAGGTACAACTTGGAAATCCCATAAACATGGACCCCTAGAAACACACTTAAAAGAAATGCAACATATGTCATTTATCGGATCCTACCCTGGAGTGGAAGGAAAATATGATAGGACCGAACAGATAGATATGACGTCCTCACCCTTGCTGGTGAAACTGCCGAGGACCTGAAACAACAAAAATGTGGGTTAAACCCACGAGCAAGTACAACTCTACATGATCTCAAGCAGAGTACCAAAAATCCATCCCCTTTCCTAGTAACACCTAATCCCAAAATTATATTATAAAATAATAATATATTTAACTATAACCATAGTCACTAATATACCACCATTTAATATAATTATCTTTATAAATTCATTCCATTAATCCGATTTTTCCATTTAACATCCATGTCTTACCATAACCACGTACCCGACAACTCACCCATGTCGTGACAACTCACCCATGTCCCGTGGTACTATTGAGACTGCAATATTAGTCAGTCTCCTTGTGGTTCCTTATAATTCTCCAAAACATAGTCATTTGATTAAATCTTATGATTATTCGAATTTATTAATTCACTTGTATACGAACTGTATGACAATTAGAGAAGTCGAGCCTGGGGGGTCCGGGGGGGGGGGGGGGGGCGGCACGACATTTTCCTGAGCGCCCCCCTGGCGGGGTTTGGGGCAGCGCCCCAGCGCCATGGTATACGGTATTTTATACGGTCAAAACTATTCATTTATACAGTCAAAAATACGTAATCCAGTATAATTCTTGAAACACATAATAACAATATAAATCCATGTCCAGAATCTGATAACAAAGAAATTAGAGAAAAACAAATACATAAATATGCAATATTTTCTAATAACAGTTTTGAAATCTTTATCAACATTGAAACCTAAAATATTTCTGTATTCAAATATTTATGCTTAGTTCTAACCATATACACCTCTTCCGAATCATACCAACAAGACACATAACCACGAATCCATACATGTATATCTACACGTAAAAACAGATTTGTACGTATAGCTAAATATAAACATAGTCTCATGCATATATCAATATATCACCACAAATCTCTATGTATATACAAGATCTATACATATAATCATGGATCTGTACATATATGTATAACCAGAATATAAATCATCATATATAAATATATATGAATATAAACATACTATAACAGATCTATACATATATACCTATATAAATCCACGAATCTCTACATATATACAAGATCTATATATATACTTATGGATCGATACATATACATATAAACAGAATATATATCATCACATAAATAAACATGAATATGAACATACTCTAACAGATCTATACATATATGCCTATATAAATACACAAATATCTACATATATACAAGATCTATATATATACTTACGGATCTATACATATATGTATAAACAGAATATATAAATGTCATATATGAACATGATTTACACATACATATACATATATGAAAAATACTATCTAGCAGGTTATAGATGCATAAGGTAAAGGTTACAAAATTTTAGTACAAAGAGGAAGAGTAGAACATATGTCTTGCCTGATTTGGAGAACTTAGTACACCACGGATCCAGATCCAAACCAAGTATTTACTCTCTCTATCTATATATATATATATATATATGTGTGTATATGTATATAGATGAGTGAATAAGAAGAGAGAAGTCTGAAATTTTTCCTTAGTCTTGAGAGATAATAAGCTGGAAAATCCTTATGGTTATATAGGGGATACTAGGTTATGGTGAATGACCATAATGCCCCTAAATCTGCCACAATAACCATCATGCCACTCGTCTTAAAGACTAATATGCCCTTATCAGATCCCATAATAACAAACTTACCTAGTAGTCATAAAATGACTAGAGTACCCTTACTCAATAATTTAAATACCCACCATACCATCCAAAATAAATGAAGAAATAACATAATTATTTAAATACGGGGTATTACAATGCATGATGAGCTTGCTTAAGACCATATAATGCTTTCTGAAGTTTGCAAACTTGAGATAGAGAGTGGGTAATGCCTGAAGGAGGTTTCATGTAAACTTCTTCTGTGAGATCACCATTAAGAAATGCATTTTTGACATCCATCTGAAATATACCCCATCTTCGAGCAACAGAAATGACAAGTAAGCTGCGTACTAATGTAAGAGGAGCAACATGAGCAAAAGTCTCTTCATAATCAATCACATACTCTTGAGTAAAACCTTTAGCAACAAGTCTGGCTTTATATCGTTCTACTGAGCCATCAGATGGAATTTTAATTTTGTAAACCCATTTACAACCAACTGTAATCTTCCCTGGTGGAAGATTCACTAAATCCCATGTATGAGCTTTGTCAAGAGCCTGCAATTCCTCAGTCATAACTTTCTGCCAATGTGGATTAGAACTTGCCTCTTTATAAGATGATGGTTCATGATGATCACGAAGATAATGTGGAAGTTCTCTTACCCGAGTAGATTGACGAGTAATAACAGGAGAAGTTGAAACAGCAATGTCAGATACAGAGACTTCACCAACATGATCATTAGACGAGACCGGTGTATTTGGATGGACCGTAGGAAATAGCACAAGATAAAGTACATTGGATGTAATGGACAGAGATGGAGTATTAGAAATCTCTGGAGATGGATCAAAATCAGTGGTTGGTGTATTATCATTCTCTGATGGAAAGAGGCTAAGTGTAGGATTAGTGAAAAATGGAGTAATAGAAAATGGAGTAAGATCAAACTTGGAAAGAGAGGAGAACATTTTATGTTCCCAAAAGATGACATGACGAGAGATGCGAAGACATTTAGAAAGAGGATCCCAACATCTATACCCTTTATGTTCAATTTCATATCCCAGAAAACAACAAAGACGAGAACGAGGTTCAAGTTTGGAATGTTTGTGCGGCTGTAGTAGAATAAAACAAGCACAACCAAAAACCTTAAGAAGATTGTTGTTAGAAGATGTGTCATACAATCGTTCATAAGGAGTTTGGTTGTCAATGTTGGGCATGGGAATGCGATTGATAGTGTAAACTGCAGTGAGAGCAGTTTCCCCCCAAAAACGTTCAGGACAAGAACTGTCTATAAGAATAGTAGGAACAATATCTAGGATATGAAGATGTTTACGTTCCGCACGACCATTTTGTTGAGAGGTTTCAGGATAAGAATATTGAGACATAGTTCCTTGTTGACGAAGGAATTTTAAAAAAATTTGTTCCCCTATATTCCATGGCATTTTCAGCACGAAAAACATTTGTGGGACAAGAGAATTGAGTTTTAACCATACCAGCAAAATCATAATATATTTGAGGTAATTCTGAATGCATTTTCATGAGAAAAAACCAAGTGAAGCGGGTGTAATCATCGATAAAAATAACAAAATATTTTGAACCCCCCATTGTGTCATTAGGGGAAGGACCCCAAACATCAGAATGTACAAGATCAAATGGAGCAATAAAATGAGAATAACTTTTATTAAATGATAAAGCTGGTTGTTTTCCTAATTGACAAGATAAATAGGAAAGAGTATCAGGTTTGACAGTGCCAAGTTTGCCAGTTGATACTAAAGAGAGAAGTCTATCAACAGACACATGTCCTAACTTAGAATGCCATAAATTGAAAGGAGAAGTAGATGAGGTAGCAGCAACTGTAGAACCAAAGGAATGATGTGGAATGTGAAGGTGAATGAGCTCAAACATGCGTCCAACCTTACGGCCTATCCCAATGATCCGGCCTGTCTTCGGATCCTGCACATGACAACCAGAGGAGGAAAAAATGATTTTGAGACCAAGATCACATAATTAACCAACATATATAAGATTGATAGTCAACTGAGGAATATGTAAAGCAACTGGAAGACAAAGATTGGATGTAGACACTGATCCTATATGACTAACTGACAATTTAGATCCATCAGCAGTGTTAATTGATGATGGATGAGATATATGATTTTTTGAATGAAAAATTAAAGAATTAGCAGTCATATGATTGCAACATCCAAAATAAAAAAATCAAGAATTACCTGTGGTGAAGGACATAACATTACCAGAAAGGGATAGAACCTGTTTGAGTAAAGTGACAAGGTCATTTGTGGAGACTGTTGAACTGGTACCTTCTAAAGGACAAGATTCTTCCACAATGGCAGCATTGACACACTTAGATGATTGATATTGTTTGGCTGGAGCTCCACAAGATGAATAGGAGCGAGACTTTTTGTAAGGACTCTTAAAGCAATCATTGTGATAATGTCCATGCCATTTCTTGTGACAATGCTTGCAAACTCGAATAGGACAATTCAGGAGACCATGGGTGTTTTGATGGCAGTAGGAACATGTCTGGTGAAAGGATTGCTAAGAAGAGGATGTAGCATAGTTGGGATGATGAACAACAAGAACGACATCAGTAGTCTGAGATTTTGTTCCAAGTCTGGTTTCTACAGATAGAAGCTCAATGATGGCACTGTCGAGAGAGGGTAAAGGACTTCTGTGTAGAAGAGAGGCTTAAACCGATTCAAAACGATCATGAAGAGCCATCAGAAGTGTGACAACACGTTGTTGATCTCGATAGGTAATCAATTTCTCAGCATCAGAGGTATAACTCCAAGTTGGTCCCAAATAGCATATATCTATGACACAAAATCCTTAATATACTGACCTAGTTGTTGATTATTAACATGAAGATTCGTCAGAAGCTGATACTAATGAGAAAAATCTATGGTGGTGTATCGGCTTTTGAGAAAATCCCAAACTTCTTTAGCAGTAGTGAACTGACCAAACTGTTGATGAATTGACGAAGCTGATGTGTTACGAAACCAGGTTAGCATTTGGCCATTCTTAGTATCCCAGTAATCTAAACATTCCACAAACTTATCATTAGTTTCAGTGTCCTCGCGACATGGTATGGTAACATCACTAGTGATTAGTCGCCAAAATTTATGACCTTTTAGAAAACTAGTCATAACATGAGCCCAAAGAGTATAGTTGGCCCATTGAGAATAGTGGAGATAGGATGGGAGACTTCCAAACGATCCATAGGAATATAAAAAGGTGATTAATCAAGAGATCAAAGTCAAATCTCTCAAAATCGACTATACGGTTGCGTCCGGAGCGATCCAATTAGCTGAAATCGACTATTCGTTTGCTAAAATCGGATTAAAAATGAGCTCAGAATGCACAAAGAACCTGATGACGTGGCCCAATCTAGTAGCGACACGTGGAACAATCAGGAGAGAACACGTAGCTGAATCTAGAGAGGACACATGTCAAATGATGTTGTCGGAGAAGATGCCGGAATCTGGAAGTGATACCAGAAAAACGAACAACGCCGGAGAAGATTACCGGTGTCAAAAACTCGGCGGAGAAGACAATCAGTGCCGGAATCTGGAAATGACGTCGGAAAAATCGAACGGTGCCTGAGAAGATGATCGGCGTCGAAAAACTCACCAGAGAAGACGATAGTTGCCGGAATTTGCAGAAGTTGCTGGAAAATTGAAAGGCGATCGGGTTCTGGGAATGGTGCTGGAGAAGATGATCGGTAATGGCGGCTGACGGTAGGGTTTCGGTAGGGTTCCAGCAATGTCGTCGGAGAAGATAACTGGCGACGGTAGGGTTCTGGTGACAACACGCGTGCTGGAGGTTGAAGGCGCGTGAAGACGAGTAGTGTTGCGTGGGTGGCACGTTATGGTGCGTGAGGTGTCCGTTGGTTATGCGGCGAACGGGATTCACTTTGTCTGATCGAGGCAAACTTGTTGGTGCTATTGGATTTTGATTTCGATGTTGTTTTGGACGACGAATCTGGACCAGTTTATGTTTAATGGTGCGGAAGCGATGACGATCAATAATTGACCATTAATGAAGATAACCCCTTGATTAGTCTGATGGGTTCTTGAGAAACAAGATGAAAAGAACCCTAGAAGGGTTTTGAAGTAGAGATTACAAAGGCTCTGATACCATATTAATTTTGATAAAGTAAAGAAGATGAATAGATGAATAATTTATGTATAGAATGAATTAATAATAATCTAATTACAATAGGTAAAACCTCTATTTATATAGGAGAACCAAGTAGTCTTGGAGTAGGGAATAATGTCATGGACTTGGTGTTTCCAAGGAACCGTGCGGCCTTAGACACCTCTAAGATGCTTGAGAAGTACTAAGTAAGCCTTTATGGGTCTCTAGCTTAGTGGGAAACTAAAGCTAGGTGAATGCGGAAGGTTAGTGTGTAAGAAGAGAAAGCTAGGCAAGAGAGCTTAGAAGGCAATTGAACTCAAGAGAACTTGGGTGATTGCTTGGATGGTGAGCAAATGAGCTCCCACCTCTATTTATAGGCCAAGGGCCTTACAAGGAAAAGTGGAGGGATTTCTAGAATCCTCCATGTCTTATACAACACTAGTCTACTCTAGAATGTTCTATACAATTCTAGTATATTCTATACAATTCTATACAAGTCTAGAGAACTCTATAATACTTTAGAGAATTCCGGAGAAGTGTGGACAAGTCTAGAATATTCTGTGTGCCAAGTAGGATGCCAAGTAGGATCCTATGGAGCGTCTGAGTGGCGCTTGCGTGACGCCCATGTAGCGTAACATCTTAATACGGGACATGACATTATCCCCCACCTAAGCTTGTGACGTCCTCGTCACATCCTGCTTCAATTACTGGATTTTCTTTGCAAACTGCCAAAGTTGTGTTCATGCTCCCAGCTTGCTTCGCTATCCGACAAGTTCTTCCATTTCACAAAGTACTCTATGTACTTGGGTACTCCTCTTCTGCTTGCCTGTCGATCAGCAAGGATGCACTCTACTTTCTTATCGAAGGAAGTGATCACGTCAGTAGGAGCTCGGTGTGATATGCCTCGAGTTGGATGATCCTTGTCTTCGTGGTAGGGCTTGAGCATGCTGACATGGAAAATTGGATGAATCTTGAGCTTTGGTGGTAGGTCCACCATATAGGAGATATTTCCAACTCGTTTGATGATTGGGAAGGGACCTTCGTAGTGCCGTACTAACCCCTTGTGCACCGCTCGCAAAGACTTGAACTGTTGGGGTAGGAGCTTGACCATAACCAAGTCTCCTTCCATGAACTCTAGGGGTTTTCTCTTAGAGTCAGCCCACTTCTTCATTTTCTTGCCCGCCTTGTCTAGGTAGGCTCTAGCCAAGTCGGATTCATGTTATCCCTTGACGAATTTGTATGCTGCCGGACTCTTACCATCTCCACTTGATGCCATAGCGTTAGGCGTCATGGGTTGTCGCCCGATCACTGTCTCGAAAGGACTGTGGTTGGTAGCGTCACTCCGCTGCAAGTTATAGGCAAATTGTGCTACTCCAAGGAGCTTGGCCCAGTCCCGCTGGTTGTCACTAACATAGTGCCTCAAGTATAGCTCTAGGAGCGCGTTGATATGCTTCGTCTGTCCATCGGATTGGGGGTGAAAACTAGTAGAGAAGTTGAGACCCGTACCCATCTTCTGAAAGAGTCCTGTCTAGAAGCGACCTGTGAAGCGTGGGTCTCTATCGCTCACTATGTTTTGTGGTCGAAGAAGAGCTCCGCTGTCTGCTCGACCGTGCAATCTACTGGGGCAGGTATGAAGGTGGCATACTTACTGAATCGATCTACCACTACAATGATGCTACCACAACCATTAGACTTGGGTAGGCACGTGATGAAGTCCATTGAGACACTCTCCCATGGACCTTCTGGGATAGGTAGTGGCTTTAGTAGACCGGCCTGCTACTGCTGCTCTATCTTGTCTTATTGGCCAACAAGACAAGTGCGTACATAGGCCTCAATGTTGTCACGCATCCGGGGCCAGTAGTAAGAATCCTCAAGGATTGCCTGTGTGCGCCTCATTCCTGGGTATCCAACCCACATGGTGTCATGGCACTCCTTGATGAGTTCCTTTCGTAGGTCAGACATAAATATCCTGTCGCCCATAGTGAGGAGGAGATCATCCCTAAGCCAAAAGCGTCGTGTATTGCCATCCTTGGTGAGTTGAATGAGGCTTTTGGCTAGGGGGTCATGCTGTAGTCTCTCTTTGATGCGATCCATAAGAGGGTGTTATGGTCGACTAATGGCCGCGAGTTCTGCCTTGCGGCTAAGTGCATCCGCTACGACATTGGCTTTGCCTGGCTTGTACTCCAAGTGATAAGTGAACTCGGCCAAGCAATCTTGCCATCGTGCTTGCTTGGGGCTAAGCTTCTTCTACGTTTGGAAGTAGCTAGTGGCAACATTGTCGGTCATGATCACGAGTCGTGCCCCAAGTAGGTAGTGTCTCCAAGTGCGAAGACAATGAATGACTGCGGTCATCTCTTTCTCCTGCACCGTGTAGCGCCGCTCAGCATCATTGAGCTTGCGGCTTTCATAGGCTATGGGGTGTCCCTCTTGCATGAGAACTCCCCCGATGGCAAAGTCTGAGGCATCGGTGTGTACCTCGTAAGACTTAGAGTGGTCCGGTAGGCTAAGTATGGGCTCCTCCATCACTCCCTTCTTCAAGTCATCAAATGAAGTTTGGCATTCCTCCGTCCAGCTCCATGTGCGTCCCTTCTTCAGCATGTCCGTCAAAGGGGCGGCTCGTGCTGAGTAGTGTTTGATGAAGCGGAAGTAGTAGTTGACAAGGCCCAAGAATGATCGTAATTCGGGCACCTTGGTGGGCGGCTCCCAATCTCATATGGCTTGCAGTTTGCTTTCATCCATCAAGAGCTTCCGATCCCTTATCTTGTGTCCTAGGAACATCACCTCTTGTTGGGAAAATGAGCATTTCTCCTTCTTCACATAGATGTCATTTTCCCGAAGAACTTGGAAGACGGTCTTTAAGTGTTGCACATGTTCATCCAAGGTGGTGCTATAGATGACGATGTCGTTCAAGTATACCACCACAAAGCGATCCAAGTAGGGATGGAATAGGTTGTTCATCAAGGTGCAAAATGTAGCCGGTGCATTAGTGAGACCAAATGGCATGACTAGGAATTCATAAGAGCCATACCTTGTCAAGCATGTGGTCTTGGGCTCGTCTCCTGCCACAATTCGCACTTGATAGTCCCTTGAGCTCAAGTCCAGCTTGGTGAAGTAGTGTGCTCCTCCAAGTTGGTCGAACAAGTCTGCGATGAGAGGAATGGGGTACTTGTTCTTTATGGTCACCTTGTTGAGAGCTCTATAGTCGATGCACATGCGTAGTGACCCATCCTTCTTGCGTTGAAATAGGACTGGTGCGCCATTAGGGGCCTTGGATGGTTGAATGTAGCCCGCATTGAGTAGGTCGTTGAGCTGCTTCCACAATTCCTCCAACTCCGGTGGTGCCATGCAAAAAGGTGCCATGGATGGTGGCTTGGAACCTGGTTCCAACTCAATCTTATGATCTACCTCCCTTCTGGGTGGTAGTCTCTTCGGTAGCTCCGAGGGCATGACATCATTGTACTCCTGTAGTACTGAGCGGATCTCTGTGGGCATGTCCTCATGTGGGGAAGGCTCTGAAGGGTCTTCTTTTGAGTCGAGTAGGGTGGCCAAGTAACTAACTTCTCCCTTCTTGTACCCCTTGTTGAATTGCATGGCAGATAGAGAGCGAGCCTCAATCTTAGCACCCCGTTCAACTAGCATCATGCATATAGTATTGTCTTCCATCATGTACATGGTGTTGGTGTAGGGGATGAGGAAGGCCTTTACCTTGTCCAAGAATTCTATGCCAAGGACTAAGGCAAAGTCATCCATAGGTACCACTGAGAGATCGATGAGGCCACTCTATTGGCCTATGAGTGCATGTATGCCTCGGGCAGTGCCGTATATAGCCTTGGCTGCTGAGTTGATGGCCTTCATGGAACCGTCCTCTTTGGTGTACTTGAGGCCTAGTCGATTGGCCTCATCGATGCTTATGAAGTTGTGGGAGGCGCCGGTGTCTACCAATGCTCTAGTAGACGTCCCTCCTATGGCTGCTTCAACGAACATGAGCCCTTTAGGTGCTGCCTTAAAGGCCTCCATCTTAGCCTTGATGGCGTTGAGAATTTGAAGCGAACCCATGTGTGCCTCCTGTGTCTCCGGGTGCTCGAGCGTCATGGCATTAGCGGTCTTCTTCTTCGGGCAAAACCGTGTCCAATGCATCTCACCACATATGAAGCTGGGTGATGGCGGTTATTTCTGGGACTTGTTGCCTCCATCTTTTCGGAATCCTTCCTTATGAGGGGCGGTGTTGGTGGCATGAGAAGTGCTGCCCCTGTCTCCCCCACCTTTGCCGAAGGTTCGGGTCTTATCCTTGGGCTTGGCAAAGTCTTTCTTGGAGCTGAAATCGATCAATGCCTTCGCTTATGTGATGGCAGTGGCAAGGTCTTTCACTTCACGTCGCCTTAGCTCCGTCTTGGCCCATTGTTGTAGGCCATCCATGAAGAAGAAGAGAGACTCCTTGTCTCAGAGTTCAGGGATCTAAGGGTGAGCGATGTGTACTCTTTGACATAGTCTCAGATGGTCCCTGTTTGCTTGAGCCGGCGAAGTCTGCCCATAGCATCTTCCTCGGCATTCTCAGGGTAGAAGTGCCTCTTAAATTCTTTATGAAAATTTGCCCCAAGTATCAATGGAAAGAGTACCTTTGTAGATGTCGCCATGTATGTGCCTCCCCCATAACATAGCATCATCCCACTAGGTAGAGTGTTGTGGTGTTGATCTTTGTTGCCTTGTCTATTATCCTTTTGGCGTCAAAGTACCACTCTATGCCAAATAGGAAGTTCTCTACCTCCTTAGCCACACGTTCTCCCTTGTAGCACTTAGGCATGGGGACATTGATTTTGGGAGCTCCGACCTCCCGAGTGGTAGTGGCGCCGCTTGCTACGACTTGCTTATAAATGGCCCAATCGTCACGCATGTCCTCCATGAATGCCCGAATGTTGCCAAGCTCACGATCCATGTAGCCACGTAGGGTGGTTATCTCATCACGAAGAGAGCGTAGCTCCTTGCAAGTAGGTTGTGATCCCTCACGAACCGCGCTCGGATACCAACTGTCACGGACTTGGTATTTCCAAGGAACCGTGCAGCCTTAGACACCTCTAAGATGCTTGAAAAGTACTAAGTAAGCTTTTGTGAGTCTCTAGCTTAGTGAGCAACTAAAGCTAGGTGAATGCGGAATGTTAGTGTGTAAGAAGAGAAAGCTAAGCAAGAGAGCTTAGAAGGCAATTGAACTCAAGAGAACTTGGGTGATTGCTTGGATGGTGAGCAAATGAGCTCCCACCTCTATTTATAGGCCAAGGGCCTTACAAGGAAAAGTGGAGGGATTTCTAGAATCCTCCATGTCTTATACAACACTAGTCTACTCTAGAATGTTCTATGCAATTCTATACAAGTCTAGACAACTCTACAATACTCTAGAGAATTCCGGAGAAGTGTGGAGAAGTCTAAAATATTCCGGGTACCAAGTAGGATCCTATGAAGCGTCTGCGTGACGCCCATGTAGAGTAACCTCTTAATACGGGACGTGACAATAAACAAAGGTGAAACAAGCCGGGCTATATACAATGGACCGGACTGTATATACATATATTCTAACAAAAATAATTAATAAAAATCTTCACAAACTCATTGGTGGAAAAACTGAAACACCCATTACTTTCTAAACGGGGACGTGAATTATTGACCATCTAATCTAAAAGGCGATAAAGCACCAATAAATCACTATACATGGTGAAGCACCAATAAATCACTCAACTTAATAAAATACACCTTGTTTGATTTCTAGCACCAACATTGAAAAAATCACTATACATAGTGAAAGGGGTTATAGATGTTGATGAAACAATCACACAATAAATAGTGAAAAAGACTTTCATGAGTAATTGGACCTATATTATTAGGTCGAGAAAGGAATAGCGATTCTTTATTACTTGAAGATTCTTTATTATTATGCCCTAGCTAGCTAACATTTTGAAAAAGACTTTCATGAGTAACTTGAGGAGTACCGAAGGAGATTGACTTTGTGCTCACATTCACGGGCCGAGCCGGAAAATTATTAGGGAGGGCTAATATAATTATTTTTTATAAATTTATTGGTAAAATTTATATTTTTTTAAATTAATAAAAGATTTATTAAAAGAATTTAGGAAGACAATGAAATTTTTTATAAATTTATTAGTAAAATTTATACTTTTTCAGGTTACTAAATAATTTTTTTTAAAAACTTGAAAGGATCATATGCAATTTTTATGAACACATCTATAATATTTATACTTTTTGAGGCTAAAAACAAATTTTGAAAAAATTTGGGAAGGCGAAGAGTGGCTCCGCCCCTGTACACACTATGACATATTCCTCACACTTAAAAGGGAAGTTGTCACCTACGTATTTAGACGTGTTTTGTGTGAGGCCTGTCTAAGATAAATATTACAACTTATGTCCGGATAATAGTATTAACTACCTTGAAACAACTATCGTGAAAGCAAAAAATTGTATCACAACAACTAATTTGGCTATCATTTAAATTTTTTTAGATCAATTCAAGCTTGTATCTTAAGCATGAATTTTGTACCATGACAAATTTGAATTCTTTCAAACATGCCTTGAGAAAATTTAAATCAATGATGAAAAACATTACTACACATGAAAAATCATGCAATAATTTTTTTTAAGTTTGTATACACACATTTACCTCGTACAGGAAACACGAACACCTCATGCAATATATTATGGACAATACTGGTGTTAGATGGACAAACTTTTCCATCGAAATGATGTGGTGCATTAAGAGACTAACACCTGAATAAAATTAAAATTAAGGATAAAGTGTAAAACAAGCCGTTGAACTATCTTCAAATTTGCAAATAACTTCCCTCAACTATAATTGATGCAATAAACTCCCTAAGCTATTAGATTTCATTGTAAAATACTTCAGTGTCTTGATTTTTTAATTTTTAATTTTTTTTTATAAATGAGCAAATTACCCTTGATTATTAAATTACACGTAATTCATTTTCCTTACTAACATAGATTACAAAAACAAATTATGCAAACTTGAATCGATTAATTTGATGACATATTCTCCTTTCAAATATTTTGTAAATTTACAATATTTTTAGAATTTATTATTTAAATAACGATTTTAGGTTGTAATTACAAAAAAAAATGGGTCAAAAAGTTCGAAAGATTTAAGTAATTAATTAATAATATTTATATATCTCAAGAAAGAAGGTGTTTGTTTTTATTCGGTAAATGAAAGAAGGTGTTTGTTATTTCAGTATTTGTCTGTTTTTCATGAATATATCTTAGGAAAAGAAGTTTTATAAAATATGGTGAATGGTATAAATGACCAAAAGAAGTATTTTTTTAGGAAAAAATAGAATAATTGCTACTTAAAACTCTCTTTTTTTTCCCGATTAATGAGTATATCCTATTTATAATACAACTAAGGTGAATGGTATAATTAATATCTTTAATGAGAGAAAAATATTTGTATAATTAGAAGAATAGACAAATGTAGTAAGAATGATATGATAGAATTTTATAGAAGGTTTGGGGCTAATTGCAACAAATGGATAATTCAAGGGGCTATTTGTAGTTCAGGTTAGTTAAAAACTGCAATAATTCAGGATTTTTTTTTTTTCTCATTTTACCCTACAATTTATTATACTCCATACCAAATCTTATTTTTTTTGGTTCTTCCTCTCTCTTCCTCTGTAATATTAAAGCAGCCTTAATCTAGTGCACAGAGGCAGAATTAAGCCTCCAAATTAATCCACTAAAAAGCACAAAATATGTTTAAAAAAATCCCCTTTTATGTATGTGTGGTACCAGATTTTAAATTCACTATATATGATGTTATATATATGCATATACACGTACATATATAATATGAATTATATTATAGTAAAAAAAAAGACAGGGTATAATGGGAAAGAGAAGAGATTTGTAACATTTTTTTGATCCCATGTTTTGGAGGTAACTCATTAAAATTGGATCTAATTTATTCTTAAATATTTTTATTTTTATATATAATTTATTTGAATATGTTTTAAATTTTTTATTTAATTACATCACCTGAACAAATAAATTAAAATCTCATAACATAGAATTCAAATATATTTTTTCAATAACTATGATATTCGGGCCAACTTACACACACCTCGACTAATTCCCAGGACCCTGAAATTAATTAACGACCGAATAAACCTCTAATGACCCAAACGGAATTCAAACATTATTTGTCTTGCAACAATTAATACAACAACACTTCTATTAAATCACTTACCTTTCAAAATAAATAATAGAAAAGAAAATAATGCAACAACACTAAATCAAATTTCAACACTTTTACAGAGTTGCTGTCTTGTTCATTTAAAATGTTGCAATACTTTACACAGTTGTTCAGTCTTGAAATTTTTACATTAGAATTTATGTTTGTATTGTTGTTGGATTTAAACTAACTCCAAATAACCAAAAAAGAAAAATGTTACTTTTTAAGATTTACTTATTTTTTTGAATTGAGTCAACCACTCTTAACATTTTTTTATTTTATTTTCCAAAAAACCAAAAAGGAAGTAAGCACAAATTATCATTCCAAACTCTTCTCTCTCGCTAACAACAGTTGAACGAACCTCTCATGTGTAAGACAAGTGGTACCAACATAGCTCATGAGATTTATACGGAAGGTTATACGTATATAACATTAGAGCAGTGGTGTGCTGCTCTATATATTGGCTCGCTACAATTCAATTGTGGCCAGCCACGACAGCCATTATGGGCTGGCCAAAATTTAGTTAGTCAGCAGTACGGTATGGTGTGGCTGGCAACTTGCTATATTAAATTCTTTTTAAAATAAAAAGTTAAAGAATTTTTATAGTTATGTAATATTTTGTTTTTACTTTATTAATAAATATAAGCACATTAAAAATATTTCAAATTTTAAAATAAAAATTCATATATTTCATTATATAATCAAATTTTTTAAAAAACATTACATTAAATAAAAATATTACAGATTAATCATTAGTTTCTTGAGCTAATTTTTTCGCAATTTTATTTTGTTGTACAATGATCCATACTTTTGCTTCTTTTGTTGGAGCCTTCATTGGATCTTGAAGCATTATGTCGTTTTCAAACTCTTTTTCAACCATCATTTCTTTCGATTTAAGCTTCATTTGAGCCATTCTTTCATTCGATTCAAACTCGAATTTATTTTTTTCAAACTCCAATTGAGACATCTTTTCTTGCGATTGTATCTCCATTTGTTTAGATCGTTGTCTCTCCAAACGAAGTTAAACCCAATTCTGTTGTTCCTCAGCTCCAAAGGATTCATTAATTCCACGGCTTGAATTTGCAACAATTTTCAATTCTGCAAGCAACTTCTTGGCTGTCTAAAACATGGATGAATTTGTTTTCCTACTATTTTTCATTGCTTTGCGACCAGCGGGGCGATCACTATTGGTGGGTTATCATTGCCAAGGTTTACCGATCCTGGAGTTGATACACCAGGAGTGGAAGAATCAGGTATTGTTGGTATCGATTTAGATAAATTTTTGGGCTCAATAATATCCAAATCGATAACACCTCTCTTTCTTCTGGGTTGAGTTGACTTATGTTTAACATTGCAATGGATGTGCCATTTTTGTGTTTCTGTAGCACAATCCAACAATGCTCAAACTTAAATTCGTAATGTTCTTGTAGTTTATATAGTTGTTTAGCAGTTTCCATCTACAGATTACAAAAAAAAATGATATTAGTTATTTTAATAATTATTTAACAAATAAATGAATTGTTCTTGTAATTTATAAAAAAAAAACTTACTATATCTTTATCAGTGTAGCCGCTCGCTTAATTGTCGCAAACATTGTTGTAGAATCCATAAAATTTGTTTATTTTTGTTTGAAAGATTAAGATACGATTCATCAGAGCATTACTATTTCTTCCAATTATGTCTTCCAATTGACTAGTAAAATGAGAGCGAATTCGTTCTCACAATGTAGAGTTACTTTCATCTGTCCCCGTCACCGAATCTTCACCAATCATGATCCATGCTTTGCACAATGCTACATCTTCTTCCTTTGACCAATTTTTGTTTTTTGGCTTTGAAGGGGGTTGGGATTGAGAATTTTGGTAATATGGGACTTGGAATTGAGATGAATATTGTGATTGATGTGGAATTTGGAATTGAGGTGAATATTGAGGAAGATGTGTATATTGGAAGTTGGGTTGTGACAAGAATTCAGATTGGGTAGGATCTTGAAAGTTCCACCCATAATTATATTCGGGTGATAATTCAGAACTAATAGATTGATTAGTGTAAGGGTTGTTAAATGGATGTTGATTATTCATGGTATATGTATGAATTGTTGAGATAAATAATTGAAGGAAAGGAAGATGATATAAACTAAATTAATGTGGGGCGGTATTTATAGAAGTAAAGAAATTTTATCAGCATTGTTTCAACGACTGGATTTTTGCTTTGTACTTTTCAACGACTATTTACTTTTTAAAGGCTAGATTTTTGCCTTTTACTTTCCAATGGGTACCATGTCCAGATTTTTGCGTTTTACTTTTCAACGGCTACAATATCTAGAATTTTACTTTTTCCTTTCTTCTTTTTATTTTGCTTTTTTCTTTTTCTTTTGCCTTTTCTTTTTCTTTTGCCTTTTCTTTTTGCTATATACCAAATTGCTTTTTGCTTTTTCAACGGCTAGATTTTCAATGGCTATATTTTCTTCGAGCCTACATAAACCACTCACTCTTTCTTCATGCCCTCTCATTCTAAATTTCAGGCTCTCATTTTTTTTTTCCCTCAAATCTATACATGGCATCTTGATCACAATTTCCACCATTGTCTTCTGAGTCTAATTCTGAATCTTCCTTTGATTCGTTAGGTTCTAATCGAGAGGAGGGGGAGACAATTTATCAGCTTCATCATAAACGAGTGAAAACTGTTCTGGAAAAGTTCACACCAGAGCTGATAAAATATTATTTGGTTCAAATAAGAGACGATATATCAGGCGTGATCAAGAGGAGGCATCCCAACAAGTGTTCAAATATTACTTTGCCGAAAATCCTGTTTTTCCACTCGAGTATTTTTGTCGACGGTATCAGATGCGACGAGAATTATTTATTCGCATTTTGAATGATGTTATTGGTCACGACAACTTCTTCAAACAAAATCCAGACGTCGTCGGTCGTATGGGCTGCAACCCTATATTGAAGATGACAACAACAATACGTATACTGGCGTATGGAATTTCAACGGATCTATGTGACGAGTACACGAAGGTTAGTGAGCGCATTGCAATTCAATGCTTGAAGAAGTTTTGTGATTTTGTGATTGCTTTATATATGGATCAATACCTACGCTCGCCAAATGCAACGGACATAACACGCCTACTTCAAGAAGGGCAGGAATGAGGGTTTCTAGGTATGCTTGGTTCTATATATTGTATGTGTTGCATTAAAAAATTTGTGGGTCTAACATGCTTTTTTTGGTATGGTTGGTTCACACAATGACGTGAATGTCTTAGATCATTCTCCAATGTTCCAGCGTATTATCAATGGTACAATGCCTTTTGTTAATTATGAGGTGAATGAACGTCAACGAACATTGGGGTATTACCTATCTGATGGTATATATCCAAAGTGGACAACTTTGATGCAGACTATTCCACATCCAACTACTGAAAAGGAAAAATTATTTGCTCAAAGACAAGAAGCAGTTAGGAAGGATGTTGAACGGGCTTTTGGTGTGTTGCAGATAAGGTGGGCTATAACACATGGACTGGTGTATTATTGAAAAAAAGAAGACTTGAGCAAGATAATGAGAATGTGCTTTTATATTGCACAATATGATCATAGAAGATGAACCAGACGCAAAGATTTTGGACTGAACACCTCCACTAGATGAATCAGTCTCGCTTCCTCAGTACAATAGAGACCCATCATTTTTGGCAGCACATATCTCTATCCGACTTGGTAGGATTCACAATGCGGAGAGTAATTTGGATTTGAGGAAAGACCTCATGAACCATTTTTGGAATAAATTTGGTAATAAAAAAGTGCAATAAAAAAATGAAATAAAATATTTTTTTATAATGTATGTTTTTTTAATATAGTGGATTATAATATTTCATATGATTTGTAATGAATAAATATTAAGTTTAAATATTTTATTTTATATTCAAATAGATAATATTGATATATAATTAATTAAAGTAATATATTAATTATATATATATAATTAATAGGACACAACATATATATATATATATATATATATATATAAATATTATCTATTTGAATATACAATAATTTTATATATATGTGGGTTTCAATGAAAGCTCTGATTTTAGCCCCAATCTCCAAGATCTCCACACCTCCACCTCCACGCCTTCGTCTCCTCTACTGCCTTAATTGAAAGCTCCAATTTTATCCCCAATCTGCCAAATTTCGTCTCCTCTACCACAAAGCAGGTCCTCAATTTTTTTTAAAATTTATATGTGGGTTTGTATATATATTGATGTATTTGTTTTGTGTCTAATTTTTTTTATCGGGTCTGTAATTTGTTTTTTTATTTCGTCTTCTCTACACCGATTGATTTATATCAGATATGTAATTTTTTTTATATTTTGTGTTGGATTTGTGTATATATATATATATGTGGATATATGTATTTGATGTGTGTTTCTTGCCTTAACCGTTTCCTTCTTCTCTCTCTTCCCCCAACCGTTTCTTGCCACACCAAAGGACTCGCTAAATTTAGCGAGTCCGATAGCTAGCCACTGTGTGGGGACCACTTGTGGCCATCCACACACGGAACTGTTTGGCTCGCTAGATGGGTTACGAGCTCGCCAGAAGACACCCATACCGGATGCTCTTAGATATAGAATAGGTCCAATGGTACAAAATCGTCATTCACTAGCAAACAAATAAAGGAAAATAAAAAATCATCATTCACTAGAAAACAAATAAAGGAAAATAAAAATTGTAATTCATCACGCACTATTTATGTGATTAGGTATTACAGACCCCAATTTAGCAACACCAAAAATCGTCGTGACATTAACAAACTATTGACTGAACAGTGACTCACTTGAATAGAGATAAGATACAAAACTAAAATTCGCTAGCATTATCACATATATATCAAGTTGCATTATAAACATTTTTTTTTGTTAAAATTTTGATAATATATATATTTGTTTGCTTGAAAATGTAGATTTGGAAAACTAGTTGCATTTAAATACCATTAGAAAACCAGCTACATATCATGAAAATAAATTCATGATAATATCATGAAGTAAGAAAATTGTAAGTTCTGATATTATTTAATTTCAATTATGTTCCTTGAATACCAATTTTAAGATAAGTTCGATAAGTTCAATATTTACCTGCCAAAAACCCACTTATACTTTTTATATTTTTTTATATTGTTTAATTTTAATCTTTTATAATAGACATGTGTCAATACATTTATCCATTCACATCATTCATGATATTATCATGAATTTATTTTCATGATGTTTACCAGAGCTTGTAACAGAACTGATGGCATTTCTAGTGAACTTGGTGCTGGATCTACCACCGAAGGAACCTCTGCTCCTGCGGCTCTGTTGGTCGCACAATGGCATTGCCTTTGTGCTGGTGGAGCTAGCTCAGGCTCCTGCTGTGCTCTGCATAACTTGCTCTTCATTCTGCTCAGTATGTCGTGTGGGTGGACGACCTCTCCAGCGAGATCAACGAGGGTCAGGTTATGTATAAGACATTTCTTCCCTAGCGGAGTTGCCTTGATGTAGGGGTTCGAAATGTAAATGATGTAGACATAGTTTCTATACTCATTGAATAAATTTGGAAAGAAAATAACTTTATTGATCTTGTGGTGATTACAGAACTGTGAAAAAGAAAGCAGAGTGACAGTACATAAGACTTAAAGATCCCTCCTTATCTCTCTAGTACTTTCTCTCGCTAGGTTCTGAAGTCCTCAAAATGAAGTCCCATCTTGGTATTTATAAACATTGGGTTAGACCCATCAACATCAAGCCGCGAGGTCATGAACTCTTTTCGCGACCTCCACCTTGCCATCCTATTCGTGGGGTCTGCTTGTGACACAATCTCTCTGTTCGTAGCCCCTCCCCTTCCCCTTATTGATGTCATAACATCTTTTCTTGGGTCATGTCCTTTCACATGCATAGCCTTTGTCATGTCCCCGACTACTGTTTAGCCTTTCTAAAGTACTTTTCTTATACATGAGCAAGTGAGGTCGCGATCCTACACTTGCTCTTCCAAGTTGTTCCATTAGGTTCCTTACTCAGTTACTCGCACAAAGGGCACATAGGGCCTTCGGCTTTTATCTCAACTATGCCTTTGATCAAACCTCCCAAAGGTCACCTCTATGTAGTGCCTCATACTTGTGTATTTCTTTGTTCCCCCCCCCCCCCCATCCTGTTCCCATCTCTTGGCATCGTTATTTTACCATTTCGACACCTGCCCCGCAACTATCCCCTTATTTGGGAGGATCCCTTCGCGGGATACCCCTTACATTTTACCCCCTTTGCGCTTTAGTACTTAGTCAAGTACTAAAGTGCAATGCCATATTATTTATACATGCATATATACACATTTTTTCCATGGTCATAATTAAGTGAATACCAACGTCGCATTTTTTTCCTCTTTTCTGATCCTTCTACACAACAACTTCGCAAACGGTTTTTCTCCCACGACTCCTATCATCCGTGAGTCACCCCTTCGTTATTTTTGCTTTTTCCATTTTACCATTTTGCTATGTAGCTAGGCTCAATTTTGCCTTCTTGTATCCGACGCTAATCTTCCAAAATCTCCTTTAATTCGCGATTCGTGATCACCCCTTAGGCGCTTGGCTTGCGACCCTTTGCCTTCTCGTGGTCATAAATGCACCTTTCTGTATTTCGCGCCCACCTCCTATATAATCCATCCTTTGTCAATTTTTTCATTTTCTACTTCTCCCGAGAGCCTATCTCTTTTTCCTTCTACTTTTTCATACCCCCAACTCTTTCCTCTTATTCACATCCTTCTACATATACACATATATTCCCCTTCTCTCTTCTTCACGACTACTCTTCTTTCCATACTTTCCACCCTAGTCTTTCTCATTTTGTGATTTCTTTCTTAGCCTCTTTTCTTTTTCCTTCACCTTCCCTACTTTGTTCATCATGCCTAAAGCACCCTCCACCCCCAAACTTCTGGCTCCTCTTTATGGATATGTCCCCCCTGTCCCCCAACCTTCTAAATGGAGGAAAACCCATTTATTTGACCTTCACCACGACATCTTCTAGTCAGAGATGGAATCACTATATCGCGACTCCGTTCCTTCAGAAGACGCCCTGCTCCTTGACCCATAGGGTGAAGTTCAACTTGCAACTATTCCTCGTTCTTCCATTCCGCGACTCCTCATTGAAAGGGGGGATGTCCCATTTTCATTTATTGAATATGAGGGACACATAACCCCTATCAATGATAAGAAGATGTGCTCCAGTGATATTCTAAACCAAGATCGCCACCACAAAGTACTGGATCAAGCAGGCATCCTGGAATCCATCAAACTATTTTCTAATTTATATGTTCATCATGACATCGATGCTCTCACGATTCTTATTTCGTGATGGAGTACATACTCGTATACCTTTGTCGCTACATGAGGGGAGTTTACTCCTACTTTGGAGGATGTCGCGGTTCTATACCATCTCCCTATTTTAGACTCTCGCAAAGATAATGCCCCTCCCTATGAGCAAGTTGATCAGGACATTCTCTTTTAGCTTCACGATTATGCCGTTTTTGTGATGAAGCATGTCAGTTGGTATGCCAAGGATGGTTCGCGGCTTGCAGAGCAACCCATTGCGACTCGACCAAAGCTATCCTACTCAGCTTGGTGTCGTCAATTCTTTGTGGAATATGCACCCAAGAGTATACTTCAAGACCAAGACCGTGACTTTCCCCTAGGCTCTGAATTCAACAGAGATTATGAGTTAGCAGGTTTTCTGGCATACTGAGGATGGCCCAAACCGAATTGTTCTTTTACTAGCTACCCAGCTCTCGTAAGGCATTTGAGTCACGCTTGCCCCCTTGTTTCTGGGTACCCTCTATGGTCAGTTAGATGTTCTAGTGACAAACTTCACAAGATCCATGGGTAGGTATGATATAAGTACCCATATTCCTTGCACCTCCCTCATGCTTTTATTGTTTAAGAGTTTTCTCCACTTTACTCCAGAGTCCCTTGATCTTTCCCCTAATCCATTTGATTCTCCAAGTACTGATGCTTTCCCTTCCTTGAGGTCGCGTGCCTCTCGCTGGTACGCTTTTTTTTCTTGCAAAAAAATTGGTGATTATATTGACTTGTCTTATGAGTTTGCCTGGTGTCCTTACGCAACTCCCCTTGATGGTGTGTACTCTCCCCCTTTTTACCCTGCCACTGAGTTTGTATATTATACCCCTGCTTATGATGACTACCTTGCTTTCTTTACCATTTCCTTCAACTGCCACCTCCCTATTTTTGATGAAACCTTCTCTAAGGTAGCTACTTATAATCCTTCGCGGGTAGCGAAACAACTTGGCTTCGACCAAGCCATTTCCCCTTACATTCTCCTGGAGGTTGAAGATCGGTTCGACCATATTTTGAGATGTTACCGAAAGCATCTAGAGATGAGGATCCGGGTGTTTTCCATAATTATTCGCGTCCCTCCAGGGAATCAGGAGGGAGGAAATATCCTCTACTTCACAGAGTTTTGGGACAGTGTCTTGATGAGTTTCCAAACTTTCATAACCAATTCCCCTACTTCTATCACTCCAAAGGATATCTACGTGGGTGACCATTCCTTAAAACTTCGCAAAGCACGGGGATCTTGCGGAAGCAAATGTAAGTTGGCTCTTCAGTCGCCAGATTACTTTGTTCAAGAATCTCACTGTTATATATTGGCATATATATATAATATGGCTACTTTGTTATATTAACTTGTCCCATATCGGAAGATTGGAAAACCCACCTCTATATCCTCACCTATAAATATAGGGTTTCTCCTATTGAATTGTGTACACAGAAATAGAGAGAGAGAGTTAGGAATAATATACATTTATATTATTCCGGTGATACAGGCGTGAGTATACACAGTGTGTGTGCGTGTGTGATCTGCGAATCACCCCCTTGTAATCCTCTCAGTGATTTTTAGTGAAACGGTGCTCTCCGTGGACGTAGGCTTATTTGGCTGAACCACGTATATATTCTTGTGTCGATTGTTTAGTGTGTTTGTGTGCGTTTTCTGATTTGCAGTTTTGCACGGCTTCGTATATAGGGTCTGCGAACCCTAACAAGTGGTATCAGAGCCTCAGGTTGGAGCAAATCACGAAGCTCGACGATCTGGTCCAAATCTTAATTTTTCGAGTGCCCTAAATTAGAAACCGACCACACCAGGAGCTTTGGCTTGACGAGACGAAGCCAGTGTCAAGCACGTCGCCGGAAAGTGCCGCACGCACCGCCTGAAGTTTCGGCCAGTTTTTGGCTCCGTCGAGCAGCAGTTTCGGTTCGGCGTAATTTTTCGGATAATCGTTTATCGGAACGAGGCTTATAATATGTATACGGAAAGAGAATTCGAAGACCGGCATTTTGGGGCAAGAATCAGCCCAATTCGAGTAGGGATGCGCCCGGACGCACCCCGAGAAGGTACTGACTTCGTGATTAAATTTATCTTTTGTGCGAATTTATTTTGGCCCGTTTGGAATCATTTTTGACCCGTTTTGGACGCGGTTAGAGGCGTTCTTAAAGTTTGTAACCGCCCCCGACGCAACTGTATACTCGATTTTGCGTAATTAGACTTTGAATATCTATAATAGGCTCAGTGGGAGCTATGGGACAAGAAAATGCAGTAATGATCGAGAAGTTTGATGGTACAAACTTTACCTATTGAAAGATGCAAATTGAGGATGTGTTATTCCAAAAAAATTTGTATTTACCGCTAGAAGGGACGAAGCCAGATTCGATGAAAGAAGAAGAGTGAAATATCCTAGATCTAAAGACTCTTGGCACGATCAGATTGACGTTGGCAAAATCTGTTGCCTTCAATATCAGGAAAGAGAAGACTGCAAAGTCTCTCATGGAAGCTCTTTCGAAGATGTACGAACAACCGTCTGGAGCAAATACATTACATCTTATTAGCAGATTGACGAATCTGAAGATGTCCGAGAATGAGAATGTTGGTGAACATCTCAGTAAACATAATGACATTTATGGGCAGTTGGAATCAATTGAAGTAGTGTTTCAAGACAAGGTGAAATAAGCTTTTCTCCTTAATTAATTGCCAGAGAGCTGGAACGCCACAGTGGCTGCAATTAGTAATTCTTCAGGGATAGACCCGCTAAAGTATGATATTGTTGTGAGTATGGTACTCATAGAAGAGATCAAAAGACAGTCGTCAGATTCTTGAAACAGTGGCACAACATTGAATGTCGACACCAGAGGTAGAGGTTCGAACAGACAGAAAGGCGAAAGCCAAAGGCGTGGCCGTTCCAAGTCGAGACAGGGAAGATCACAGTCTTGAGGTCCCAGAAATTCTAAAGCAATCGAATGTTGGAATTGCGGCAAAATTGGTCATTTAAGGAACCAATGTAGATCCCTGCAGAAGGTAGCGAATGACAAGACAGAGACAAATATTGTCTTAGAAGAAGCAGATGATGCACTGATATGCTCTTTGGAGAGCAAAGTAGAGTCTCAGGTTTTGTACTTTGGAGCATCATTCCATGCCACCTCAAGTCGAGAGCTCTTTGAGAGCTATGTACCTGGAAACCTCGGCAAGGTTTATCTAGGTGACGATCAACCCTGCAGTGTTGTTGGTAAGGGTGAAGTACATATCAGACTCAACGGATCGATATGGAAGTTGAGGGATGTCAGACACATTCCAGACTTGAGGAAGAACATGATCTCAGTAGGCCAGTTGGCGAGTAAAGTTTATGTGACCACTTTCAGTGAAGATAAGTGGAAAGTTTCCAAGGGGGCTATGACTATAGCACGAGGAGAAAAAACAGGTACACATTACACTACCACCAAGGCTAGCACATTTATAGCAATTGCAGAAAGCAAGGAGGATCATAATTTGTGGCACCAGAGGCTAGGTCACATGAGTAAAAAGGGACTCAAAGTTATGCTCACAAAGGGAAAGCTACCATGTCTAAATTCGATTGATATCGACGTCCGTGAGGATTGCGTATTCGGTAAGCAGAAGATGGTTAGTTTTCAGAAAAGGGGCAGAGAACTCAGAAAGGAGAAGCTTATGCTAGTTCACACTAATGTCTGGGGGCCAGCAAATGTCTCATATATTAGCGGAAAGTCCTATTTCGTCACCTTCATCGATGACCATTCCAGAAAGGTATGGGTTTATTTCTTGAAACATAAATCTGAAGTGTACGGTGTGTTCAAGAGTTGGAAGGCTATGATAGAGAATGAGACGGGTTTGAAGATCAAGAGATTACGATCCGATAATGGTGGAGAGTATCTGGACACCGGGTTTAAGAGATTTTGCTATGAGAACGGTATCAGATTAGAGAGAACTGTTCCACGTACACCACAACAGAATGGCGTAGCAGAACGGATGAACCGGACATTGACTGAGAGAGCCAGAAGCATGCGCATTTAGGCAGGGTTGCCAAAACAGTTCTGGGCAGAAGCAATCAGTACAACAACGTACTTAATCAATCATGGTCCATCAGTACCATTGGAGCACAGAATACCAGAAGTGATCTGAAGCGGTAGAGAGGTAACACTTTTACATTTAAAAGTTTTTGGTTGTGTTGTATATGTACATGTTAGTGACACTATGAGGGGTAAGCTTGATCCCAAGTCACAAAAGTGTATTTTCATTGGCTATGGCGGTGACGAGTATGGTTACCGCATGTGGGATGATCAGAACCGAAAACTGATCCGAAGCAGAGATGTAGTGTTCAATGAAAATGTTATATACAAGGACAAACACACAACAACCTCAGAGCCTACAACACAGAGTGATCCCGTGTGTGTTGAGTTAGATGATGTTCAAGACAGTGAGAGTATTTAGTCAGGCGAACATATTGCAGATGGAAATACTCAACAGGTTGATACACCGCAGTTTCCGACTCCTATTCATGTACCTAGGAGGTCTTCATGACAACATGTGCCGAATCGGAGATACATGAATTATTTTTTGATCATAGATGGAGGTGAACCAGAGTATTTTGATGAAGCATGCAGTGCAGCAGATACGAGCCAGTGGGAGCTTGCGATGGAAGATGAGATGAAGTCCCTTATTTCCAACCAGACATAGAAACTAACCAAGCTGCCGGTAGTAAATAAAGCTCTCCATAATAAATGGGTCTACAAAGTCAAAGAAAAACATGATGGTTCTAAGAAGATTCAAGGAAGCGAGAATCCGGCCGACATGTTGACCAAAGTGGTGACAACAGAGAAACTGAAGTTGTGCGCAACTTCAGTTAGTCTTCAACGTGAAGACAGAAATGAGGGCACCGAGCACTGATCATTGATGGAGTTGATTGATGAAGACAAAGTCGTCAAGTGGGAGATTGTTATATATTGGCATATATATATAATATGACTACTTTGTTATATTAACTTGTCCCGCATCGGAAGATTGTGAAACCCACCTCTATATCCTCACTTATAAATATAGGGTTTCTCCTATTGAATTGTGTACACAGAAATAGAGAGAGAGAGTTAGGAATAATATACGTTTATATTATTCCGGTGATACAGGCGTGAGTATACACAGTCTGTGAAACGGTGCTCTCCGTGGACGTAGGCTTATTTGGCTGAACCATGTATATATTCTTGTGTCAATTGTTTGGTGTGTTTGTGTGCGTTTTCTGATTTGCAGGTGTGCACGGCTTCGTACATATGGTGTGCGAACCCTAACACTCAGTACCCATCATTGGAGATGCCGGAGACCTCAAAGAGGTTAAGTCCTCTCTTCAGAAGAACATCACGAAGACAAAGCCGCCCCTACTTGGAAGTGCTCTCACCACGTAGAGATCTCAGCCGTTCCATAACCTACTCGCGAGGAGTCCATCGCAATACGACTGGTGCACACTTGACCCTCCATTTCCTTTCTTCACTTATTTACTGTTTAATATTTACTCATTATTTCTCTTCTTGCCTCCTCTCTTTTATAAGATCTCACACTCCCAAAGATCAGGCAACAGTTACCACCGCAAATATCCCAGGCGATGACACACCTGATCCCATAGATGATACGCCCTTATCATCTATGGCTTTTTTCCCCTCTTGTTTTTTAACAACAATAACTCATCCCCCTACTGTCTTTACACTTTATTTCAACTTTCCTTTTCAGTTGATGCTAATGAGGAGGAAGTTGCCAATATTCTTTTTTCTTTCCCAGACCAAGATCCTTCAGCAGGTTAGTGTTTCAATTTTCCAGAAAATCTTTGTTCCCTTAGACTCATATTGTTATCTTACACGCGAATTGCTTTCATTATTTCCTTAGGCGGACACTCGCGATTCCTCCCCTCCCAAAGCTCTTCCCGCCAATGGGAGATCTGTCTCATGTACCCTTTTGCGTGACCTTTCTGATAGCTCGGAGCGTGATTTGCCCATTGGTATTCTGCTGAAAAGAAACCCTCCACCACCTACCGCTGTAACCGAGGAATATACTTCCTTTGCGCCGGGTCATAATACTGAACCAACACATTCTGATGGAGCCGGTGAGCGAAACAATGGTCTTGATACAGAAGAGGATGATTTCGGGGAAGATGTTGGTCGCGACTTTGATGATGCTCGCGGTGAATACGAGGGCGACGGTGTTGACATTGATGTGCACGATGAGGGCCGTGAGGGTGATGATCATGCAAGTATCAGAGACTCATCCCCTGTTGCCGAAGATTCTGACACGAAAGCCACTCATTCCCCCATTGTGAACCTGCCTCGCGAGGAGAACACAGATGATGTTGATGCTGACAACGATGTTTGTCATCTTCAGCCCCTAGAAGGTGATATCGACACTGAGGTAGCTGCTGCGTTGGATGACGGTCCTCCTATATAACGCAGCTCTTTGGAGCTACACTTCTTGATATTGAGCAGGCCTTAGAGCATCCTGCAGACGATGCTTCTCAAGGTACCTTATTCACTATTTTTATTATTCATTATTTTCCCAACACTTTGTTTTCGCTAATATTTTGTTTGTTGCAGGCATAACCTTCGAGAGCCAAGATATGCTTGAGGAGCTCCTGGTCCCTCCTTTGGCGCTATTGCGAGATCAGGAGTTGTTGCGAGCCCATGGTTCATCACAAAGTCAGGGTTATTTGCGAGAAGAAAATTTACTGCGAGAGCTTGAGTTTCCACGAGATTCAAGTGTCCTTGCTGCAGCTTCTGAGCCTTCTCACTCAACTTTGAATTTTACTCAGGATTCTCGCGAGCCTACTCTTAGGTCCTCAGTCCCTCCTCAATCTTGTGAGCCTGCTTCAGCTTACCACCATCCTCGCGAGCCTGTCCCAGCGCAAAGAAATGTCCCCAGTACTGTTGCCGAAGAGTCAGTGTATTGGCATGACTGGCTATATTATCCGCTTTACATCTCTATCTTGGATCAAATTACACACAATCTGTAAAATAAAACATGTTATTTATGCAAGAACAATAATGGACAAATTTGCAGAACATAAAACCCGTGATCTTAGAATTCTATCATGCTCACAGATACATTAAACCGTAAATAAATTTATAAATAACTTATAACCATGATAATAACAAACCTCTTTCTGATTCATAAATCTTCTTCAATCCATCAATCTCCATCCATCATCATAGTTAATCATTAGATGATCCTGAAATACACAAATACGAAAACCCCTAAAGAAAACTGGTTTCTCTCTCCTAACCTTTCTACACACGTTAAACTATTATCGTGTTGTTTCTGTAAGTATACATAACTGATGGAATATATGCACTTTAATAGGTAGAAAGATGACCGGTTTCGTATTACAACAATAAGTCCACTCTCCATCAGAGTTGGACACAAAGTAGGAGATTTTTCCCCTTATCAGATTATTTATTAACCAACAATTATCTCAACCTAATTTCTATTTCACTGTGCCACAACATAAATAAAATATAGAGTCCAAAATCATGTGGGACATAATTTTATCTTACATTCTCCCACTTGGACCATATGATTTTAAGTGGTCAGTACAATAGTCATAAGCGCGCTTTAAATTAGATTGAGTCCATAAATTGGTCACCATAAACATCATGACAAATAGACTACTAATGCGAGTCATGGCGGTTGTATATCACTTAAATTGACATAGTCCCTTCCATGAACCACAACATTAACAACCTACTTAACATGATCTATAATTGGGAAATTATAATATAGGTCCAACAATAATGTCTTTTCCAAGACTATTCCTGTTATCATTTATTCATAATTATGCATGTACACTAATCAACAGGAATATCAGAAACACAATAATCGAGCTCAAAATGTCAAATGTTTAAACACATAAGCATCCATAAGAAAATAACATCAATCATTGACTACATTCAAGACCCATTATTTCAACTTGCTCCTTAAATGTCTTGGATGATAATCCTTTCATTAACGAATTCACAATCATAAGTTATTTGCTTATGTGTTCAATAGACACTCTTGTTTCTGAACTTCTTCTTTAATGGTAAGATAATTCAACTTAATGTTATTAACAACCTTAATATACCTACCATTTTCATACAAGAAGATAATTGCGGCATAATCACAATAAATTTTCAGCGGCTTGAATACCGGAATTCCAAGTCCTGAAATAAAGTTCCGTAATAGTAAATCAACATTTGTAGCCTCAAAGCATACTACACAATCATATTTCATAATAGACAAAACAATAATTATTGTTTTGTATTATCCATGATATTACTCCTTTAGCCAAAATGAACAATAAAATTAAAATGAGGTTTTGGTCCACATTCACCAAAATATTCATTTAAATAACCAATCACTTATAAATAATCAGTCTTCATAAATGTGAGCATATATTTAATCTTTCATCCCTTATAAAACATACAATAAAGAATATTTACATGTCATTATGTTCCAAATCATTCTTAGGGAATAACATAACTAGGCTAAATATCCCTATTGGAACAACATCAACTTCAAATATTTCACTACTAGCAAAAGAATATTGTCAACATATAAAATCATAATATAAACGTACTCCCACTGACCTTCAGATATATACACTAATCAATAGTGTTTTCTTTAAAAACTAAAGTAAGTAATAGTATCATTAAGCTTAAGATACCATAATTGGAAAGTTGTTTAAATTTATATATTGACCTCTTAACCTTACAGACCATGTGTTACTTATCTTTCATGTGAAGCCTTTAATTTAATCCGAAGTCTCTAAACTCCCACTGAGAAATATTACATTTAACATTATGCATCTCTAAATCATAATGCGCTAATCATGTCATAATAATTCTTAAATAAACTTTCTTTAATACATGTGAGAAAGTTTCTATTATAATTAATGTTTCCTTTATGAGTGAAATATTTATCTACAAGTCTAGCTTTATATCGTGCAATATTGCTATTAGAGTCACGTTTGGTCTTAAAGACCCATTTACACCCGAGTCGTTTATATCTTTAAGGCAATTCAACGGATTTTCAGACTTCATTTAATTTCAACTCCCTATTCATAGCATCAATCCTTAATAGGAATTATTATCGTTAATGATTTATGAATATGAAACCGAACCCTTACATATCCCTTATTTTATTAGTGACAACTTCATTATGGAGTTCTTGATCATTCAATTTTTCATCATTGTTAAACTGTTCAACAAACTGATGAACAATTATTTTTTGTACAAGTCTTGGGTACTGGGATTTGTACCCTAACTTTTGAATGATCACATACTTACCACTCCCACTAATGTCACAATTTTTAATGAATCTAACCTTACCGGTTTACACAGTCATCGTACAATGTTTAGGATAATAAAATCTATACCCTTTGGATTTTCTTTTCTGGATAGGCAATAATGTACCCACAAATGTTTCTAAAATCCAATTTCTTTTATGTGGATTACTAGCTCCCGCTGCATAATTTTATAGAGGTGTCTTAAATAGGTTTCCTTCCTATACAGAGTTCGAAAGGGTATTTGAATCTGACTTACTAGAAATTCTATTTAATCCATACATAGCAGTTCTAAAAGCATACATCCACAATACATAGGCAAAAATAACATATTTAACATACTCATAAGCATTAACATAAGGATACGATTAAGTATTTTAACTCCACCATTCTATACTATTAAGGAAATTTAGCAAGGAACTAAAACATGTTTCACTTCTTCGTAAACCTTATAATATCCATCACCTTATCGTACATTATGAATTTTGACCTTCTATTTGTTTTCTTTTCAACTTCAGTTATAAAAATCTCAATAACATTAATTAGCAGAGACTTTCATGCAACAAGTAAATATAATCATAATGTGAAAGCCAACTATAATGTTGACAAATATTTTTCTTGTAAATAAGGTAGAACATCAAAAGAAACATAAATGTTTGTACTAATAATTTCAAGAAGCTCTAACATTCATGTGACAACTTTCTTAGTGCTCTGGTTTGCATACCCTAATGCAATCCAAAAGCAAACTATAATCATTGAAAACATAAGTACGGAATTTTCACTAGATATATGACCATCTTTAATGTCACAAGTAACATAAATTACATTTATTAATAATATGATGCAAGACTGAATTTTTGTCAATAAGTAACTTCGATATATGTTTTGAATGAAAAACTCATTAAAAAAAAACTTAAGTAACATAAAAGGTCCAAATCAAATATATATTTAATTTTTCACAAGAAATTCTTATTTCAATTTGTGTTTTAGGTCGTAAAATATTCTTGCATCACATTAAAAATAAAAATTTATACTTTAGTCAATCTATAAAGTAATAGAAGGAACATCATTACATTTTATTTAAAACATACATAAATAAACACAAAAGACTTTAATTAATTATATATTTATTATTATTTTTTTTAAAATTTTTTTAAAACTATTATTTTGTTCCTTCAATCATTCTGATAATATCTAACACATAAATGACACTTATCATATTTCAATTAATTAGATTGAACAAAATTCTTTAGTTTTGGGTTATGTTTTCTTAATGCTGTTTTATAAGCTTCATCCCAAAATCTTTCTAGGTTCTTGAATTATGAGATAAACTATTATTTTGCTACTTAAACCTTACCTCCACTTAAATCAAACATACCGGTCAATCAATTCACATGACACTTGCACTTAATAGTGGTGTAGTGAATGTAGATGACCCATTATGAGTATGTTTGGAATTGAGAATAAATTGAACAAGAATATTTCATTCACAGTTATACATAAAAGTCTCAATTTTGGAAGAAGAATAATTATCTCAAATGAACATGATCATACACCATAAAATACAATCATGAATAGTAGTGATAAAGTCAACAATCAGTTTATTTTTAAAATAAACTTTCTTTTATACCTTTCAAATATTCAATAGCACAAATACTTTCAAAATTATTTGCATAAACATAACGTTTAATTTGTTATAAACTTAAAGTATTAGATTAAATATAATACACTATAATTGAACTAAACTTACTCAATTATGATAAGTTAGTTCTATTAGAATTGAAACAGATTTAACATGCAAATTAAGGGATACAATAAAACACTCATAACATAAAATGCTCACAACATTAATACTTTGAGTTAACAACACGTATATTCACATAAGTACATAAATACAATGTACAAGTATGGTCCTACTTTGATAGTAACCATAAAATACAAATAATGATGCTTATATGTATTTATATACATACTTTATTGGGTGATGTAATTATTAATTAAACTAAGCAATTTATCTTTGGATATCCTATACATAGTCAATTAAAAAATACACTCAACCCCTTAATACTCATTTAATCACTCAAAATTAATCTCTTTGGAGAATTCTTTATTGCGATTAAATCAACTCAATACTCATGAATTTCAAACTAAATTATAGGAACATCATAATTCATGAGGTATTGCAATTATGCGTCATACTAAATTAAATATTCATTCTTTCGGTTAGGCCACTTTGGCGGCACAAACCCTATAATATGAATATCAATTTAGGTACCGATTAATTAATCCATAAATGCAATTATGCATCCAACTAAATTTAATATTCATTGATTCTGGTTAGGCCACTTTGGCGGCTAACTAACCATTTAATATGAATATTAAATTATATAATAATTAATTAAATAATAATTAATTGACTTAACTTTATGTCCTGCTATATTTTATATTTATTCATTTGGTTCGGCCACTTTGGCGGCTAACTAACCCTGCAATATGAATATTAATTTACGGAGGGACTAGTTAATTAATTATTAACATATTAATCATTATGCACAATTACCTAAAATAAATTTTCGTAATTGAACCAGTAAAATTGATTCTCCATCATGTATGCAGGCACGGGCACAACGATAATACTTATTGTACATATCAAATAAGGTTAAATTTCTAGACGTACACATAATTCAAGAAATTCTCATTTTAACCCCAATTTGCATTAAAACCTTCTCAAATTCATCTCACAAACCGTTCATAAAAAAATGCAAATAATATATGCACAGAAAGCTTATGGAATGAGGATTTCAGTAATATAATTTTCATACAATAAAAACAAGTCATGAGAGAGAAATTTCCAAAATACGAATCTGGTCCATAAATCATATTTTATTTTTTAAAAATAAAATACTTGGAATTTTTGTATGAAAATTTTCAGAATCGATTATTTGCATCTTTTAAATAATATATAAAATTTTGAATTCAACGAAGATCAACTTTAAGAGAGATAAAAAATTTTGAACATAATAAACACACTTTTCATATAATAAATACCAATGTATTTAAAGTGTGCGTCTCATTGATAGGGTTAACTTACAAAAATATAAACCGTAATATAAATATGCAAATATTAAAATTTACAGGGATCTAAAATGTAAATCTATAATGTTTACAACTTTAATATTTGTACAGATGCACATTGAATAAATTGTCATAATGACGTCAGCACTAGGAACCCCATTATCTAGAAATATATGTACAATCATTTATGGAACAATATTTCCAAGACTATATATATTTACATAAAACTTATCAGAGACAAAGGCATATACATGTAATTGTCTTCTTTTGGGTCTGTATTTTATTGGCCTCTATATATATAATATATATACACTCCAACTGATCACAAATTATAATGACCCAATACACATGGTCAGTTTGACATGACTCAAGGTGATTACTATAATTACGTACACAAGGAAACCAATACCTTTTAGTTTTTCATTAATAATGTCTCTATTGAGAATACGTTATATCATATGTATCATCTATCATATAAAGTGACTATCTAATTTTGATATGCACAGAAGCCACGAACTATGAGGTGTGCATGAAACCATATATTGCACCGAGATCACTTATCGATATCCATCTATACAATTACATACACAGTCCATTATTCCAATAACGCACAAAAAATCATAATTTCTTAATTTTTTTTTAAAATCAAATTAATGGAGTATGATGAATTCCTAACAAGTGCTCTGATACCACATGTAAAATAAAACATGATATTTATGCAAGAACAATAATGGACAAATTTGCGGAACATAAAACCCATGATCTTAGAATTCTATCATGCTCACATATACATTAAACCGTAAATAAATTTATAAATACCTTATAGCCATGATAATAACAAACCTCTTTCTGATTCATAAATCTTCTTCAATCCATCAATCTCCATCCATCATCATAGCTAACCATTAGATGATCCTGAAATACACAAATACGAAAACCCCTAAAGAAAACTGGTTTCTCTCTCCTAACCTTTCTGCACACGTTAAACTATTATCATGTTGTTTCTATAAGTATACATAACCGATGGAATATATGCACTTTAATAGGTAGAGAGAGGACCGGTTTCCTATTACAACAATAAGTCCACTTTCCATCAGAGTTGGACACAGAGTAGAAGACTTTTCCCCTTATCAGATTATTTATTAACTAACAATTATCTCAACCTAATTTCTATCTCACTGTGCCACAAGTTAAATAAAATATAGAGTCCAAAATCACGTGGGACATAATTTTATCTTACACAATAATCCAGAAACCTTTGCTAACATGGAGATTTATGAGCCTCTCCTCCAGCCAGTTTACCTTCAACTCATCGCAGATTTTTTATCATGTTGACCTCTGTATCTGTGAAAGATCTTGCACATGAGACTCTACCCCAATGCTACACTCGTATGAAGGATTGGAAAATCATTGGGATGGATATAGCTTGATGGGAGGTGCGCCTGAATGCGGTTAAGAGGTTATATGATCGATACCGTGTTGAGCTCAAAGGTCACACTATCTATCAACAAAAATAGGCCAAGATTGAAGAAGAGCGAAAGTTTTTGGCATCTCTCGAGTGAGAAAGCTTGGAATTGAAGGATTCTACCGAACATTCTACCCGAGCCCGCGAGATTCTTGTGGAGCACGAGGGGTTTAGTCTTTCTGATCCTATTACCAGAGACCTTTTCTAGATTTATCTTTATCTTATTATTATTCATCCCTGAACCTGTGTATTTTTGTGGAGTTTGCGTGTGGGCACCCTAATTTTTGTATTTAACTGCTAACATATATATGACACCCTTTGGCGAATCTTCTTTTGTTCATCATATGACATGGTAGGGATGTTGGTATTATTATTATTTTTTATTTCATTTTCACTTTTCCTTAGTCACTGAATGACACTTATTTTATTATTCAACTTCCCAAGTTATGTCTGATACAACTTTATCAACTTTGTGTTGATCGACCCAGTTCGTTTGCGAGTGATTCAATGCTCCATCCTATAATAGCCACTACTGCTCTCATCCGTTACAACATAAGGACCTTCGTATTTAGGTTCAAACTTCCTCACACTTTGTCCTCTCATGATTGCTGGGATCATTTTTAGCACTCTATCACCTTCTTTGAACCATCTGTATCGCACCCTTTTGTTGTACCCTTTGGCCTACTATTTATTGTAAGCCCTCTAATTTGCAAATGCTTCATTTTTTTTTTTTTTTGAGGATTTCAATCTCCAATTGTCTTTCTCACAGCTTACTATTCACAACCAACATTTTAGCCGCGATCTCCAATTTTGCTAGTAGCATTGCCTCTGCTCCATTGACCAAGGAACATGGAGACATTTCTGTAGTAGTACGGGATGAAGTTTGATGTGCCCACAATGTTATAGGGAGCTCTTCTACCCACTTCTTCTGATTATCATGCACTATATAACTTAATATCCGTATCATTGCCTTGTTCGAAGCTTCAGCTTCCCCATTCCCTTTGGGATAATATAGAGTGGACTTGTGATGGATTATCTGGTATTGCTGGAGTAATTTTGTCACTTTTGAGTTAACGAACGGGGTCCCGTTATTAGAAAATATAACTTTAGGAACCCCAAACCGGCAAATGATATTTTCTCTCATAAAGCGGACCACGTTATTTGCTGTTGTCCTTAGTGGAATAGTTTCCACCTACTTTGTGAATAACTCGGTCGCGACTAGTATCCATGCGTGCCCCTGAGCCTGAGGTATAATTGGCCCAATTATGTCCAACGCCGAGGCATGAAAAGGCCATGGTGTAGATAAACTGTGTTGCTCTGCTGCCGGGGTGTGGACAAGATCTCCATGCATTTGACATATGTGGCATTTTCTAACAAACTTACCGGCATCTCTTTCCATTATTGGCCAGTAATACCCAGATAGAAGGAGTTGCTAGAATACTTCTCTAGCCCTGATGCCCAAATTCATGGGTTTGTTTCAACACTTCCCCTGTTTATTTTTCACTGATGTATCTAAGTAACTTTCCCTCAAAACTTTTGCGAAACAGGGTTCCATCCTAAAGGAAAAATTACGGGGCAAATTTCTTGAACTGCGACCTGTCCTTTTCTAGCATGAGTCCTTTTAGATAAACAATTTACTTTTCTCACCAATCAGCTATTTCTGTAAAACTTCCCTTATTCGCATAAGGGTAAGCATGACAGTTCTAGCACTTGCCTTGCAGCTCAGTCGTATCTCTTTTCATGCTGAACCAGAAGTATCCTTCCCGTTGTAGACTTTGATAGAGGCTTACATCCATTTGTCCACACATTCTCTCATAAGCCTTTTGTAATAGTTGTTGTACTTTAGTCATCGGCACACATTTGGCAATGATTTCTTCTGCTACTTTATGATATAGTACCACTTTTATTATTTGATAGCCTTGCCTCAGAGTGGTAATGTCATTCCTTTGTAAATATCATACTATATCCTCCCTCCAGTCCTGCTCCGGATAGGACTACGGCTCTACTTCATGATTAATAACATAATTAGCCCTTCGTAACACCTGCAAGGTGGAACTCATTCCTCTAAACTATAGTTGCAAACCCAACGTTGCTAGTGCATCAGAACGCTTATTTCCCTCTCGCGGTTCATGTTGGAAGTCCACAAATTCAAAGGTTTCCAACATTTATCGAATGAAGGTATTATAGGGCACGAGGTGGGGTTCCTTGACAACATATTCCCCTTTGATTTGTTTGATAATCTGTTTAGAATCCCTTCTCACATGCAGAACCTCTATTTTCAACTGCTGAGCCATCATTAATTCCAGTGCCAAACCTTCATATTTAGCTATATTATTGGTATAGGGAAAATCAAGCTTGTAGGCCATAACCACCTATTCTTTTATTTCTTCATTCCTTAGCACAAAACCAACTCTACCCCCTATTATGTGGATTAACCATCGAACTTCAGCGTATACTCTGCACTTTACATCATATATGTTATTCCCACATTCTTCTCTTTAGGTTGGAGCCGCCAAGAAATAAAGCTATCAAGTTTGACAAGGCCTAGGTTTTTACCGCCTTTGGCCTAGAGCAAGTAATCTCATATTCGAATAATGCCAACAACCAACGTGTCGTTCTCCCACTGAGTATCGGCTTCATGAGAAAATACCGAATAGGGTCGCTTTTAGTCACTAATTCCAATGGGTGGGCTAACAGATAATGCCTAAACTTCTGAGCTGCAAATACCAAAGCTAAACAATGCTTCTCCAAGTTTGTGTACCGCAACTCCTGGCCTCTGAGTACACGAATGATGTAGTATACTTGTTTTTCCTTTCCACCATGCTCTTGGGGCAACAGTGCCCCAATTGATTTATTGGTAGAGGTGAGTTACATTATCAATGGCTTTCCTAGTTGTGGTGTTACTAATGTCTTAGGAGAAGCCATAATCTGCTTGATTTTCTTAAAAGCCTCTTGATGCTATTTCCCCCAACTATAAGTGGCCTTTTCTTTCAGTAGTGGCATAAGAGGATGAGTGACCTCTGCTAATGCTGGGATAAACCTTCTGAGAAATTAGATCTTACCCAGAAATGTTTTTAACAGTTTGCGAGTCATGGGTGGGGCCATTTCTAGCATTGCCACAGCCTTCGTTGGGTTCAAATCTATACGATGTCAATGTACCACATACCCGAGAAATTTTCCTTCCGAAACCCCGAAGGCACACTTTAGAGGTTCATTCTCAAGCTGTATTGGCGACATCTTTGCAACACTTTTTTTAAATTGTCCACATGATCCTGAACTGCCCTAGACTTGACCACCAAATCATCTACATAGTCCTCAACTATTTTATACATCAAATCATGAAAGATGGTCATCATGGCATGTTGGTATGTGGCTCCGGCATTCTTAAGCCCAAAGGGCATTACCGTATAGTGAAAATTTCCATCGGAGTGCGAAAATCAATTTTTTTCAACATCCTTTAGTGCCATCTTGATTTTGTTATAGCCAATAAATCCATCCATCATCAAAAACATCTCATGCCTTGCAGTTGCATCCACCATAGTGTAAATGTTGGGCAATAGAAAATATTTTTTGGGTAGCTTTGTTGAGGTCGTGATAGTCCACACAGACTCAAATCTGCCTGCTCTTCTCTTTACAAGCACTATATTCGTGAGCTATATGGGATGCTGAGTAGATTTAATGAAACCAACTTTCAACAATTTTTCCACTTCTGCCTTAATTTGAATTTCTAGGTCCAGATGGAATTCCCGTTGTTGTTGTTTCTTTGGCTCTAATACAGGATGCACATTAAGGTGATGACTGACTAAGACAGTACTAAGCCCTGGCATCTGATCGTAGATCCAGGTAAAAATATCACAATATTCTTTTAACAGATTCACTAGGGATGTTCTGGTTTCCTTAGTCAAAGAGATGCTTATGAAAGTTGGTCACGGTGTTGTTCCATCCTCAATGTTGACCTCTTGTAGGCCATGTTCTAGTCACGAGTTCAGTTTTGATGTCCCGAGGTCAGTGTTGATTGCACAGGCCTCTGACCCCCAACCCCGTCACAATTTGTATATCACACGACCATCAGGCATTTTGACTCACGACCAGCTCACCTCCTTTGGCCGCCTTTTGAGTGGAACCCCAGCTTCCAGTTCTTCCCATTTTGGTAGTAGCATGGCGTAGACACCACGGCTAGCCTCTAATCTATACTCTGAGAAGTAAACGACATATGTAAAATGAGCTTCTGAGGCATAGAAAGTCTTCTGGATGCCTTGAGCGTCATTATTCCTTCCCCATGGTTGGCCTTCATTACTTGGTGATAAGATGATGGTACCACGCCATATGTATGCAACCATGACCTTCCCAACAATAATTGATACGAGGGCTCCCTTTTGATGATATGGAACTTGATGGGAACCCTAATTCTCCCAACCTTGAGATCCAACGTCGCGAATCCCATAGTCGCTTGCTGGTCCTAATTAAAGTCAGTGACTAAAATGGCATGAATCACTATCTTGTTTTCAGGAAATTTATCATTCGCAAGGTTGCGAGCAGGACTAAGTTAACAGATGCTCCACCATCCAGGAAGGGTCATCTTATCTCGCAACCATTAATAGTAGCGGGTATGTACAGGGCTTGATTATGAGTGAATATAACTTGTTTGTTAGTCTCTGAGAATGTGATCTCGCCCGTGGCCATTCCTTGTTGTGGGATAAAAATAGTGTGATTGAGGGGAACAATCGTTTGCTCTTTCAAGCATTCCTTCTCATTCTTTTGAATCGGGAGCTCGTGGAAGAACACTTCAAATTTGGCAGACTCCATTACTTCGTGAGCAGGAGAACATTATTACTTGGCGGTGCTCACCATTTCCTCAGTATCATCATGAGCACCTACCACTGCCACATGTGTGGTGATAGGTGCCAAATATTAACCATTTTAGGACTCTATCTTGCTATTGTTACGTCTCTACATTACATTATTTGGTATTTTTATGCCGTTTGTGTGTTTAAGTGTATTTTAGGAGTTTAACAAAGAAAAAAAGCTAACTTTGGTGAATTAACTAAAGACATGCTATTTCTATCCAATATGAGAGCTTAAGATGTGTTTTCAAGAGAAAAATGGCTTCCGGAGCGCAGAAAGGTCATTTTTTTGAGTTGTAACTTCAAGAATCATGACAAGCGAGTTGAGGGGGTTCAAATGGCCCAATTATCAATAAAATTTTGTTCCAAGTATTTTGCCACACCAAACCTACGCCCACAACAACAAAAAATGGCTAGAAAGTGCGGTTTCGACACCTAAAGCAGACACAACCAAAATAGGCCTACGCCCCAGGCATAGTTCCCCCTACGCCCCAGGCATAGGAGCCTGGCGATTTTAAGTTGTTGAAATTCCTGTTTTGCCCAACTTGTTTTCCCTTGTGGCAACTGCGACTTTACACTTCGATGCACATGAATATACACATATATACATCAGAATATAGGATTTTGTTTTCCCTTGGCTTTGTCTATATATACCAAGGTCTGCTACAGATTTAAGGGATTTCTTTACACATAATTTTAAAGCTTTCATGCACATATAATTTTCAAAGCAGCCTTTGGAAATTCATTCAAGGAGGAGTCATTCAAGACTTAGAGATCCGGAGAAGATGACCATGGAGGGCGATTCTACATCAATGATGTAGTTTCCTTCCACCATGAGCAACTAATTCAGTATCTAGAGTTTTTTTAGCAAAACCCTAGCCATGTAATGTAGTTATTTTATTTGTTTTAAATTGTAAGGAGGGGAAGCTGTGACCATACTATGATGATTGTTGTAGATGTGTGACCGTTTTTATTCTTGACACAAGATTCTATATTTGTTCTTAATTCTTGTCATAGATTCAATGAATATATTATCTTACTCAATCATGATTATTCACTATGGGCTAGAACTCGGATGCTTAATTCATGATTTTTTACACAATGGTGCTTAACACTTGAAACCCTAGGTTTACATAGGCCATGTCTCGGCGAGGTAATATAGACATGCTTTAGTTTAATTTCATGTTGTAGGAGTAGATTAGAGTAAAGTAAATATCATTCACTAGTTACACTCTGTCCGCATATGGGTTGTAGCGAATCTGGTTGACGGTATCCTTTTAGGGTCGTATTTGACTATTTGCGGTATGACCTGATTCACAGTTATGGATCACCCTCTTGCAATTGAGCAAGTAGACAGTTATGTTATGCGGTTAGTGGTGGAGTATGAAAACCCTAGATTTTATTTCTAGTGTTCTTGTCTTAATTTATCTTTACTGCTTTATTAGTTAACTAGTTCAGAAATTAAAAACAACAAATTATATTTTTTATAGCAATTTAAGAGTATTATTTTACGAGAATTCAGAATACGACTTAGTCTCTATGGGATCGATAACCTTTCACAAGCCGTTTCTATATTACAATTGACTCGTGCGCTTGCGATAGGTAAAACCTAGGCCGTCTTAAGGGTGAGGAAGATATAAGTCCGAATGTGGGAAGCCGGGACACTATAAGTCCGATTGTTTCAAGCTCAAAAAGGAGAACGAGAAAATGCCAAACAAAATGGCTATGAATGCTTCATGGAATGATTATGACTCATGTGATTCGGATGAGGAAGAAAATGAAAATGAAACGACAAACCTTTGTCTCATGTCAAATGAAAATGAGGTACATTTAAATTCATATACATTAGATAAAGATAAATTATCATATGATGAACTTCTCTCCTCATATGATGAATTACAAGATGCATTTGAATAATTGCATGATGAATTTGAAAAATTAGCTAGGAAACACATTTTACTTAAGAAAGCTAAGTCTTCATGTAGTTCAACATATTCTTCAATAATCTCTTCAAGTGTAACGGATGATAAAAACATTGAGCTAGAAAACGAGAATGTATAATTGAAAAAGACTATAAATGATCAAATAAATGTCTTAGCAAAATTCACTAAAGGAAAAGAAAATTTAAGCATTATACTAGGAAAACAAAGAAGAATATTTGATAAAAGTGGTTTAGGATATGATGCTTTTGACAAAGATGCTCTTATTTTGAAAAAGAGAAAATCACTAGGAAAACAAAGAAGAATATTTGATAAAAGTGGTTTAGGATATAATGTTTTTGACAAAGATGCTCTTATTTTGAAAAGTGGTTTAGAATCGCTATCCTCAAGGCGGTGAGGATAACGATTCTATGTTGGTAAATGACGGGTCTATATCAGGACAGAGGATAGTAATATTTTATAAATCGAGTACAAAAACTACTTCAACAACCTTATAAAATAAAACTATATCATATTCATCATGAAAACATGGCTAAATCAACATTATAGCATAATTTTGTTAACATTTAAAGATTTAAAACATGACAACCACTTGAAACCAATTGCTTGAGTGCCTCTGTGTAAGAACTTCAACGTAGGAATCAAGTACTATTTCAAAGAAGCAATTAAGGAAAATCCCAAACAAATAGAAATAAGGAACAAATAAATAAAGAGATTGCTTGCCTGGGTTCTGTGACATGTAGATTCATTGGGTGTTTGTCTTTTAAATTGTTCATCTACATGTGTCCACATTATATGTAATTCCAAGAAAAATGATTCTAGATTAAAAAGAGTAGGGGTTTACTTGAGTTCTAGTACTTCTTGAGAACTCCATTGCAGGTAGTTGGGTTTTGTTTTGTTTGCAAGCACAAATTAGATTATATGCACACACTGTCACACACACTCACATATATATAGCTAGGCTGCAGGACAAACTACAACCCGGAGTTCCAACACTTTTTATATATATATATATATTATATAATTCATATTTTCTTGTTTCTTACACTTGTGTTTTTAGATTACATTCTGGATTCCAAATTGTGTTTTTTATATTATAATTTGATTGGCCAGGTAGGGTAGTAGTGAAAATGAAAGCCACATGCAGAATTTACTTCACTCCTGAGTTTTAAGTGTTGATTTTATTTTAAAACCTTAACCAAGGCAAAGTATTACTTATGCATCTAACAACAAGATTACCAATTGCTATAATTCTGTGGGAAGTATGTAAAGGGACATTTGTATATGAAATTTTATATAGAACTTTACAAATAAGCCATATCATTCTTTAAAGAATGCAGAGTTGTATTACTATGACATTAATCATTCAATGTGAATTGACTTGGTATTTGCTAGATTAAATGACATAATTAAATAAAGCGGGATTCTGTTAATGTGAAGGGACATCTAGAATAATTTTCGGTTTCAACTCTCCTACTAAATAATGTTGCATATATATAAAATTCAGTTATTCATATCCAGAATGCTTTAATGTTATCTTTAAAAGTATGGATTCTTCTTACCAATAGTTATTTTTTTTATAAAATGCTTTTTAAGAAATTTATATGAAGGGCATGTGTTGGGTGGACTAGAAATTAGTACAATTCTTAGCACTTACAAACAAATATTATTTTTGGTATTTAATTCACTAGATTCAAATATGTTTCTTGAAACTTTGATGCCCCTAATAAGTTTTAAATTGTATTTCAGGGAGAATGATGAAGCCTTCGCATGTTCCTCTCTTTTCCAAGGATTCCAAGGATCGATACCCAATGGTAAAAAATCCGTTGTGATAGAGTTGATTCTTTGCAATCTCTAAAATGTTGAAGATTTTTTTTGGTTCTATTTTTCCTTTTGTAATTTTGTTTGTTATAATTTAGATGTTGGTACAAGCATTCTATTGTTGAATAAAGTTAACATATATTCAAAGTTTTTGAATGTTTTTTTGTATTTACCTTCAATTTTTGAGCACTTCTTTTATTTCTGTATGTGAATGTGAAAAATAATGTAAATTAGCAATTAAGAAATCAGAATGTCCAATTATTGAAAATAAAAAATAATAAAGAAGTACATCACTAACGAAATAGTCTAATGCCATAAAAAGTGACAAAATAAAAAGAAGAAAAATGGGTTTTAAGGACAGTAAAACCGTTCCTAAAACATGATTTTTGGCGACAGTTTGAAACCATTGCTAAAAATCAATATTTTTAGGGACGGTCTAGACCATCGCTAATATTACTACTATTGGCGACGGTCTAGACGGTCGCCAATAGTCCTTATTATTAGCGACGATTGCCAATAGTCCTTATTATTAGCGTCAGTTTAGACCGTCGCCAATAGTACTTATTATTAGCGACCATCGCCAATAGTACTTATTATTAGCAACGGTCTAGACCGTCGCTAATAACCTCACTTTTAGCGCTAAAATCCTTTTGTGACGCAATTTTTAGCGACGGTCTTTGATGAGCATTAAAGACGGTTTTTGAACTTTTAGCGACAGCTTGGACTGTCGCTAAAAGCCAGATTTCTTGTAGTGGAAGTCTTGCAAATGAAAGACCAATATTAATGCATTTATGCATTTGTGTATCATCCAAACAAGGCCCTATGATCCAAGGGTTGTGAGCAAACGTGGAAGAAAGACTTGAGATCAATGGTTTAGAATGTGACAACACATTAAAGTGAAAAAAGACTAAATCCAGTACAACTTATAATCAATTACAAGAGTGCCGTTAAAATGTCTTTCTCATTTAACCAAAGTCTTCCACTCTATTTACCTCTATGACACTCAAGTGTTATTTCAACACTTAGCCAAATTTCTAGAATTTTTCACTATCTCAACACTTAGTGAAAATACTATATTGCCTCTAGGTCATTAATTTTCCGAAATCATTTTCAATATTTTTCATTATTCTCAAAATAAAAATACAACATGCAGCTTACAAATTTATTTAACAAGTAAAACACGTAAGTCATGTTAAACACATAACCACGTAAGCACTTAATTATTAATAAAAGTTTTAATTCATACATGATAATACTGGACATTACAGTTTCTTTCATATACACTCTTCTCAACATAATGATAATTCTTCTAATATGAGTGTTTGTTTCTGCCACTCCTGCAAGAAATTTTGCAATTTATACAACAATCTTGATTGATGAGGACAATTTGAGTTTCCCTCAACTTCTTTTCTAATTCCAACATCTTGTTGTTTGGGATGGAAGATGACGTACTCATGGGAACAGTGGTTTTCCCTATATTTTTCTTTGAATCACCTTTCTTTGTTAAGGTGATCATATTGTTGTTGACAATGGCTTTAAAATGGTGATTTGGCCAAACATACGATTGATTGGCCATTTCGTACCCCCCCGTGTGCCGCTGGTTGCGGTGCCACGGGAAGAAGTGATGAGTTATGCCTCCAACTTTGCTGGCTACCACCCGGTTCTGGCAAATCTCTTCTAGGCAATTTCAGAAGAAACTCCTGATGTTGTGGTGGTGGGAGATATGGTTTTGATCATTGTCGAAATGGCTTATTTTATGCCTGCAGCTGTTTTAGCGCCTAAGGGAGAAAGAAATCTAGCAGAAAAGTTGGCAGATTTGCCATCTGCTGCCCCCAGTGCTATTGGCTGCGGCACTACGGGAAGAAGTGGTGGTTTCCGCCGTGTACGTTGCTGGTTGTCCCCCAAGTCTGGAAGATTTATTCCTGGCAGATTTGGAAGAAATTCGTGACGTTATGGTTATGGCAGCTGGTGGAATGACAGATTTTCTGCCTGTGGCTATATTGGTGCTTGCGTTAGATTCTGAATGAGCCAGGTAGTCACTGGTGGCAAAACCACTGGTGCCTGTACGGCCGAAACTTGAACTTGTGGTTGAGGAATCGGCTGGGATAGCGATTTCACATATGTGACAGGTGGCCTATTTTGTAAGTTCTACTTGAGTTATTAATGTTGAGTTCTGCTTGAGTTGCTAAATGCATCTACAAATGTTGAGAGTTTTGCTTGAGTTAACAATGTCATGATGGCAACGTTGACATGGTCCCACTGGGCGTGCCAATTATGAAGAACGCGGGTGTGCCAGATTCGTTGAAGAATCAAATGAAATGAAGGACAACTTGTATCCTTTTTGGTTTGGGATTAGGCGATTGAACAAGAGAACGATACCAAACTCTTGGTTATGTTATTTTTGCCTTAAAGAAAAGGTCTTTGATGTTAAAGTTGCTAAACTAGAGGAAATTGAAAGTGTAGTACATGAAATTAAATTGCAAGGAAAGTAAAGGAATTGAAAGACTTGTATTGAAATGACAGAAATCGAATGTATAAGGAATGTTAGATTGTGTTTGTGCTGTTGGAGCTTTCTAATGTTGCCTTAAATGTCCTATTTATAGACCAAGTGTGTGCATGTGTGTGGTTTTCATCATTGCTTCATATTGCAATCTCCCACTTCCTTGTCAAGGTTCCCGATTTCTGCCACGTGTCCGGCAGTTACAACTGCCAGATCTGCCATAATTTATGCCACGTGTCCGGCGATTACAACTGCCAGATCTGCCATTTTCTTTGTAACTTCCTTTTCCAGCAATAAGATGTTGCCACTTATCTCAAGTAGTTTGTAAATGAATTTAATGGAGTTGAGCCCTTTATCTCCACCTCCTTTAGCGGTTTACTCCTTTTAAACCTCTAAAATGTACTTAGCCAAGATTTTGTACACATTCATGCTCTTACAATTTAGGCTTAAATTGCCCCACTCCTTGATTATAGCAACTGAATTCAATGACAACTTTTTCTTAAACATGACTTTGTATTTCTGTCACGTCATAAGATATGTTTAGCAGATGTCATTCTTCCAATCTGGGATTTCTTCCGTCTTCTTCCAGATTGATGTCAAGTGGTTGCAGTTTCGATTATTCCAAATATGTCACATATAGCCCAGTGATAGAATGCCACGTGACTGAGATTTTTTGGTTGTCAACAGTTTGTTCTTTCTAGGAAACTAAATGTACAACACAATTTAAAGTTATCCATCACCCCAATATTTTGATTCTTCCTTTTCTTCTTCCTAAACTTTTTCTTCTTTCTAATTTTTTTTCTTTATTATTATTATTTTTTGGATTTATGGTCAGGGCTCAATTTACAATATTGATTGCATGGAAATAATTTAGACAAAGGAACAAATTAAGTCACTCGAGAGCTCTTTGGCATGAATTTTTAATTCCCGTGGGCTATTTAATTTGTAGAATATGGTTATATATATGCACTTGCTTTAGAAGAGAAAAAGAAAAATAAAATGTACTTAATTTCGGAATTTAGTGATTTTGTTATACTTTCTTCTCCTACAAAGCCTTCTACATTTTAAGATAAATTCAAACGAATTCCCAAATTTGAATTCCACTCGAGTAATTTTTTCTTGATCTTGTCGTAAAAAGTGATGAATTATCCGTCCTACTAGTCTGAGTCTGGATTTTGCATTATTTCTCATTTGTTACTCAACAGCATAATTCTTCTTATTTCCATTTTTTATCATCCATATAACACTTGATATTTTATTCTAATTATGCATTATTAGTTTTCGAATTTAGAGACATTTGATCAGCAAGTTCAACAGATCAATTTAATTAATTCATATCCTCCATTGTTTGTTTAAGATATATACTTTTTTTCCCTGGTTTGTTTAAGATACATAAAGTGCTTCCTGAATAAAATGATTAGGAAGTTCTATATAAAGACAAATCTGCCATTTCTTTCTTCACCATGGAAATTCAAATGTATGGTGACTCAGAACTATACAAATTCAAACATCCCAAGGACTAGAATCAGTTTGTAATGTTTTTTCACGACATTGAAGCAATAAACCAATCCTCTAGTACTCATAAATGGTTGTATATTACACTACAAATGACATTAGATCTTTGAATGTACTATGCCATATACAAAATTGCAATTAAACAACCACAATTCATATACTTGTAACAAAATAATGTACTATTTGAAAACGACCCATGTAGAATATATGATTCAATTACGTGAATATTAATTTACCTACAAAAATAAATATACGTGAATATTATAAATAATGCGTTTTAGTTAAGACCACCATAATTAACTAGTGATGAAGTCTAATGTTGAATTGATTGAACCAATAATATTCATGAACATGATCAAGTAAGAGATTTATCAAGATGCTTGCTTTCTTCAAATCATTCAAAGTCTTGCTGCTCACATGAAATGCAGTCCGTGTCACCTCAATTCCCCCACCGTCTTTTGATTGTCTACATATAATATATATATATATACATATATATAGATATATTCAAAGTCTACAAGAAGAATTCAAAACTCTAAATCAACATTACACGGCATATGCAATTAAATGCTGAATTGCTGGCGAAGGGATTATTTTTTCCGGTGAATTGCCTATTAAATGTTCTCGCAATCTCTAATATTATATATATATATATATATATATAGTGGTGGTAATTATAGTGGTGGACACAAGGTCCTCAACGGTGTTAGCAGAGGCAAGTAACGCTCAAGCCGCCCAGATTCAGGCAATCATGGAAAGGTCGGTGGCAGTAGAAAGAAGGAATGAAGGGTTGGAACGACATATCATAGAACTCCTCCAGAGGCAGGGTCAGGTTCCGAACCTTGACAATTCAGAAGGCCAAGCCAACGCTGCCAACAACAATGGTGTGCTCCCAGATCCGCCCATGAACAATGGGAATCAGAACAACGGATGAGAGGACACGGGGAGCAGAGTGGTTGATGGTCAAGAGGAGGTCATCAGCCAAAGGCACATAGATCCCCCAGTCCAAACTCAGCTTACGATGAAGGATCTGGAAGACATGGCTCCTAAGATCCAAAGGCAATTACTGGAGAGCATGAAAGCCCAGGCTCCCTCAATGAAAGATTTGGTGGCCCGCACAGCTGTTGACATGATCAAATCGCCGTTCACCATTGAAATAGATCAGGTTGAGTATCCAAAAAAGTTCAAGTTGCCAACCTTCACCCTTTACGATGGGACGAAGGATCTAACAGATCACATCTACTAGTACCAAACTAAGATTACGGCTTGGAAGAAAGACGAGGCCTTGATGTGCAATGTATTCCCCCACCAGTCTGACAGAAGCACCCCTTCTATGGTTCAGGAAGCAACCACCTGGATCCATTGATAGTTGGAATAAGTTGTGCGAACTTTTTATAGCACAGTACTATGGCAATCACAGACAAAAGAAGACTATTTTCATCCTATTCACTCTGACCCAAGAGAAGGATGAAAGTCTCCAGATTTTCTTGTCCAGATTCACTAGAGAGATGTCCTCCATAGATCAGTGCGACAAACTTTCGGTGGTAGAAGCATGCAGGATGGCCCTAATCCCAAGTACAAAGTTCCATGCCTCTCTGGTAAAAAGGGCCCCGAGTAATATAGGGGAGTTAAATTCCAGAGCCCAAGGTTACCTCCGAATTGAAGAAGAAGATGCGGTCAGGCACAAAAGGGCCGTCATGGTTACTGTTGAAGCCCGAACCAAGGATAACATCAAAGAGCAAAAGCCAACCCGCCAGGCTCTAAGCTCTTTATCGAACAAACCTACCAACAAGAAACAAAGGGTGAAAGACAAGGTGACTCCCTTTAAAGTGAATATGAGTAAGCTTTACCTAGAAAAGAAGAATAAGGGGATTTTTAGACCCCCTTTACCCATGAGACAACCCATGGAGCAGAAAGATATTACCTAACATTGCACCTTCTATAGTGAGTATGGCCACCATACTAACGACTGCGGAAATCTACACAGACAGGTAGAAGTAATGATTGCGAAAGGAGAACTATTTGAGTAAGTGGCAAAGGAACAGACACGGATAAAGCGTCAACCAAAGGTCCCTCAGAACAATACCCAGGCAAGACAACCAGTACGGGTGATTCATATGGTTCAGGGTGGATATACAATTGAGGAGACAAAGGGGGTCAGGAGATCTTAGATGTGTCAGGCGCACAAGCTCAAAAGGATTGGTGAAATATGTCAGACCTCTAACATAAAGGATGAGCCTTAGATCAGCTTCTCCGAAATCGACCTCATGGATGTGCAAATGCCCCATGAAGATCCTCTGATCATATCACTCTTAGTGTCCAACTGCTTGGTCAAAAGAGTCCTGGTAGATCCTGGAAGTAGCATGAACATTATGACCAAATGGGCATTTGAGAAACTCAGAGTTAACACCAATCAGATGCAACCGGCCAGAGCCCCCGTTGCCGGATTTGATGGGCGACGGATGGAGCCGATTGGGGTCATCCAACTGTTTGTATCAGCCGTCAAAAGGACACTCATGGAAAATTTCATAGTGGTAGATGTCAAGCCCTCATATAACCTCCTTATGGGCATAGGCTTGATTCACAGGATGTAGGGAGTACCTTCAACCCTCCATCAGGTAATGAGATGTATGGACCCCAATGGGGTGGACGTGATAGATATCCCAGGGGTTCAGGTAGCTGCAAAAGAATGTTATGAAGTGTCAATAAAGAACCTCAACACATGGACCAAGCCAGACGAGGAGGTTCAGGAGAACTCCAAGCAGAAGGAAAAATAGCAATTACAAATTGACCATTTTGAGGAGGGTCAAGAGAGTCAGGTCACGACAGAGCCACTCCAAGAGGTGGATATCAGTCCCACTGGGGATGGCAGAACTACATTCATTGGGTCTGCCCTGACAACCGTTGAAAAGGTAGACCTGATAAAATTACTACAGGACAACATAGACATATTCGCTTGGTCACACCTGGATATGTTAGGAATAGACCCATCAGTCGCACAACATAACCTGAATTTTAACCCTGAGGCTAGACTAGTCAAGCAAAGGCAGAGGTGCTTCGGGGTAGAAAGGAATTAGATCATAGCCGAGGAAGTCAAGAAGTTATTAGAGGCTAGATTCATCAGGGAAGTCAAATATCCCACTTGGCTTTCTAATGTAGTTGTTGTTAGAAAAAAGAACGAAAATTGGAGGGTTTGCATTGATTTTACCAATCTGAACAAAGCTTGCCCAAAGGATTGCTTCCCTCTATCAAAAATTGACCAGTTGGTGGACGTAATAGCAGGTTATGAAAGACTCTCTTTTCTAGACGCGTATTCCGGATACAATCAGATACCCATGAATTTAGCAGATGATGAGAAAATGTCTTTTATCAAAGAGAAATGTACATTTTGTTATAAAGTAATGTCTTTTGGACTGAAAAATGCAGGTGTTACCTACCAAAGGCTGGTAAAAAAAAATCTTTGGTCACTTGATGTGCCGCACAGTGGATGCATACATTGATGACACCGTGGTTAAAAGAAAAAAGAATGGGGATCACCTCCAGCACCTGAGGGACGTATTTCAAGCAATCAAACTCTACGGGATGAGGCTCAATCCCTCCAAGTGCTCATTCGAAGTTTCATCCGGCTAGTTCCTGGGTCATATCGTTAACAAAATTAGGATTGAGGCAAGCCCTGCTCAAGTGAAAGCTTTGATGCACACGGAAGAGCTAAGAACCCAGAAGGAAATCCAGACCCTGACCGGAAGGGTGGCTGCGCTAAGCAAGTTCATCTTCAGGCTCACGGACAAATGCAGACCATTCTTCCAGGCCATTAAAGTAGGAAAAGGCAGCATGTGGGGGCCAGAACAAATTCATGCACTTTAGAAACTAAAAGAATACCTTGTAAGCCCCCTAGTGCTGATTTCTCCATAGCCAGGAGAGAAGCTACACCTATACTTAGCAGTTTCAATTTCCTCAACAAGTGCAGCACTAGTCAAAGAGGAAAAAACTCACTAAACCCTAGTCTTCTACACCAACAAATCACTCACAGACCCAGAGACAAGGTACACTACCATAGAATTAGTGATTCTCTCACTAGTCAATGCCAAGAAAAGACTCATGCACTATTTTGAAACTCACCCGATCATTGTCCCGACGCCACTCCCAATCAAAGCAATATTGTCTAAACCGAACCTGACTAAGAGAATTACTAGATGGGCAATTGAGTTTGGAGCTTTCGATATCACCTATGTGCCTAGAACTTCCATCAAAGGGCAGGCCCTAGCTGATTTTCTTTTAGAAGCCGAACCAGAGCTCAAGCATCCAGAGTCAGAGGAGCCAGAATGGAGTTTATTCATTGACGACTCAGTTGGAATGGTAGGGGCTGGAATAGGTCTGGAGGTCATAATGCCAGATGGGACAAAAATTCAACAGTCAGTACGTTTAGAATTTGCAACTTCCAACAATGAACTTGAGTATGAGGCATTTCTAGCAGGAGTCAGGTTAGGTCAGCGCCTTCAAATGAAATGCCTGAGAATATACATTGACTCCCAACTTGTTCTAAGGCAGGTCAATGGGGAGTATGAGGCTGGTGAGAAGCTAGAACCATACAGAGGATTGGCTCAGGCAGAGTTCAATCATTTTGTCAAATTTACCCTTCAACAAATTCCACGAGAAGAGAATGAAGGTGCAAACAGATTTGCCAACATGGCATCGTCCAACACCCGTGACATGACCAGAGTGGCTCCAATAGACTACCTGTAAATCCCAAGTACACAGCAACCAAGAAGTGTCTGCATAATTCTATGGGAGCCCAGTTGGATGGACCTAATTGTGTCATATCTAAGAGATGGAACACTACCTGAAAGTAAGCCCGAGGCACGTAAAATACGCATGAAGTCTACCAGGTACTCATTAATCAACGGAAGGCTATACAGAAGATCCTTTGGAGGATCATACCTGAAGTGTCTTACCCATTCAGAAACCAGAGCTATTATGAAGGAGATACACGAAGGGACGTGTGGAAACCACTCATGAGGGAGGTCCCTTGCCCACAAAGTGCTCGATCAAGGCTATTTCTGGCCATACCTTTCTCAAGACACATAAGCCTATGTTAGAAGATGTCACAAATGCCAGATACATGGAAATAGTATTCATCCACCATCAAAGCTTCTCAATCCCACACTTAATCCGCATCACTTTGCCCAGTGGGGGATTGATATAGTGGGACTGCTACCAAAAGCTTTAGGGGAAGTTAAGCTAGCACTAATAGCCACATATTACTTCACCAAGTGGGTGGAGGTAGAGTCCTATGCAACAATCACACATAGACACGTGATTAAGTTCATATGGATAAATATTATATGTCATTTTGGAGCACCAAGAGTGATAATGATGGATAATGGGTTGAACTTAGACAATAAGTGGACCAGAGAGTTCTGCACACAACATGGCATCCAGCTCAAAACGTCATCAGTTGGCTACCTACAGGGCAACGGACAAGCCGAAAGGTCAAATAGAACAATCCTGGAAAATCTTAAGAAAAAGTTGGAGGATGTCAAAGGGGTCTGGCAGGACAAATTACTAGAGGTCCTATGGGAATATAGAACTACTCCAAGGTTTCTCACTAGAGAAACTCCATTCTCCATGACTTATGGGCAGAAAATGTCATCCCTGCAGAGAATGTAGTGCCAACTATAAGAACCGAAGCCTATCAGGAGGACCAAAACAATCAGAACCTAGTACATGCTCTCGACACCCTGGAGGAAAAACGCGATAAAACAGCTATAAGATTAGCTGAGTATCACCAAAGAATGAAGATAAACTACAACCAGAAAGTAAGAAGGCGAGAATTCCAGGTGACATGGTATTCAGGAAGAAAATTGGCATCATTAGAAAGCTTCATGAAAATTAGGAAGGACCCTACACCGTGACCGAAGTCATTGGCAAAGGGGCCTACCAATTGAAAACATCTAATGGGCGCATGGAGCCCCATTCCTAGAATGCCTCCAAGCTGAAAATATACTACCCTTAGCTAGATTCTTGTTTTCCAAGCTCAACAGAGGCTATTTGTGCTCAAATTTAATTCATTACGCTATCAATAAAAAAGGCTAAAGCCTATTTTTGCTTTCAAATAATTGACTGCTAGCATCCACTTATGTCTATAATATCTTTAATACAAAGCTTTTCTTACAAAAGAAAATTCAAAAGAGGAATTTATTCCTAAGTTATAAAATGGCAGAGGCATATGTATGGCCCATTAAAAAGAGGAATTTATTCCTAAGTTATAAAATGGTAGAGACATATGTCTGGCCCAGTCAAAAGGGAAATTTATTCCTAAGTTATAAAAATAGTAGATGCATATGCCTGGCCCATCGAAAAGATGAATTTATTCCTAAGTTGTAAAATGCAGAGGCATATGACTGGCCTATTCAAAAGAGGAATTTATTCCTAAGTTATAAAATGATAGAGGCATATGCCTGACCCATTCAAAAGAGAAATTTATTCCTAAGTTTTAAAATAGCAGAGGCATATGCCTACCCCATCTAAAAGAGGAATTTATTCCTAAATAACAGAGGTAATTCTTGAATTTGAATTAAAACCAAAAGTTATAAGCCTGAGGCATACACTGGTAAAACAAATATCAGTAGAGACATACAGACTTTGGTATATTCAAAACCATGAAGGAATTCATGAACAAAAGAAAGATTTCACTAAAATAAAAACATGTATTACAAAATCTGCCCAAGGGGCTACAAATATCCATAGGTAAGTCAGATGAGCAAAAGGAGGGGGGAGAATGCTCCTACTGTAGAAGTGATAGAGCCAAGAATGTGATACATTGCAACTCATGGTGAGAACAAGATCCATATTGTGGCTCTATCAACATCCCTTGCATAAGTCGGGGGGTTGCAAAGGCTAGGTTTTGGACCGAGACCTAAACTCTGGCCCAAAGGCATCCACGACTTTTGTAGAAGGAAACGCTGAAAGTGGAGCCTCTGAGTTCGGAGGGTCAGCTGAAGGGTTCCCAGCAAGGAACTTCGAAAAAAAATGCTCAACTAGACTCGGCTCAAGAGCGTTGTAAGGAGCCTCAACACCTAGATGGGCATCAATACCCTTAGGGTTAGTAGACGTCCTCTGCTCAGGCTCCTTCAAAGCGGTATCAAAACCATTGCGCCAGAACTGACCAGCAACGCAGTTGTTGAAAACTTCGTAGTGCGAATGCATGGCCAGACTCCCCTGGTGGCACATCTCCAGCTCAGAATGAGTTAAGGTCAGGCGATACTGAAGATCTTCAATCTCAGCATTAGCCTTAACCCTGCCCTCCTTTAAAACTGCATTCTCCTCTTTTAGAGCAGCAACTTCGTTGACAAGAGCAGTCTCCCTCCCGTCAGCCAAGGCCAGGGTAGCTTTGAGATATGCCACCTCGTCTGTCTGATGGGCCAATTCTTCATCATGGGAATGACGCGTATAACACAGAGCTCCCACAGTATAAAAAGGCCTACAAAAATAACACAAGACAGAAATTGTCAGAGGAAAAAACATGATGCTCAAATCAAAAAAAGCAAAGCACAATGAAAAAACAAAAAAGACGTACCCTCATCATCATGCCCATGACCCTGTCTGGCAGCTCAGGACCATCAAGGGCCTTGAAGGTGTCCAAGTCCACCCTACTCTAGAGGGACTTGGCCCTCTTAGTCATAGCCGTCATAGTAGTGGGGAAAGAGGCTTCCCCACCTTCCTCTCTAGCTTTCCCTTTTAACTTCTGCCTTTTAGAAGACCTATCTTGAGCAGAAGGGCTAGTGTGAGGTGGAGGAGGCTGAGGCAAAGAAAGGGCAGTGGACTGGGCTGCAGCAGACCCATATACCACAGCAGGCCCAGATGTTGGGGCTGCAGTTGTGACTCGAGAAGGGGTCCCCTTAGTGGCAGGGTTGGGAGTACTCTTTGGATTGGCATAAAAAAGTTTCGGACGGGTCAAGCGAAGCATATCTACAAAGGCTCCTAGTCTGGAAATATCCTCCAAATTATCAAGAGTCAAAAGTTCAGTACAGTCCAAACGCTCAGACCAAAGTTTATTCCTTAAAAGCTTGACCCTTTTGTAAACTTTACTGGAAGAAGACCATTTACTACTAACACCAAAAGACTCATAAATATATTCAGCCTTATGGAGATCACAATCACGGCATAGGTAGGAAATTGAGTGTCCATGATGAAGCTTGTAAGGGCTGAATTTTCCAGGACCAAAAACACTAGGGATGGGAAAGGAGGCAGAGTGAGGATAAAACCAAGGACCCTTGATCAGGACCATCCTCTCCTTTCACCCCTTCGCATAATCATTTTTTCCCTCACAAATGCCTCTGTCTTTAAAGGGGTAAAACATGAACCTCCCCACACAATTAGAGATCTCAAGAATCTGATAACACAAGAGGAGGTCATCAAATCCCAGATGCAACCCATGGTCAAGGTTCGTCGGGATCAACATGGAGACAATTCGAAAGAAATTGGGATTAACTTGTATGTGGGGCTAACTCCAAAGTGAAAAAGATGAAATGAAAAAGGGGATGAAGGGGAAACCTAACCAATTTCACTTGGTTGTAAGAAAGAAGAAGGTCATGAGAACCAACACCCTCACCCTGGGAAAAATTGAATTCAGGATTGTAGGCCTCAAACTTAACACTAGAGGGAGGTTTGACCAATTTCCTAAGGGATTTGACATTTGGGGTTTTGCGAAGACTGGCAGGAAGTTTATTTGGGTTATGGGGGGGAAGGATGGGGAGTTCCCTAACATGGCTTTAAATGGATTCTTCACGGGACAGGGAAACCAATTCTTCACTGACGGAACTAGCGAGAGACTCAGACATTGTGAGAAAGGAGAAGAAGTGATGTGACACTTACTGAAATAAAAGGAGTCGCCGGAGGTTGATTCGCCGGAGAAAAGCTTCAGCGAGTAAGATCCTAAAAAAGCAAGAAGATGCAAAGAGCAAAAAATGGCAAGTGATAGAAGCAAAGATATTCAAGGTCCAAAGTGTTAGGTGAGAATGAGTATTTATAAGAGATGAGGGGGTGTGTCCAAATGATGCATTTAATGAAGACTGATGCATTGTGGCTTCTCAAGGGAAACCGTCACGCCAATTGAGGGAATCGACCATCGAATTCAAATCGAAATTCACATGTAATCCAGATCATGATTACAATGATGTCAGCAGACAGCCCACAATTGCACATGTATATGCATGCATTCATATCCTAAAATGAAAGGGCATTTTGTAGAAACCAAACATTTGGATCAAGCCCATGAGACATTGGTCCAGATCCAAAGGGTCTAGTGTAGATAACAAAATTTTCAGTCCATCAAATAGAAGACCCAATGATAAATGTCCAACAGACAAGCAGATCTAGGCCCATCCACAGAAAATCAAGCTCATCTTAATGGCCTATTAACCAACCAGGATATAAGGCCCTGTTAGTTTAAGCCCACGAGTAATATAAACTTGGGGGAAAAGTTATGGGCTTGATTAGATAGGAAATTGATGTTAATCAAATCCCTGAAATAAAGGGATTTGATCCTAGTCATGATGGGCTAAGATCCACCAATTATATATAAATATGGTCTTAGAGCCTCGATAAAGGTATTCGAGTGTTTATACAAAAATAAGCATCTACAGTTCTAATTAAACTTTTTGACTTTTTAAGAGAATATATATTTTAGTATGTTGATATTACGTAACGTTTAGTCTTTAACATTCTGCAATTAAGAAAAAACATTTTTGCCTTCAATAGTATTACTGAAAGTTGATTTTTCTTTTGGACATTTTTGGATTGAAAGTAAAGAATTTTTATGCCAGTTGAATTATTACTCTTTATATTAGTCGAAAACAATTTTGCAACCATAGATCCGATGGGATCACGTTGGTACATTAGTTTTCTAGAGATTTTGTTTAAACAGAGCTATTGCATGGTATACGCCTAGTTCCATCCAGATTAGACAAAGGAACAAGCTATACTTAAAAAAATAAAATAAAAAGGCTTTGCTTCTGAAGGAATATATATGGACAAATAATAATAATAATAATAAAATCAGAACTATTGAACTTTTGTAACTAAACCCCTCAGGTACAATAAAAAAAAAGGAATAAAAAGAGTTATAAATTGTAGCTATTTTTTTTTAAATAAAATTAACTTGTTATTAAAATTTTATTTTAAATAGTAAAATTTATTATCCTAAGTTTGATATCTTTTTTGTCAAAAAAAATAAAAATCGCATAAGATGTATTTATAAAGAATTTAAAAATTAATTAAGTAACAAACACCTTCATTCTTGTGTTATATGAAAATAGCTTTAAGTAATTACTCAACTATTTTAAACTTCTTACTTAAATTTTATTTAATCGACTTAAATGTATTATTTAATTAATTACTTTTTAAAATTATGTGTAAATTTTTTAATATTTATGGAAAACATTAAATTACGAGTATCAATAATTTTATAATCTTTGTGAACAAAAAAATTGCATTAAATGTAGTTCAAAGAGAAAGGGGAATGGGGTCATTTATGAAACAAATACAAGACATTGGAACTTTTTACAACAAAACATGATATTTTAAAGAGTTCATTGCCCAATCTATAATTCAGGACAGATATTTGCAAATTTGAACATGGTTTAGTGATGTTTTTTCTTTCACTAGTGTAGGTTCAATCTTATCGAATTTAGCTCATTTGGTATGATTTTCTCTTAGCGAGGTATTAAATACGTTGGTTAGAATAATATTGGGTTAATTTCATTTACATCCTCTGAACTATGTTGAGATATTATTTTGATATTTCTAATTTTGCATAATTGCATTTACACCCTCTAATTAAGAAAAATTAACTCATTTACACTCCCTGACCACTTTTGGGGATTGACTAAGAAGGAAAAGACTAAATTACCCTTTGCCAAACAACTATATTTTGAATTATAAAGCTATCCATAACTGGGATAACTTAAACCTACCCAAACACTCCCTATCCCTATACCCAAACACCCAATTCCTCAACCCCTTCCTCCACCCCAACCCTTACCCTAACCCTAACCCTAACCCTAGTCCCAACCACCGCCGCCGCCTCCACCAAACGTGAGCGGATGATAGAACAAATCCCTGGGCATAAGCAAATCAGAACACTCCTCAACCAAAATTCAAGCCCGTATAACCCTTGGGCGTCTTGGTTATGCTCTCGGAGAGGTGGCGACGAGCCTTGAAATTTCTAGAGGTGGCGGAGGTCCTGCACTTCATCACCTACGCGTATATACACTTATATATATATTGATATATCTATATGTGTATTAGATATATATATATATATATGGATGTATCTATATGTGCGTGTATATATATATATAATTATATGAATTATAATATATTAAAAATATATAATTTATTATTAATTTTATATGAATAATTTGTTTTTATTTTGATATTTTCTTATCTTTCCCAATCCTTGTAAGCCCTTATATATTAAGTTATTATATTTTCACTAATAAATAATCTTTTATATTGTTATTATTATTTAAAAATTTATGTGTGTGATTTGATACTCTTACAATAATAATAAAATTAAAGTTACAATTGATAAGTTAAATTTTTTTATCTATATAAAAAATAAAAATAAATTTATTGTATGGCCAAAAATTACTATTTATTTTTGTAATAATTTAGTGTTTTTTTGGTGAATTCAAATATTTTATATTTTTATTTTGATTCAAAATAAAATAATTTTTATTTTAATTTTTGAAGTGTGTCTAATATTATTGAAAACATGTATTAGTAAGTTAAATATGTTACAAGATCAAAATAAAAAATGAAAACTTGTGTTAGTTTACAAGTTTGATAAATATAAATATTTTAAAGAAAAAAATGTAAATATAAATAATGAATACTTGTGTTAGTGTGAAAGTTTGATGAATATAAATATTTTAGATATAAATACTTGTATTGGTCAAATATGCAAATAATTGTTTTTTGGCGAATTTCATTTACATCCCCTGAATTTTGAATAATATGGCCGTTTTCCAAATTGAGGGGGTCAAATTGATATATTAAAGTAGGGATAGGGAAAAGTGTAGTTTAGGTATTCAACACTGTGTTAGGTATGAAAATGTACCAAAAGTACATAAGGGGTGTAAATGAGTTATTTTTCCTTAAATAAGGGGTCTGATTGCAATTATGTAAAATTGGGAGAGTTAAAATAATATTTTGACATAATTTAAGGGGTGTAAATGAAATTAATCCAATAATATTTTGTACGTTGGGGGCTCCCAAAATGTGGGCTTCAAGTGGGTGTAGGCTAAAGTACTAGCCAATGTAACAAGGTTTTAGCTAACAACTTTTCTTTACTTTCCATTTTAAATTGCAATGTTCCAACTTTGGAGTCCAACCAAAAATTATCTTTACTCTATCTTCTTATAAAAAGTGACCACATTCATTGATACCTTACCAAGAAGTGGAGTCCAAAAATCTGGTAAATTCAAAAATTCAATCTGATCAATTCAGTCTGGATATATTGGATCGGTTTTATTATGGATTGGATTGGACATGGTTTAGAAAATACCGAATTCGGTATTTTACGGACCGGTTATGATTTTTATCTTTAATAATCCTGTCCAATCCGTTACAACTCCTCGAGATATGATATATTATACATGTACCCCGTGTTGTTTGGATAATTATAGTTTCACCCCCTCTAGCTGTGAAATGACTTATCTATCCATGATTATTTTTCATAGGTAAATGTCTTTACATCTAGTTAAGGGTTGTAACACCCCATGTTATTTTTCTAATTTTCTGGAATTATTTTTCGATTTAATTTCGGTCGTGACGTCACTTGTTCATGACGTCAAGATTATTCTTGATGTTTCACTTGTAAATTTTTCGCGTTTATGTCTGTATTCAATTGGACGAGGTTGCGATTTCTTCTCGATGATTTCGTGGACTTTCTTTGGCGATTACATGACGGTAATGTTTCAAACTTGGCAAAACGTTGACGTAAGTTTTGGATTCGACAACACGACTCTGCAATTGTTTCTTTGGTAATTACGCTACTTAACGTGATGTTTTGTGTTTCGGACGTGGCTAGAGGTTTACGTGGGCTTTAGTGCCGATTATGTGGATTCGTTTAGACGCTCGACGTTCGGTGTTTCGACTGGATGGCGGCACGTTTAGTTGACTGACGTTTAAGGCTCCGACACTGTTGTTCGAGTTCGGCATTTAGTGTTTTAGGGGTCGACATTTTATTTTCCCTTGTGATAGGATTAGTATGTGCCTGATTTAATTGACGTGCTCTGTGTTTGTATGTACGTGTTTTGTTTGTTTGGTATGCTTATTACTTTGTGTTTGTATGTGGGTGCCCCTATGTATTGTTTGACTTGAGTGCTTAGGGGTATTTGTGTTAGCTTGTTTGTTTTTATCGGATTCTTTCCGTACCTAGTTATTTGTAGTTATTCGATGGGTCTTGTACGTGCCCGGTGTTCTGGTAGTTGGATTTTGTACCTTGAATTATTTATCATCGTTGGTATTATTTATTGAGAGACCCGTAGATTTTTCGAGTACGCGTGTCATCGTTTAGGGATTTTCTTCTGATTTTCCCATTATTATTATTTATTATTAATTGAGGCTAAATGATTTCTTTTCGCTTTTCGCACTTGAGACGGCGGGTTCTGAATTGTCATTAGCAGGGATTTTTGATTATTAATCTAGCGGACCGAGAATTTGGATAGATGGACTGAGACCAATCTTTTGGCGGAGTCGAGTGCAGAATTGTTCTGTGTTCCGACGTTTATGTTTTGTACCCAGAGTGTTTATTTCAACTTATATTATTTATTAGCTATCCGTAGAATTTTCGAGTTCGCGTGATATTAATTGCGGGTCGATCGGTTATTTATTTCAAATTATATATATATATGGGTTTCATACCCCAAATTATTTATTTCAGTTATATTGTTTATTGGGCGTTTCGTTTATATTTACGGGCTTGTGTGATTTTAATTGGGGGTTCTCGGTACATTTTCGGGATTTATTATACATATATTATTAATTGGGAGAATATATATATAAATGGAAATTATATATATGTGTAATGGATAAATGATATGTGGTTGGTATTGAGAGAGACAGATATTTCGGTGGACTGAGAGAGACGCACAGATCCGCCACTCACCCTCCTTCATCTTCAGATGTGTGGCTTTTCTTCACTTCCATCACTATCATCATCTTCGTCTTGTAGACGAGAGAGAGAGAGAGAGAGAGAGAAATCGGAGCAGGGAAAGACGTGGTTTGCAGTGGTTGAGTCGATCTCGGCTGGAGAGAGGAGGCGTGATCTGAAGCTGAGGTGTTCGCCGGAACAAAAGCCAGGGACGACGGCGTGGTGGTCATGCGACAGCAGTGGTGGCACGAGGTGGCCGCAATTACAGTTCAGACACGATTGGGCGAGGATTTCAGGTTCGACCTAGGGTTTCGACAGGGGTTGTGGTTCGACGGCCAAGGGGTGATGACTAGAGTCGCAGGTGCTGGTCACGAGCTACATGCGACGGTTGGTGGTGGCACAGGTGCATCTCGATTTCGCGCAGTAGCAGTTCGCGTAACAGGGACTATTTCGGCCAGATGTTTGACCGGCGATTTGGTCAGCTTCCCGATGTCGGTTTGGGCTGAAATTTTGAGAAAAGCTTCGTATCGACGCTAGGTACGACATACTAAAATTTTGTATTTTTCCGTTAAGCAGTTTGTCCTAAAATTCAATTTATAGGTTCAAATTTTTGTTTGGGTTATATTAGTTTTATTCAAAATTATTAACCAATTATTAATGGGCTTCGTATATATCGTATAGGTCGTCGAGACGGACATTTCTGTATATTTGAAATAATTTTTGAACTTTGGGCTGCGAGCACTATTCACAGCCGACACTGTTCACGGCGCGACAGTTCGGGGCTGTTCTGTAAGCTTTAAAAATAGGTGAGAATTTACATTTATATATTCTTATATATATGCATATCTGACACTCACTAATAGTGTGTAGAAAATGTTAATACATCTCCGTTGTATGTTTATGGGAAAATAAAAATGTTTAATTAAATTTCTAGTGATAGATGGGAACCTAGGGGACTTTATAAAATTTACGTAGTACCCATAGATGGATTAAAGGATGTCAGAATTGGAAATTCTTGTGGAGAAGTTAAATTAATTATTTCTCGGAAAATTTACAATAATTATAAACCTATTTAAATTAAATCGAGATAGGCGGTTTAGTACCTCTTGGGTTCGAAATAGGTTTATAGAAGGTGTATGTGGACGTAGATTTGGTTAATTGATTTTCCCCTATTATTTATATTTTATTGAAATTAAAAATATGTTAGGGGATTCACGAGAATGAGGGACGTTAAAAACTTGGACACGGTTTTAGTTCCCTTTTTAGTTTATTTTTCTCGTAAAATATAATGATGTTGTATTGTGAATTAAATTGTTCCTGAGGTAGGCTACCTTGAAAACAATTACTGAAAGTTAAATGAAAAGCATGCTTTTAAAAATGAAAATGATTTTATATCGTGGATTGGTTGTATAAAAACGGATTGTGAGACATATTTGCAAATTGATAATGTTATATTTTGATTGTTGACTCGCTATTGATGCATGATATATATATTTCATACACCATGAGCATTGATATTGCATTGGGTGTGGTTTCATGTCTCATTCATATACCATTGGTTTAAGTGAGTCTTTCGGGTAGTCGCAACAACTGGCCAGGCGATGTTCTCACTATCGACGGACTAGTAATCTGGGAATTAGGGACGCGTGGGAGGATTTGATCCGAACACGGTATGTTTTTCACGAGTCGATATGATCCTTGTGGTTGTGTTACTTTGGCGACATTATACCCGATTGTCCCATGCTAGATAAGGTGTCGTTGGCATTTACATTGCATAATATTCACATTGAACATTCATTTATTTATATGATCATTTATGGATCTTATATATTGTTGATATTTGCTGTTGCTGAACTGATGGTATTTGTAAACTCATTAGAAATGATGGAAAATAACCCAATGTGAATAAATGTTAAAGATTTTAGAAGTTAAAAGACAGGAAATTTAACAATGTTAAAAACCTGGATTAGTGGAGCCACGATTGACATGTGTTCCAGGTGGTTACTTGAATATAAGTGGAAATAGGCTTTGGGGTGAAACTATTCCCTTTGAGTTAAGCTCTAGTTGAGTTGGTCAGTGATGTATAGAGACTTCATTGAGTTGAGTGTGGATATAAATTAAAAGAGGTTTTGGTAATTAGATACCCCTCCCCCGAGTTGGGTGTCTAGTAGCGTTAATTAACGCCTTACAGGGACTTAGTTGAGTTTGTAATGTTCGGCCAGGTAGGCCCTTGAACATTGGTATGTGTATAAGGTTATGGAATTGTCGGTATACTACTCTAGTTTATATATATATATAAGAATGGTTGATTTGAGGTCTAACCTGGTATGATAGGTTAGCATTCTTCCTTTTCTCTGGACTAGAGTTGTTTTAAATTTACATATTATTCAGCACCACATCCGTAATTAAATGTTGGACTATCCTGTGTCTTAAGGATCCATTGAATGTAACTTGAGGTACCCATAATGGTTTGAGTTGTCATACTCCCAAGTGGACGTTTGATAGTAATTCTGAGACAGACTAACAATATTTGAGGATGTTATTGACCCTTTGTTTGTGGTATAGTGATATTGAGATCTTAGAGTATTATGGAGATCTTATGATGATACTGGTGGGTATGAAATTGATTACCTTTTAGTGTATACTATGGGTGAAAAAGGGAAAAATGGAGAGAAGGCTCCACTAGCAAGTCAGAACAAAGAGGTCACAATCCATGGTCGAAAATCTCAAGCAAAGAGAAGGAAAGGAGAGAAAATAGATGGTGGAGAAGAGCAAAGAATGTAGCCTCATCACAGCTAGAGAATGGGTAGTGAGCATTGATAGATCTAAAACCACAAAAGCCCCAAGAATGAAATACCCCCAAAATATCTAAAGACCAAGAGATAGATAAGAGAGAAGCAAGTAAAGGAGAAGGGTCAGACGTGAAGAAGGCGAAATCAAGGCTCCTTGGCCGAAGCACAGAGGAAGCGAAAATAGTGAGAAAATGGTAGTCGTCCCTAGAGGAGTAGCCTCCAAGCAAAGAGAGAAGAAAAGGAAAAAGGGAATGTTGTGAAAAGAAAGGAGTCTGCCAAAAAGATGGAAGAGAGGATCCTTAGGCAATGCACTATTGCCCTCTATTTATAGGTGACTTGGCTTCAAATGTTTCCCTAATTGTAGTGGTCCCCAAGTCCTACCAATGCTCCACTTTTCTCTAATAAGGTGATGAGGGCCATGATGTGGGCCTGTAAGGAGAATTCTTTCCACATTATGAATAATGGGTAGAATCCACAATATGTGCCTTTATCATGACTAAACTACACTCCAAGCCTCCATGCCACATGCTCTTTCCAATCACTTCATAATGTGAGGATGGTGTCGCGCTGTCCACGTGTCACGGCTATGCAGCATCTATGGCCACAGCCGGATCAGTCGTGCAATGGATCACTCCCCAATAGCCTTCGCAGTACATGCATATACCGCTAGAGCTGTGCATAAATGGTGGTAAACGCCCTTGAGAGACTGCTACGTCATCAGGACCCGTAGACCATGGAGGTACTACTCTCGTGTACACTCTTCAGATCTACAGGTGCGCTGCCACAATAGGACCACCTTTAAAAGGCTTTTGAGTTGCCGCGAGTAATCCGCCTCGTAGTCGGACACATTGGGTCAACTCGTATACCAACTTCGGTGGGGCGGGTCCGAGGCTCTACCCAGTAGCCCAGTACCCTAAATGAGACCCCTCTACGAGTCGAGTGCACACTAAAATAATACCTATGCCTACAATTTGCCCCTGTGCATGCGAGACACCACCTCGAAGTTGGGCTTGCATGCACACAGCAGGCCCCATATATACAATATTTATATCCCCATTGTCCCTATTTATATATATGGATACATATTTATAGTGTACATATATATATTAAAAATATGTTATGAAAAGTAATAAACACAATAGAAAAGTAGGGGTAATCAAACGAACTGTAAGGACGGCAACAAGGAACGAAAATAAGCAAAGACAAGGTAAAAGAAATAAAAATGAAAAAGAAAATAAATGATGTAAATATGAAATTTGAAAAATGTGAAATCGAGAAATAAACTGTGTAAACAAGAAAGAAAGAAGTAAAACAAAACAAAGCCAAATATAGGAAAGGCAAAGAACCATTTTTTTTTTTAGCAAGTACACGTATTTTTGAAAACCACATGGAAGGGTATAATAGTAATTTTCAAAAGGGAATTTAAATTTGATTAGTAATCACCATAAGTAGCATGGTAAAAGTAAAGACATAACTTAATTGCAATAGTACACATACATATATACATATATATATATTCATGTACATATATGTATTCTTTTGAAATAAGCTAGTTTTTTTTTTATTTAAAAATTGTACACGTGTACATATACCCATGTGTGTGTATATAGATATATTAGTATATAAAAAGGAGTAAGTTTAGAAATTTTGAACCAACAATTTCCTTATCAAAGATAAACTGGTGCCAAAACACAGAAGTGGAAAAGGGCAGTGAGACAAAGCAATAATGGCAGCCCCTGCAAAAAGGTGCCTTTTCGCTGCCACCATCATGGCGACGCTTCGCTAGACGCCACTCCCCGGAATTGGTGCAGTCATGGTTGGGGAGTGCGCAGAGAGGCAACCTACAAATACCTCTCTAGATTATGGAAATGGGATAAAAGAATCAAGTGTACGATTTTGCCATTTACTGATTTCACTGTGAGAGAAAGCAAAAGCTTGAAGAAAGAGTGAACCAGAGAGAGAAATAGGGAAATCAAGAGAGAAAGAAGAAAGAGAAAGAAAGAGGAAAGAAGAAGAGGCAAATACCATAGAGAGAAAGTGAAAAGGAGAGAGGGAGAAAAACCCTTTTTTCTGTAGAAGCCATGCTACCCTCGAAGGCGCACGACGACACAGTTCCAAGCGACGACGAATGGCGGCATGCCCCTTTCTTCGGGAAGGAGATCGACTTCTTCTAGCATCGGGCCAGGCATTACCAACTAAACTCTGTAATTTTGGGCGAGCCCGTGCTGTTAGAGGGCGATGCCCCCTCCACCTCGGGTACCCATTGGAAATCGGGGAAGAGCATGCGGTTTCCCATCGAGAGGGGCGATTTCCCTTACTCGCACCTCCAATTCAAAGGCCACACAACGCCAATTTCAGAATGGGACTACTGGTGTGAGCACATTATTTCGAGACCAGAGTATGTGGAAACCCTCAGCCATGCCTCAGTCCTGACGGCCATCGATTCAAGCCGCCGCGTCAACATCCGGCGCTCAAACCCTTCTTTGCAAGCCCTAATTTCCCGCTGGAATACTGACACCCATACCTTTACTACCATCTGGGGTGAGTTTACCCCCACACTAGAACATGTGAAAGCCCTAATGCACCTGCCTCTGATCGGTGAACACAGTTTCAGACCCCACACAATTCCTTCAGCGTGCCAAGCCACAGTAGACTTCCCGGAGGCCTCTTTTACTCACGCCGCTTACCTGAATACCACTGTGAAGAAGAAGGGCAAATGCAAATTTGCAAATTGGGTCAGGTACTTTTTCACCTACCCTGCATCAGGCCGACCTCTTCGCCCCGACAATACTCAAGGTGTGCCTCTGGATAACCCCCATCATTTGGCCGCCTTTCTGGCACTTTGGCTTGCACGCCATGTGCTCGAAAGGCGCCCCAACGATTGCATGAGTAAGAGGGTCTTCAATTTGGCGGCCCAGATAGCTCTTGGCAGGACCATCGCCCTGGGATCAATTTTTCTTGGGACACTGTACAAGAGGCTCGACTCAGTGGTGGCGGGGATGCGCCGCTCAATAGGCCGTTGTGAACTGAAAGCGCCTGTGTCCAGCCTCTTCCTATCTCTATTCATAATGGAGCGTTTTCCTGAGTTCTTCCCCGCGCCACACATTCTAGAGGCTGCCAGACCATTCGAGGATCCTTGGGGCTTTTGCCGTGCCCCTAGATGGTCAGACATTGTCCTCCGGGATGATCTCAGCTTGGTGTTGGACCTGGAAGATGAATTCCAATTCAGACCCTACTCTACAACACTGCCTGGATTCCCTGTTCAGTCCTTATTTGGTGAAGAGCCGCGCATGCTCAATCCTGCTCCCTACTCACCTCTTTCAGATTTCGAACTCCTGTTGGTCCTAAAAAAATGTACACTGCCTGCCTGGTTTGAGGACAGTGTGCCCCTTGCAAGTTACAACCCTTATAGAGTTGCCCGCCAATTTGGCTTTGACCAGGGCATCCCTTCAGCTCCAGCCGCTACTCTAAGTTTCGCCCTCAGCTCAGACCAATTTCTTACCGGGAACCTGCCATCCTTAAACAATCCTCCTCATCCGTTTACTATACCATCACGCCTCCGTCGTGGTGACATCACACCGTTATTTGGCGTTTTCTGGAGGTCAAACCTTGATGCCCTACAGGCCTTTGTTCAGTCGTCGGCTCGCAGAAGTGAGCCCCGAGTTATCGACAAGGACGGCATGGTGGTGCACTACTCTTCTGCATCCTTTTCTAGAGGAAGTCTAAGCTATGTGGTGGGACATGCTATTGCCGACGTGCAACCATTTTCTCGCGACATGTTCCCACCAAGGCGAAGGTCAAGGTCAAAAAGGGTGGTGCGCACTATCCTATTGGAACCTTTTCATGTACTGCCCCCACAAGGCCAAGCTCTTGCAGCCCCTGTGCAACCAATTCCTCAAACTACTACAGCGTAAAACCGTCCGACCCCGTCAAGGCGAAGGCCTACCTAGGATGAAGCGGGGCCCTCAGTTCCTACTCATAGACGTCCCAGTGCATTTGTCATTGTAAGATATCTAAACCTGTACTTAAAATAAATTTATTAGTACATTTATTGCCCCCTCTTGAGTTGGGTTTTCTTTACATTATATGTATATATACGTATATATAAGAAGGAAAGAAATATAAACTTGCAGAAATTTTTAAATAAACCTTCCTTCTCTTTTATTTTCTTTTTTTTTAGCCAAGTGCCTCCTCGGGTTCGCAGACTCCATCAGTTGCGAGCAGGATAAGATCGTCGAGGAGGAGGCCTGATGCCCCCGGCCTGGCGGTTCCTTCTGACAATATTGCTGACGTTTTCAAGGATGCTGACCTGCTTCGTACTGAGACTCTATGGGGCGCAACGCAGAGGATCCCAACTTCAGAAGACTTAAATGCGCTAACCGGTTCCTCCTTAAATGCAGGATCCAACGCCTCGCATTTTTCAGGCACCCAAGAGTCCATTCGCTCAGGTATAAATACCCCCTCCCCTTACCTGTTTTTCCATTCATATTTCAAACACAAGTGTTAGAAACTTTTAGAGAAAGAAAAATCAGAGAGAAGTCTATAAGTTTAGAGAGAGAAAAAGAAAGAAGAAAGAAAGAAAGAGAGAGAGAAAAAAAAAATGGTGGCCATGGGGAAAACCAATCGCCCTCTCTACACTTCTTCCTCATCCTCCAGTGATGATGGTGTTCCTCTTGCAGATCGCTTCAAGAGGAGTGTCCCTGCTAGGAAGACCCCTATCCCGGAGGAGGGGGACAGTCAGGATGAAGTTCCCCTTGGCCAACGGCGTCTCAAGAGACAGGTGTCCCCAAATGCTCCCGGTCCGGCAGCGAAGAAGCCAAGGCGTTCCGCCCGTAAATCCAGTGCATTCAAGTCTCCTTCTTCAACCCTTTCAGACTCTGTCCCTGTTGAAGTATTCTCTGATGAGGAGGCAGCCGCTCCTTCCAGGGGTGGCAGTTCGGCTTCCCCTCGTGTCCCAGAAAGTTCTCCTAAAAAACTCCTGTAGATCCTCAACGCCAAACCACCGTCGTGGCTCCTGGATCTGGCCCTGCTTCAGGTAGTTCAGTCCCCCAGACTGGCAATCCTATGCCTGACTGTGGACCACCAGACCTGCCCAGATGGAGGGGCTTCTACTGCAACGGAAGTTCCATTCCAACCCTTAATCGTCTTGCCATCGCCCACCCTGGGATGTTTGACGACTTCAATATAGTCTTCGAACAGGCCCAGGCTCCTATGTTTGATGGGCTCGCTCGGTACTTCCAACAATTGGTCAGGTCCACTATAGGGGATGTGACCCTGTGGGCCTTAGATGGTGCCCGGAGGTTAGCTGCCCAGGCTGTGCAATTTGGCATCAATATGGATTGGTTCCTTGAGAGGCTGAATAAGATTGAGGCAAGGGATGATGGCGGTGTCCTACGTCTCACCGGGGAGAACGCCCATGCCGAATCCGTGAAACTCAGAGAAGATGCAGCCCAAATGAGGAGGGACGCCGCAGTGCTTTTGGAGAATGCTACAAAGAACGATGCTGAGGCGGCGCACAATGGGACAAAGGTTGTTCGGCTGCTGGAGGCCGCTGATGAGCAACGAGTGGCGGACCGTGTGAGGGATACCGATCCTTTCCTCTTGCCCTGAAGATCCACCTTGCTCCCTAATTCCTGCTAATTCTCAAAAACAATCTCTTTATTTTTTGCTAGTCAGTAAAAACAGTTTCACACAGTTAGATAATTTTTTTGAAAATATATTATGGAAGATGTAAACATTAACACAGGTACATCATTGCGCCTTCCTGAAGGCGGGCCTTATTTTTGGAAGGGTGCTTTGGCATGCTTAACCTTGCGCTCTTTTTGAGCGACACATTTTTTTATCTAACAATTTATTTAAATTAATGCCTATTTGATGGTGTGTGTGTGTGTGTTTTTTTGTATGCATATGCTTTGTTTTTGTTTGCTCGTTGTTTGTTTTGTTTATTTTTTTAAAAATGTGCAGGTTATAGCATGGAAGGCGCCGGCCTGACAACTGCTCATGCAAGTAGATAAGAAAAGGGAGACATCGTCGTGCCACACGCGCCTTTCTGCGAACCTTTCACGGAAGAGAAGGCTAAAGCACACATTCAAGGCTACTCTCCTGTATTAAAGTTTTGCCTTGGTAGAGGCTTGAGCCTTGCCTTCTGTAATTTTTAGTTTTTATTTTAGAATAGTACTTGTAATCAGGAAAATGTAAAGCATATGCTTTTGTAAAAAAATAAAATATCTTTCATTAAGTAACGATATTGTCTCTATGTATTTTTATTTTGTTTACATGTATGCCCTCATATATGTTGCGACTCATTTGTGCAAATAACCCAACTAAAAGGAAATAACCACAAGGACAGAAGGTTGAGAGGAGAAGACCCAGCTCTTCTGGCAACCTAGTTGTCTTAGGCAATAAAAAGAAACAAGGAAATAAAGGAGTGAGATAAGAAATAGAACGTTTTGGATGAGGCGCGACGAACTAAGAGGTGGTCAGATGAGATTTCCCTAAGGATAAAATCTTTTGATCCACTTAGCGTTAAGAGGGCCAGTCTTGAATCCGGTGCCAACCTCAGTCAACTCATAGTAACCGTTGGGTGAAACCTTGGCTACGGTGTAAGGTCATTCCCACTTGGGTGCAAATTTCCCTGGGTTCTGGCCCCTCATCACAGCGCCAACCGTTTTCAGGACTAAATCTCCCTTAGCGAAAACCATTTCTCTGACAGAAGTATTGTAGGCCCTTGCAATCCTGGCCCTATACTTCTGTGATGCTACCGACGCAGCATCCCTCTCTCATCCAAGACTTCCAAAACATCACCTTTGCTGACAGCTGTCAACCCACATGCGGCTGCGAAACGTGCAGAGGGTACCGCCAGCTCCTCGGTTAATACGGCATCGATCCCATACACCAAGGCGAATAGAGTCTCTTGGGTCGCCCGTCGCCTGGAAATGCGATAAGCCCATAATGCCATTGGTAACTTATCAGCCCAACCCTTGCCATGATCGTGCAACATTTTGCTCAGGATCCAGATCAGCATCTTCTTGGTGGCTTCGGCCTAGACATTGCCCTTGGGGTAGTAAGGTGTGGAAGTGTGATGCAGCACCTGATATCGCTCCAAAAGTGCCCCCACGTCCTTGTTTACGAAGGGCATCCCATTGTCGGACAAAATGTTGTGTGGCACCCCGAACCGACAAATGATCTGCTCCTTTATTAACCGGACCACAACAATCGCAACGGTCCGCCTTAGTGGAACAACCTCAACCTATTTCGTGAAGAGCTCGGTAGCAGCTAAGATCCAAGTGTGCCCTCCGGACTTGGGGGTGATGGGTCCGACAATATCCAATGCCCAAGTATGGAACGACCAAGGCGTAGATAAAGAACGAAGGCCAACGACAGGTGTATGGATAAGGTTGCCATGTTTCTGGCAAGCCTCACACCACCGCACGTGAGTAGCAGTGTCATTTTCCATCGTGGGCCAATAATAACCACAGGTAACCAAGTGCTGGTACAACTTTGTGCCACCCTGATGGTCACGCTAGTGCCCCTCCGTCATGACAATGGTGGCCTCCTCATGGTTGATGCATTTCAACGGCCTCCCACATAATCCTTTGCGATAAAGTACGCCCTCATGAAGGAAGAAACGTGTCGCCTTCTTCCTGACAAGTGTCGCATCCATTCGGTGGTCGGGTAGCTTGCCCTCCTGGAGGAAGTCGATGTACGGCTTCCGCCAGTCAGAAAAGTCAGCCTGAAAAGCACTCTCACCACCTTGAGGGGTGAGAGCACAGAGAACACAGCTCTTTTGAATGTCCTTGGCGGCCGCCATCATACCGGGCCAATAAAAACCTCTGCGCTGGATCCTCCGGTAAAGACTAACGTCCTCCACACCGCATACAATCCGGTGAGTCTCTTCAAGAATGGTGGCACCTTCCTCCTCGGAGACACATCGAGCCAGTACGCCTTCAGGCCCCTTGAAGTAAAGATCCCCTTTGATAAGTACGAATCCCTTAGTTGCTAACCCGTCGAAATCCTCCTTTGCTAAACCTTACATAATAGAGACACGCCAATCATCAACCTTTCCCAAGTCGGAACCTTCCGTCGTCGCGGGGGCAGAGCACCTTCATACCTCCAATGATAATCCTTCCTACTCAAGTCTGATTTTTGATGCCAGAGTTGCCAGAGCGTCGGGGAAGCGATTCCTACATATAGAAACATGGGTGAACTCCACGGCGTCGAAATGCTTAAGCAACAGTTATGCCTGGGTACGATAAGGAGCAAGGTTGGCCTCCTTCACAGTGAACTCGCCTGTGACCTGCTTGATGATGAGCTGAGAGTCCCCCTTGACCTTTAAGCGTCGAACACCCCGTCTCTGTGCCTCTTTTAGCCCTAAGAGCAATGCCTCATACTCGGCCTCGTTGTTGGAGCACGGAAAATCCAACTGATAAGAAAGATGAACCTGAGGCCCGCTGCCGCTTGGTGTGAGGACAATACCGACCCCACCATTACGGGCAGTGGACGCTCCATCGAATGACAGTTCCCATTCCTCGGCCTCGGCCATGAACAGGTCGTTCGAATCCTGACCACAAGAAGAGTGAGATAGAAGATCTGCCAGAGCCTGCCCCTTGATGGCCGTGGGTCGCACGCACTGAATGTCGATCCCTAACAAGCCCATCAACTACTTGGTCAGACGTTCTCCAGAAGGAAGCTGGGTCACCATGTAGCGCACTGGTTCACTTTTGGTCATCAGCTCCACCGTGTGCGTAGACAAGTAATGCCAGAACTTCTTTGCGGCGAAAACCAATGCAAGATATTGCTTCTCAGCTATAGTGTACTGTAGTTCGGCGCCACGGATGACCCTACTAGCATAATAAATGGGACGTTCGCGCCCATCCTCCTCCTGGGCAAGGATTGCCCCCAGTGAATGGTCGGTCGCGGAAACATAAAGTCGGAGGGGCACTCCCCTCCTGGGTGCAGTCATGGTATCCATGCAGCCAAGATCCTCTTGATGGCCTCAAAGCTCTGCTGGCACTCGGGGGTCCAAACATAAACCGCATTTTTCTTAAAAAGAGGTAAAAATGGCTGCATGAACTCGGCGAGATCAGGAATGAAGCGTCACAGGTAGGAAATCTTGCCAATAAATCCTCTAAGCTGCTTCAACGAGCGGGGTGGATCCAGAGCGATGATAGCCACCGTCTTGTCACCATCGACCTCAATGCCTCGCTGATGTATGACAAAACCCAAGAAGTTTCCTTTCGTCACGCTAAAAACGCACTTAGCCGGGTTCATCTTCAACTGGTAGTGCCTGCACCTGTCGAAGACCTTCCTCAAATCATCAATGTGGTCCGTTGGCTGCTTCGACTTTACCACCAGATCATCAACATAGCATTCGACAGAAACATGAATCATGTCATGGAAAACAGCAGTCATGGCCCTTTGGTAGGTCGCTCCAGCATTCTTCAGTCCAAATAGCATTACAGTAAAGTGGAAGTTCCCCATTGGAGTGCAAAAATCGGTTTTGGTTGCATCCTCCTCAGACATCCTGATTCGATTGTAACCACTGAAACCGTCCATAAAAGAGAAAATCATGTGCCCAGCAGTGACATCCACAATGGCGTCGAAATTCGGCAATGGAAACTCGTCCTTTGGGCACGCCTTGTTGATGTCCCTGAAATCGATGCAGACCCTAACCTTTCCATTCTTCTTTCATACAGGTACCACATTGTCCAACCAAGTCGAATGTTGAATGGGCCTGATGAAACCGACCTGCAATAAACGCTGGACCTCCTCCTTAATCTGACCTTCAATCTCCGACGCAAACACTCGGGAAACCTGCTTCTTTGGTACGGCTCCTAGTTCAACATTCAAACGGTGCACGACCAGGTCGGGGTCGAGTCCCGGTATCTGGTCGTAGCTCCAAGCGAATACATCCTGATACTCTTTGAGTAGGCCCACCAGTCGCTCTTTGAACTCGACAGATAGCTCGCGATTGATAGAAACCATACGGGGCTGCTCCCCGGCCTTAGCCAGATCGACCTCCTCAACACCATTTTTTTGGGTTGCCGCCAGACCTGACTGCTGGTCATCCTGCCTCACTGAATCCTCGATAGGGACATATGCCTCCGCCATAAAATGGTCGTTGCAGGAGTCGTGCGTCTGCACTAGGGCGTCCGGCCCCTCGCACCGTCACAACTGGTAAACATAGCTTCCATCAGCCTTGTGCACTCTCCTGCAAAGATCCTCTTCATTCTTAACCTTTCAGTTTCCCTTCTGAGAGATGACCATCATAACGTCATCATCATCGGACTAGGCAATATCCTCCCAGTAGGGCAATGGGGTAGCATAAGCCTTGCCTTCCTCAAGGCCCTCGTCCACAGCCGAAAAGTTGGTGAAATAAATAACATCCGACAAATGAACCTCGCTGAGAGAGAAGGGGTTCCTTGTGGCCTTGACAGTAGTAGTCCCAGTGCCACAATTGGCCTTCATCACCTGATGATACGAATAAGGGACTACACTGTGGAGGTGCATCCACGACCTCCCCAGTAGAACATGGTAAGATGGCTCCCCCTCAATGATATGGAATCGGACAGGCCCTCAGATGTCCCCAACCTGCAGGTCGGCGGTAACATAGCCCAAGGTCCTCTGCCTTATCCCATTGAAACCTGAAATGTCAATTGGCCTCCCGGTCATGGCCTCATCCTTAATACCGGCCTGCCTCATGACGGTGACTGGCATGACGTTGACAGAAGCGCCATTGTCCAGGAACGCCCTCTTGAAATCAACCCCATTAATGGTTGCAGGTACGTACAACGGACGGTTGTGAGGGCCCTCGATAAGCTTATCCGCCTCGGTGAAGGTGACCTCCCTATTATGGTCAGACTTCGCCGAGAGGGCGGGCTCATCCCTCCTAACTTCCGCTCCTACCTTGCAAACAACCTTAAATAGCACCTTAGTTACCTCAGCTCTGGAGTCTGAGTCAAGTTTGAGCTTGTCAAAAAACTCCCTCATGAGGCTAGCCATTTGGGCCATGCGGTCCTGAGTGCCCCTTTGAACTTGCTCATCCAACCAAGCTACCTCCAAGAACTCCTCGCCTTGAAACTCCTTCAATGTGCCACGATCCTCACATGAAATGATATGAACACCTACATCGTGGCATGGGAAAGGGTTGTCATGCACGTCCTACCTCTTCAAAATCTCCAGTTCCCCAGACTTCATCTTCCTTTGAAAAAGATCGCGCAGACTCCAACATTCCATTAATGGGTGCCTAGTACCACGGTGGAAATGACAGAAGCGTGGATCATTCACCAAGTCCTTATGATTCTCCTCTAAAGTAGGTGGAAGGCTGATGACCTTGTCGCGGATTCACTGGTTCAGCACAGCAAGAACCTGCCTACGGCTACAAGGGAAAGGTGGTGGAGTCGTTCGAAATCGCTTCCTTTGCTAGTTAGCCGATGCTATGAAGGAATCCTCGTCCTCGGCGGGCTCCTCAGAAAATTGCTCATCATCCTCGACAACAGCCACCGTAATGGAGATGGGGCGTGGTGCTCGCCAAACACGTCATCCTCGGGGATTGGCCACCTGATCAGCCAAACACCTAGTTTTGACCATAAGATCGGAAAAGGTGCGAATATCGAGGGGACTAGATAGAGGCAGTACTCTCTATCCATCCCATCGATCCAAATCCTGACCAAATCCTCCTCCTTGGCGGCCTCATAACATTCCAATGTGCGCTCTCTAAATCGCTTCACATAATCCATCACATCCTCATTACCCTTCTGAGTGAGCTTAGTGAGGGATAGCAGAGTAACCTTCTCGTCAACCTGGTAGTACTCGCTATAAAACCGTTATGTCATCTCCTCCCAACTGGTCATCGACCCAGGCTCGAGGTTGTGATACCACGTGTACGCACGGTCATTCAGTGACTTGGGGAACTCCCTCAACTTCAATGCCTCGTTGGAGGAATGGTCCCCCAAATGACTAACAAAACGCCCAACATGCTCCTTGGCATTGCCTTTCCTTCCATCAAACTGTCAGAACTTAGGCGCAATGTACTCAGCAGGGTACGGCTGCTGAAGGACAGAAACAGGAAATGGGGGCAACGGGTCGCCAATAAGATCCACCCCGGTCGAGACACGTCCCAACCCCATCATGGCGCGCAACTGATCAAATGTGACATAGGGGGAAGCGCTCTGCTAAGCCAAGCTAAAAGGGGTTAATGACGCTGCCATAGTGTGGCCCTGGGGTAACACTGAAGTTGCTCACGGGGGCGTCACCATAACGTCACGACGAAGGATAGATGTCGGCGCCATTGCTGATGTGAGCGTTGCATCAGTGGCTGCGTCAGGCCTAGCAAAGGCAAACATTTCTTTCTTCTCCTCCCACATTTGCTGTTGGGTGTCCTGCATAGTGAGTAATGTTTCCATGAGGAGCGCATCGCGGTCGCGGCTGTCGGCTGACCTCGAGGTGGAAACGCTATGAGACCTGCTGTGAGCCGTCTGGTGGTGCTTCGTCCTGGTGACAGTGCGGCTGGAAGAACGAGCCTTGGTCGCCTCCTGCTCGCGAGCGACCGGGGGATGGTCGAACGGTGGTTCCCTGAGCTGTGGCTCTGCTGCAGCGATGCCCTGGGGCTGTGGCTGGGTCACCGTCAGACCTGGTGGGGGTCAATTGATCAGAAGGAGCCCTCGTGGAGGCTGGCTCACCTCTCCGGGAGTGTGGCTCTCAACTCCAATAGGTACGGCTGACTCCTGCCTGGATGGAAGAGGAGGGGGTGGAGGAAGTGCAGAAGAAGAAAGTGCTTGAGACGTCATGGCTATGCGGGATGACCTTCTGGTCATGCTATATGGCCCGACTTTCTCTCCCACTGTGGTCGCCAAAAATTTGTGGGTGAAAAAGGGAAAAATGGAAAGAAGGCTCTCACTAGCAAGTCAGAACAAATAGGTCACAATCCATGGTCGAAAATCTCAAGCAAAGAGAAGGAAAGGAGAGAAAAGAGATGGTGGAGAAGATCAAAGAGTGTAGCCTCATCACAGCTAGAGAATGGGTAGTAAGCATTGATAGATCTAAAACCACAAATGCCCCAAGAATGAAATACCCCCAAAATAGCTAAAGACCAAGAGATGGAGAAGAAAGAAGCAAGTAAAGGAGAAGGGTTAGACATGAAGAAGGCGAAATCAAGGCTCCTTGGCCGAAGCATAGAGGAAACGAAAATAGTGAGAAAATGGTAGCCATCCCTGGAGGAGTAACCTCCAAACAAAGAGAGAAGAAAAGGAAAAATGGAATGTTGTGAAAAGAAAGAAGTCTGCCAAAAAGATGGAAGAGAGGATCCCTAGGCAATGCACTATTGCCCTCTATTTATTGGTGACTTGGCTTCAAATGTTGCCCTAATTGTAGTGGTCCCCAAGTCCTACCAATGCTCCACTTTTCTCTAATAAGGTGATGAGGGCCATGATGTGGGCCTGTAAGGAGAATTCTTTCCACATTATGAATAATGGGTAGAATCCACATTATGTGCCTTTATCATGACTAAACTACACTCCAAGCCTCCATGCCACATGCTCTTTCCAATCCCTTCATAATATGAGGATGGTGTCACGCTGTCCACGTGTCACAGCTACGCAGCATCTATGGCCACAGCCGGATCAGTCGTGCAACAGATCACTCCCCAATAGCCTTCGCAGTATATGCATATACCGCTAGAGCTGTGCATAAATGGTGGTAAATTCCCTTGAGAGACTACTACGTCATCAGGACCCGTAGATCATGGAGGTACTAATCCCGTGTATGCTCTTCAGCTCTACAGGTGCGCTGCCACAATAGGACCACCTTTAGAAGGCTTTTGAGTTTCCGCGAGTAATCCGCCTCGAAGTCAAACACATTGGGTCAACCCGTATACCAACTTTGATGGGGCGGGTCCGAGGCTCTACCCAGTAGCCCAGTACCCTAAATGAGACCCCTCTACGAGTCGAGTGCACCCTAAAATAATACCTATGCCTATATATATATAAGGCACACTTTGTTTTTATAGTTTCCTTGTCTTAGTCTCGGGTAAGAGACATGATATTGATTTCTGCACACGTAGTGCGATTCGTAGTACTTTGGGTGGGTTCGGAGACATTGGAACTAAACAGATTTGACCAGGTCCTAACTTTTTCTTAAAAATCGGTTGAATCCTTCGGGGTTCAACGTTTTTCTTTAAAAACCCGAGGACCTCAGCATCCATTTGGGACTAAATGACTCCGGTACTCCTTTCTTGTGCCTCAGTAGGCACTATGAATTGGAGATTGACTTGAGATTGTTGAATCTGATCTAATGACAGGGTTTGTCCACTTAGGTTACTTTCAAGGAATAGATGGTAACAATGTGAACCTACCATTTGACCACTAGTTGATTTTATAAATTCTCTTTACAATAGGAGGTCTTAGAGAAAAGATCTTTTAAGTGAACGGATTATTTCACTGGTTATTGTGGATAAGATGACAGGTTTGAGGTTAGAATTATGAGAGTGAGAATCTCTAGGAATGATTTGATAGCAGTGTTGTGTAGGCATTGTGGTTTAGTTGTGGACGTGATTTTAGTTATTCCTTTTCAGCAGTCCTAGTGAGTGATTTATTTACCTCCTAGGAACCTTAAGCAGCGTGCGAGGTGCACGGTATGGTAGATGGTTAGTCCTTGTTGCATCTCTAAATGAGAGTGAAGTTCAGGTTGGTTGTCTATAGGCCTAGGTGACAGGCTTAGTTATTTACAAGACGTTATATATATATATATATATATATATACATGGTTGTTTATATTTTCGTTGATCTATAGTTCTTATGATATCCGTAGTAGATTTGAGGCTATAGATGAGATTATTTTGGGGTATCTGTTTGGCGTGGGTGCCACATGAGACAACTGACCGACCTAGGATAAATGCATGCACACGAGATGGTTAGCGTTTTCTGGACGGCTATGAGTGTGATGTTTTGATATTATGGTGAGCGCGTGGTTTTGCTCACCCCCACAACAGGTTGCAGGTTTGCAGGTGGATGCAGCACGACATGCTCGGCGGCGATGATACGGGTGATTTGGGACGGTAGTTTTGTTCCTCCTTTCGTAGTCATACTTGTGTATTATTCTATACTCTTGGGAACCAGACTGTTGGCAGATTCCCTTGTGTTGTATCTTCAGCCCATGTATTTATTATTTTGGGGTGCTATTGTATTTGTTCGGCACTACCATTGAGTTTTATGTATTCTTATTTGAGCTTGGTGGCTCAGTCGGTATTTATTGTTTTGGGGTGCCTTTATACCTTTTCGGCATCGCCATGTGGTTTTCTTTATATTTTCATTTGAGCATTTTGGGCTCTATTGATTTTAGAGGGGTTGTGTAGAGGTATTGGTGTTTTTTTCCACTACCTCGGCCCTAGTAGGTTTCTGGAATGTTGGGCTACGTGCCATTGATTCTATATCTGCTATTATGGGCAGGTTCTTCTGTTGTGTTGTTTTTGGGTTGTCCGGATGTTCCATTTACAAACGGAACTCTGCCGGATTTTCGATAGAATTTATTATTGAGTTTCTATCACTCAGGTGGCATGGAATACTTTGTATTTATTCTTATTCCATGTGTGTCATTGTTGTTATTGATTCTAGTGGTCATTTTTCGTGACGTCATACCTCGGGATTCGCTGATTCTCCAGATTGGAGTCTCAGGAATAACGGGGCAAAACAAGGGTATTCTAGACATTTCACTTCTAAAAAAAGTGATGACTAAAGGGTATTTGTTACAACTTACAAACTTAAGAGGGTCTAGTTATAATTATTCAAACAACAGGGGGTGCAGGTGGAATATATCATATCTCGAGAGATGTAACTGTAATTTACCCTTATATAAATAATAATATATCAATAATATATTATTTTAAACTAAATCGTAATATCTTATATCAATAATATACTATTTTAGACTATATCATAATATCTTATTTTATACTAAATAATTATATATCTATACTATCAAAAAAGTGGAAGGCATTTTTATTATTTCTATAGATTTATCTACTAAGAAAAAAAAATAATTAAAATGTAAGACTCCAACAACTACATTCAAAGAACTATCATTTCATTAAAATACATTATTAAAATATATTATTTCAATACATGCATCTTCTTCAAAAAAGTAATTATAATTAAAGTATTTTCAATTATTACGAAGAGAGATAAGGGAGATATATGTACGCCCAAATTTAAAATTTAAAATATAATTATATTCAAAGAAATATCAATAAAATGTACTATTAACAATGTATTATTTAAAGACATGTATCTTTTTTTTTTAAAAAAAAGTATAGTTAAAATATATCCAACAACTGCAAAGAGAGATGGATAGACACCCAAATTTAAAATATTTTAATTTCATACTTAAATATCTATATTTCTAATAGTTTAACTAGAATGCATTGTATTTATGCAAATTAAAAATATTTATTACAATAAATATTGCAATCATAGAAGATAGACCTTTTATAGAACAAAAAACACTTGATTTATTCAATTAAAAATAATAATATAATTATTACTAAAAAAAGTACTTCATGTTGTGGAATATTCATTTGAAAATTGCGTTTATTTTATCTATTTAGATTTGAGTTGTTATTCGATATATTTTACTTATAAGTAATTTGTTTTGTATTTTATCTATTGTTATCATGGAACATGTAGAACTTCTAAGTGTTGTTTTTCTAAATTTTAATAATTTCATACGAGTACCACATTGCTCATTCATTTGGTACCAAAATGGCATGTTTATAAATCTCAAAAGTCCACTTAGGGCCTGTTTGGAAAGCCGGTTTTGGTCTTAATCTTTGATTTCAAGACCAAATCATGTTTGGTTGGTGGGTTTTGGACTTGGTTTTGGGCTTTTTAAAACCAACCACTAAAACCATGGTTTTGGCCTACCAATTTTGACTTTTCTCTCTCTCTATACATATATATATATGGCAGAAAATATGAATTATTTTAAAAAACACAATATATAATATTTGGAAAAAAATTATTTTAGGACATAATTTTATATTTTGGGACATAATAAATTTTTGATTTTGGGACAAAATAAATTTTCGGAAAAGTATTTTTCAAATTTTATATTTTGAAAAAAATATTTCTTTGGAAAAAAATTATTTTTTCGGAAAAATTTATTTTTCGGGAATTTTAAATATTTTTTAATTATATATATATATTCATTTTAATATTTTTTTCCAATTTTATATATATTTTTCATATTTATATATTTTTAATACATATTAGTATATATATATAATTATACTAAGACCAAGACCAAGACCAAAACCAAAACCAACTCCTTACCAAACATTATATAATGGTTTTAGATTTACTTAAAACCACCCAAAACCACCAAGACCAAAATCACAAGACCAAGACCAAAACCAAATTCCCAAACGGGCCCTTAGTACTCTGATAAAGCTTTGTCCCAAAACCAATGGTGGTGTATACTGTGTATAAATAATTGCAAGAAGTGAATTGGTTAGCTACACCATTTAGAACTAATATTCACAATTTAGTATTGCTAATGTAATTCATGTTTGAATTTGGGAAATCGATTCGAACCAATCTGGCTCACTGCGGGTTGGTTTGGTTTGGCTTGGTTGGACAAACAACATCGATTGGTTTCAAAAATTATGAATCCGGTAGTAGTGGATCTGTTCCAAAACATCTTCAATTCGGTCCAATACGATCCGTGCACACCCTAATACCAAGTGACTAGAGTTGTAATATTATGAGAAGAGGCACACAAATCTATTTGGCTAACGAAAATGCCACAACCATATGGATTAAGGGCCTATTTGGATCGCGCAGTGCTTTTCGCGTTATACTTTTCACTAAAACAGCAACAATGATTTTGTTATAAAGTGATTTGAGTCGAAAACATAGGCATATTTGGTATCATAAATTTGCTACAAAAATCAAAATGATAAATCAACCTTCTATATTTTTTTACTTTGCTACAGTCGTAAAATATCCAAAAATACCAAAAAGTTATTCTAAAATTTATGTTTTTCTTCCGAAAATATTAGCTAGCACCCGTGCCAAACATATATACTTCTGCTATCAAATAGTGATATTGTAACCTTTGGAAGCAAAAGCAACAGAAGCACGGCAGGAAACAAACAGCGTTTGTTACTCCGACATACCTAATTACACATTTATTGACCAGCCACTGTAAGTGTGAACACATTTACTCTGTTGGCACTTGCAAGTAACTAGTTGCAAGTGTGAACTGTTTAAAGAAAAAAATGGTACAAACTGTTGAATCAAATGAACCAATAAGAAAGAGTTCATCAAGATTTTTTGTTTATCAAAAGTCGTACCTCTCTGTCACTTTGCATACCGATCTATGGATCAATATGTTTATATGTATGTAAATTCAAACTCAACAAGAAAAGTCAAACCTCTAAAATCAAACCAGACGGCACATGCATAATTAAAATGTTGAATTCCTGACCCAAATGTTATCACAACCTCTATATATATATCCCAATTTGTGTATATAACCTTATGACCTTAGTACTGTAGCAATTGCTAGCTAGCTTAACAAGCAATGGCGTACACATTTGATAATAAAAGGTCTATTCTGGCAATATTTATCATATTTGCAGTAGTTTTATCTCCTGCACTGACATGTGATGCAGCTCGATTCACTGAACGAGGTAAATTCCATCACCTTCTTATATGTTGCTGGCATAGATACATTCTATATATATGTGTATATAATACATTGTTTTGATGATATATATATGCAGAACTTCTGATATGTCCTGCCTGTGTGTGTTGTGAACCTCCACCACACGGCTCGTGTTGCCGTTGCTGTTCTACTCCTGTCGAGCCATCTGGAACTGGTTCTCCGTAAAGGACCATCGCTATAATTAGTTCAAGGCACCTAAACATCAACTCACCATGATGTATTAAAAATATAAAAATGAGGTGTCTGTGGATGCTTAATTACAATATTTTCTTTTGACATAATATTTGAATTATGTATGTTGCTCTATATATGTTGGAGTAAAGATGGACTTTTCCCTATCAACTTCTATATGTGTTTCTATCCTAGTAAATATGAAGATATGCATTAATAATGCATATGTGAGTCTTTAAACATAACATATATATATATATATATATATAGATGTATATTTCAAAATGATCTTTTGCTCAACTAATATGAAAACAGACTTTCTATTCCTCCTATCTACTAATCCAAGGGTAGATTCAAATGCTGTTAAATTTTGTATGAGGATGTTTCGCGATTTGACTAAAAATTTTAATAAGGCTAAAATTCACTAATTATATACCCAATCACTTTTCACGTCCATATCCGATGTGGGACAAATACTATGGTATGGCTTATCTTCCAGCTTCTTTCCACAGAATGCTTCATAACTATGAAAATATTTCATCAAGAGCTATCAAAATATGTCATTATATATCAAACTTGGTCAATGAATTGAAATATTCGACTGTTATCACCTTATTTGGACTCCTTTAAATAAAATGTTGTGGTTTTGGTTTGGTACACCCCATGGATTTCATGTTTTTCAAGGAATGAACCACACTAGATACAGGAGATATACATTGTCAGTACAGTAAATTAAGGATGAAAAGGCCATATACAGGAGAAGTATGGCCTAACAGCAAAGACTCACATCTGCGACCAAAACAGTCAACAACTCCCACAATTCAAAGAGAAAAACAGATATGATGGTTTATTACTCAGAAAAAGAACCTAAATCAAATCTTGCGGATACAAAAACAACATGCAAGTCACACATTATGTTGCACACATACGCAAATCAAGTTTTTCATTTCAAGCCTCGAAAAGAAACAAACACTGCGTACTTAATGTGGAAACAGAAACAAACGTAAACACCATCATCAGAAACAGAAAGCTGTTTTTATAGGACATGATATCACTAAAAATATTGTGCTAGTTTCCTATCAGTGAGAGTTTCACAGTACGAATCAAATGAACAGCATAAGCTCAGGAGCCAGAAGAAAAGCATACAACAACATCATTGTAACTTCAGCAAACAACAACAGCATTGGACATCTTATTTCCGTGACGCCACAAATAGTTTCTTCTTCAGCGATTTGATAGGGTTGACAACAGGCCAGCTACCACCATATGCACCGCACTGAGAGAATTAATATGTTAAGATCAATTGGTAACAAGTTAATTAACATAACGTGTACTTGTATAGTTACTAAATATATTCATTTGTCTGCAGAACTAGGAAAAATGAAAAGAAGAAACCAGAAAGAACAAAAAAAAAAATAGAATGTAAGAATTATGACAACTGAGAAAGAAGAAGCTGAAAAAATAGAATGTGAATACATGAGCAAAAGAACATACATTTTTGTAAGAGTAGTTCATGGAAGTTCCCTGCTGGGATTGCCTCATCCAAGAGTACTGCAATTTCATTTACGAAGTCATCAGAAACATATCAGGTTGTAACAAAAACAAATACCAAAGTACTTCACGATTTCCATACATATGTGCAAAGATCTCCACTGTAAGTCTTTGGTGCAGAATTATTGTGCGGCACAAGGTTTTTCGAAGTATAAAGAGGAAATTTCCACTGGGGTACTGGATAAATCTGGTTCACAGGCAAATTGAAGTTGGATGCATAAAAAGAGTTCGGTGTTGGCTGTACATGGTAGGCCTGCAAAACCTTGCGCCGTTCTTCTTTACGCTGAGCTATAGCCACATACAGAGACTTTCCTAAGAAAGTGGTTCCTGTGGAACACAGACACAGCTTAGCTACCTTACTTACATACATACACAAAAGTTGAAAAGGAGAACGAGGGGATTTAGCTAATACCATGAAGAGCATTCAAAGCTTTGTTTGCTTCTTCGGGAGTGGAGAAGCATACAAAGCCAAATCCTTTACTAAACCCATTGTCGTAGCGCATCACTTTTGCTGAAGTTATTTCTCCGAAAGAAGCAAAATGTTGTTGTAACTTTGTGTCATCAATTGATGCATCCAGATTCTTCACATACAGATTTGAAGCATTTGATTTCTCAGTGTGAGGATCCTTCTCAGCCTTCCCTACAGACAGCTTGTTCAATCCTGATTCAAACAAAAAAAAAAATTCAAGTAAAATTAATGTTCAAGTAAAAGGAAATACAAATTCATGAGTTGAGTTGGTGTTTACCAAGTAGTGTACCATTCAGAGCCTCCATGGCCTTCTTAGCCTCTTCATGTGCATCAAAATTAACAAATCCAAAGCCTTTTGATTTCCCTTCAGCATCCCTCACAATGACAACGTCGGAAACTTTCCCAAATTCAGAAAATTTATCTTGAAGGAGATCTTCACTCACATCTTCACCCAGATTTTTCACATACAGATTCGTGAATTTTGATTCTTCTTGGGCATCCATCTTCTCCCTCTTCTTGACAAATTTGGACACATATCTATAGAAAAGGCAAAGAAATACATAGTTCAAAATTTCGAAACCTACTCAACAACCTAAGATCAACTGTAATGGACTTAAATCACAGTTAGATTTCACTTCATAGCCTATTTCAGTTAAAACCAAGAAAAAATCAATAACACAGTATGCCCTCATTCGCATTTACGACGCCATAGGATTATCAAAAAGTATTTTTAAAATATAAACCCTTCCATAGGATTATCGTTGGGATATAATGAGAATAACAGCTTTGATTCAGTCCAAAAATCACGTCGGTGTCCAACATTCCCACGCAATCAAATTGTTCATCATTGAAACTAGCTATGAGACTAGTATATAATTATGAATGCAATAAAATTGTTCAATTTTATGTTACCCCATCGTGATACATTCAAAACTATCAATTAACTGAAGCACCAAATGAAGGTCAATTGCAAGCTGAGCATCCACGCAAAATTTTCGTTCATCAACTATAACTTGACGAGGGCCAACAATTTATATGGAAACCAAAGAACAAAATTATTCAAAATTTGAAAACCTATTCAACCACCTAACAGAAATAGTAACTGATTGTGAATGCAATCAAATTGTCCATTCTTAAATTAAATTCTAAATATAACTTGACAGCCTATATTTAGAATTACATTAAACCAAAACAGACTAATAGAGGTATGACCTCAAAATCAATGACACTATGGGAATATAAAGGGTTTGGCAACCTTGGTTTTGGTCTTGGTTTTGGATTTTAAGATCAAACCATGTTTGGCAAGCCGGTTTTGGAGTTGGTTTTGAACTTTCTAAAACCAACCACTAAAACCTGGTTTTGGCCCACCAATTTTGACTTTTCTCTTTCTATATATATATATATATATATAGCCAAAAATATGAATTATTTTGAAATTTTTTTTATATTTTTCGGAAATATTTATTTTTTCGGAGAAATTTATTTTTTAGAAAATATTTATTTTTTCGAAAAAAAATTAATTTTGGGAAAATTATTATTTTTTCGGAAAAAATTAATTTTCGGAAAATAATCATATTTTCGGAAAAAAATTAATTTTCGGAAAATAATCATAGTTTCGGAAAAAAATTAATTTTCGGAAAATAATCATATTTTCGGAAAAAAATATTTTTTGAAAAATAATTAATTTTCGGAAAAAAATATTTTTTCGACTTTATATTTTTCGGAAAAATTAATTTTGGGAAAACATTTTTTTTGCAAAAAAATCATAATTTAATGTAATTTTTCAAAAAATTAATTTTCGGAAAAAATTAATTTTTTCGAAAATATTTATTTTTTGGAAAATAATTATTTTTTTCGGAAAAAAATTAAATTTTGTGAAAAATTATTTTTCGGAAAAAAATTATTTTTTCGACAAAAATTATTTTTTGTGAAAAAATTTATTTTTTGGAAAATATTAATTATTTATTTTTCCGAAAATTAATTTGTTTCCGTAAAACTATTTTTTATATTTTTCGGAAAAATATTTTTTCCCCGAAAATTACTTTTTTTCCAATTTTATATATATATATTTTTCATATTTATATATTTTTAATACATATTAGTATATATATATATAATTATACTAAAACCAAGACCAAGATCAAAACCAAAACCAACTCCTTACCAAACATTATATATTAGTTTTAGATTTACCTAAAATCACCCAAGATCAATACCAAAACCAAGACCAGCGAAGTTCGTTTGACCCAAAAAGATAATGTCAAATAGGAAGAAATGCTGAATATATTTGTATGATAAGACAACTGATTGTGAATGCAATCAAATTGTCCATTCTTATGTAACCCATTTTCATTCATTCAAAGATATGTGTTAATCAGAAAGAACTGAAGGAAAAAAGTAAACAAGATTATAATTGAAACTAACTGTAATAAGAACAAATGCAAACATCATGGGGACTAAGACAGAAACAGATAACTGATGATAAGAGAGGACTTACAACTTCTTCCCATCAAGTATGGTACCATTAAGAGAGAGAGCAGCCATGGAAGCATCCTCGGGATCGAACTGAACAAACCCGAAACCCTTACTTTTCCCATTTTCCTCAGCCACCTTGCAAGACAGAATTGGCCCAAACTTGCTGAAAATCTCATGCAATCTGGCACTGGTGACCGAAGGGTCGAGGTTCTTGATGAAGACATTGCCAACACCAGACTTTCTTGTAAGCGAGTCCGTCTCACACCACATTATTCTCATGGGTTTTCCCTTAATTTCGGTGTGGTTCAGACATTCCAGAGCCTTAGCAGCTAACAAAACAGAGGACCAACAACAAAAGCAATTTAATAAAGGAATCAAAAGCAATGGGGAAAGATTAAAAGCAATGGGTGGTCAAGAAAACACACACACATACACACACACCATATCACCTATTAATCAAAGAGAATTAACTAAGTTAAAAGCAACACAACAAAGATGAACTGTTTCGGTCAATAAACAGGAGAGAACATCCAAGAATTCAGAGAAATATACATCTATTTGAATGGCATAAGAAATTAATACACGAAATTATCAAAACCCATTCCGTGAGAAGTAGAAGAAAAAACAAGAAAACATCAAATTTGAATGATTAAAGCATAGAAAACATAGAAAGGAATCCATATCAAGATAATCAAAGAGAACCAAGTTAAAAGGCAACAAATAAAGGTAAATTCCAATAAATGATAAACAAGAGAGAACATCCAAGAATTCAGAGAAACATGCCTCTACACACGAACCCATATATATATATATATATAGAGAGAGAGAGAGAGAGAGAGAGAGAGAGATTTCAGAAAACACGAGAAATAAACAAAACCCATTTCTTGGACAGAACAAATAAAATACAAGAAAACATCACAATTTTCATGCAATTAAAGCACATAAAACAAAGGGAATTAGAACCCATGACAAGATAATAAAGTACCAAGATCACCCATTAATCAAAGAAGACCAAGTACAGTCAAGAATTCAGAAATATACATCTACACACACACACACATAAATATATATATATATATATATATATCTACACACAGACACAGAGAGAGTATTGATTACCATCATCGGGAGAGAAGAAGTTGACATAAGCGTAACAAAGAGATTTTCGGGAGAATCTATCTCTGCAGATGCGAACAGAGGCTAATTGACCCATCTTGGAAAATGGTTCAGTTAAGTCTTTCTCAGTCACTTCTGGGTCCAGATCACCCACGTACAGCGAAGCCTTCCTCAGAGATTCAATCGTTGCCATTAATGGTGGTGGATTAGCCGCCATTTTCTTTCTTCAATACCCCAAATCTTAGAGAGAGAATGAACAGACTTCTACAGAGAGAGAGAGAGAGAGAGACAGAGCGCACAAGACCTGCGAGCGCAATGGGTTGCTACTACCGTCACGTATATATAGAGAGAGATAGAGAGAGAGAAAGAGTAAATGAGTTAGAGAGAGAGAGAGAGAGGTGTCACTTTCGGTGATTTGGGCATTCGTACGGTATATTAGTTAGACAGAGAGAGATTTAGTTCAGTGTAACCGTATGTGAAAGCAGAATAAAATCAATAAAGAACAAGAAAATATCGTAATATCTTTTGTTTTTAAATTGATTAATTTTCATTCTATGTCATTATTTTAGTAATAAGAGTCCTATAGCTTAAAAGAATAGGTGTTTTTTTCCTTGTGTTATCAATTAATCTCAACTCTTTTGAACAAAAAAACAAATAATGTAAAGTGAGTGTGTATTGTGTGGATAACCAATTATAAACACAAATACACACAAATGACACAAGATATTATAGTGGTTCCCCAAAAACACAGGTACATCCATTTTGAGAGTTGTTTCAATAATTTGGGTTGACAACAATTGTGTTCGGGGGGAGGATACTAAACCGGTATCAACTCGACTCAACCGTACACACTCTCACTCACACACATATTACAACCTATATCTCTCGTGTATAGGTTTCTATTATCTCTCAACTGTATATCTCTCGTGTATACTACAACATATATTACAACCTATATTCTGCTCCATATCACTGCCATATATATAGGCAAGGCAAATGAAAAAAAGAGGAAGCAAAGTTGATGAAGATCACTTGCTGTCAAAGAAAGGACGGTGCAGCCTTTGGAGACTTCATGTACACCATGCGTCATGGATGATGGTTGTTGATGTTGAGAGCTAGCCCACAGTTTTGAGAGAGAGAGACATGCATGCAACAGTTGATAGTTTTGCATGCATGTGGTATGGAATCTGTCAATTCTCCCCCTTCCATACAAATCGGAGGAGAACGTTTCCCGCTGCGCTTTAGTTGATGTCCATCCGAGCTATGTCTCTGCATAACTCCAGCTTATCTCGAGTAACAACTTTAGTCAACATGTCTGCAGGGTTCTTGTCTGTATGGATCTTAACAATCTTCAGTGATTGTTTTTCCATCACTTCGCGTATCCAGTGATAGCGAATGTCAATATGCTTCGTACGGGAATGGTACATTGCATTCTTGCTCAAGTCTAGAGCACTCTGACTGTCACAATGTACTCTGTATTCTTTCTGAATAATACCCAGTTCTTGGAGAAACCACTTCACCCACAACATTTCCTTTCCAGCTTTCGCTGCAGCAATGTATTCTCCTTCTGTTGTAGATAAGGCAACACACTTCTGCAATTTGGATTGCCATGACACGGTTCCCCCTGCAAAAGTAAAGAGAAATCCTGATGTAGATTTCCTACTATCAATGTCGCCGGCCATATCTGAATCTGTATAGCCTTCCAAGATTGGTTCTGCTCCCCCATAGCACAAGCATAGTTTTAATGTACTCTTCAGGTACCTCAGAATCCACTTGACTACTTCCCAATGGTCTTTGCCTGAATTCAAGTGAAATCTGCTCACAACACCTACAGCGTGAGCTATATCCGGTCTGGTGCAGACCATTGCATACATCAAGCTTCCCACCACTGAAGAGTAAGGAATTAATTCCATCTATTCATTTTCTTTCATAGAAGAGGGACACGATCTTTTGCTCAGGTTGTAGTGATTAGCCAGCGGAGTACTGACTGGCTTGGCATTTCCCATGTTGAACTTTGCAATCACCTGTTCAACGTACTTCTCTTGTGACAACCACAGTTTCTTGGCTTTCCTGTCACGAACAATCTTCATGCCCAATATCTGTTGAGATGGGCCTAGATCTTTCATATCAAAGGACTTGGACAGATCTTGCTTCAGCTTGCTAATCATATTAGCATCCTGTCCAACTATCAACATGTCGTCAACATACAACAATAGAATAACGAAATTACCATCCGGGAATTTCTGAATGTAGACGCATTGATCTGCAGAAGTCCTCTTGTATCCATGACCCACCATGAATGAGTCGAACTTGATGTACCATTGCCTCGGAGCTTGCTTGAGGCCGTAGAGACTCTTCTTCAGTTTGCAGACCATATGTTCTTTCCCTGGAACATGAAAACCTTCTGCCTGGTCCATATAAATTTCCTCCTTTAGATCTCCATGGAGAAATGTTGTCTTGACGTCCATCTGTTCAAGCTCAAGATTCATACTAGCTGTCAATCCGAGTATCACTCGAATTGAGGTCATTTTCACAACTGGTGAAAAAATCTCGTCAAAGTCAATGCCTTTCTTCTGTTGGAATCCTTTGACGACCAATCGGGCTTTGTGCTTTATAGCCTTTCCGTTGGAGTCTTTCTTTAGCTTGAACACCCATATGTTCTTCAATGTTTTCTTGCCTTTCAGAAGTCTCACCAAATCATAAGTTTGGTTCTTCTGCAAGGAACTCATCTCTTCTTGCATAGCTTCTACCCATTTACCTTTGTCTGTATGGGTAGTTACTTCCTGAAAGCATTCTGGCTTTCCTTCATCAGTAAGCAAAATGTAGTCTGACTCAGGATATCTCGTCGACGGAATCAGAGGTCGACCTCTTTCAGATCTCCTTGTCTGAGGCTCTGGAGGAGCTACTTCTGGTTCTGTAGCTTCTAGTGGAGGGGTTAGTGGCTCCCCCTGCTCTACACCTTCAAGTTCCTCCTCTACTTCTGGAATTTCATCCTGCAGTTCTTCATTGTCGGGGATGAACTGTACTGGTACAGGATCTGGAATGATATTTGTAACACTGGAACTCGCACCACTAGACTCTGTGGTTTCTTCAGTGTCTTTGTATGTCTGGTTCTCTTGGAACACAACATCCCTGTTTCTGATGACTTTATTTGCTTCTGGATCCCATAGTCTGTATCCGAATTCTTCGTCTCCATATCCGATGAAGATGCATGGAGTTGATTTCAGATCGAGCTTTTGTCTTTGCTCCTTGGATACATGTGCAAATGCTTTGCACCCAAATACTCTCAGGTGAGAATATGAGGGATCTTTTCCAGTCCATACCTTTTCTGGTACTTTGAACTGGAGCGGTACTGATGGTGATTTGTTGATCAGGTAAACAGCGACTCTAACGGCTTCACCCCATAATGGTTTTGACAACTTAGCCATACTGATCATGCTTCTGACTCTGTCCATAATGGTCTAATTCATTCTTTCGGCTGTACCATTATGTTGCGGGGTACGTGGGACCGTCTTCTCATGTCGGATACCGTGTTCAACGCAGTATACTCAAAACTCATTGGAAGTGTACTCACCTCCATTGTCTGATCGGAGGCACTTCAGCTTCTTTCCAGTTTCCCACTCAACCATGGCGTGGAATGCTTTGAAGTAATCGAGTACCTGGTCTTTTGTTTTCAGAAAATATACCCACACCTTTCGTGAAGCATCGTCAATGAAGGTGAGAAAATATTTGCTACCGCCTAAAGAATCAACTTCTAAATAACCAGACACATCAGTGTGAATCAAACTCAACAACTCTGATCTTCTATTGGCAGTTGAGTTGAAAGAGACTCTATGTTGCTTTCCAAATAAACAGTGATCACAAGGGTTTAATTGAATACCTTTTGATACTGTGATTAACTTCTTCCGAGCTAATGTAAGCAACCCTTTCTCTCCCATGTGACCGATTCTTTTGTGCCACAAATTTGGTGAAGTCGCATCTTCAACTGCATTGAGACTGTCTGAAATCACCTTCACATGGGTAGTGTATAAAGTGCCGTGTATCTTTCCTCTAGCAACAATCATGACACCTTTTGTCAGCTTCCAGATGCCATTGCGGAAGTAGTTGCCGTAGCCTTCCCGGTCTAAAGTTGTACCTGAAATAAGATTGAGACGCAGATCTGGCACATGTCTCACATCTTTTAAGACCATACTGCAGCTAATACAGGTTATGATCTGGATATCGCCGATACCCACGATCTTCGAGAAACTTGTATTTCCCATTCTCACTATACCAAAGTCTCATGCTTTATATGTGGTGAAGAAATCACTGTGGGGAGTGGCGTGATAAGATGATGTTGTGTCAATCACCCACTCGGCTTCATTGCTTCCAGCGTGAAGACATACCTCTTCATCGACTGAGCATATAGTGATATCTCCTGCAACAGTGACCAGTGTGTTGCCATCTTCATTCTGTGGCTGGTGGCTGCTTTGACCTTGCTCCCTTTGGAGTTTGCGGCAATTCTTTTCCAAATGTCCTGCAATACCACAATGATAACAAACATAGTTATTCTTTTGTGGATTTTTGTCGTTGCTGGGTCGGCCGCGATTTTGGGACCTTCCTCTATTTCTGCCTCTGTTTTTGCCTCTACCATTTCCGTAAGATCGTCCGTGACCTTCAGTGACAAACGCATGTGTTTGATTCATGCCGGTTTCCTTTCTTCGGGCTTCTTCACTGAATATGGCATCCTTGACTGTTGCCATAGAGAGTTTGGGGGCTGAGTTACCGAGGGAAACCACCAGTGTCTCCCAATTGGGAGGTAAGGAACTCAGCAGAAGTAGTGCCTGAGTTTCATCGCCAATATCTAACTCTACAGATGCAAACTGGTTCACCAGGCTTTGAAACTCGCTGGTATGTTCGGCTGCAGAAGCTCCGTTCTTCAGCTTCAAATTGACAAGTCGCATTATAAGAAGTGTTTTATTTCGAGATGTCTTGGCCTGATACATATCCTTGAGCTTCTTCCAGAGCTCGTAGGCGTTGGTCTCTTGAGCAACATGGTGAAAGACATTGTGGTCAATCCACTGTCTGATTTGGCCAATCGTCTTTCCGTGCATCTTGGTCCAATCTCTTACTGTGATTGATAGTGGTTTTTCGCATTCGTTTTCTAACGGGTCTGCCAAATCCTTGCAATTTAGCAGATCCTCCATACGGGGTTTCCATATGGAGTAGTTCGACACCGATAATTTAATCATGGAACCGGATCCTGAATCTTCCATCGAACCAAATGAAATTTAGGCTCTCCTTGGCTTGTTTGATATGTTCAGAGTAGAATCATGCAAAACAGAGTGTACCGTTGCGTCCGGAATGGTCAAAAACCTTAAGATCGCCTCTGACTGGGCTCAAATCCGAGTTCGGATGAGTCTGGAACAGCCGAAACACTGGCGAGGGGCAAAACTATAATTTTGCAAAGCTGAGGGGCAAAACTGTAATTTTGCAAAGCTGAGGGGCAAAACTGTAATTTTGCAAAGCTGAGGGGCAAAACTATAATTTTGCAAAGCTGAGGGGCAAACCTATAATTTTGCAAAGCTCAGGGGCAAAACTATAATTTTTGCAATGCTTGCGCGCGTGATGCGCGTGGGATTCACGCGCGTTGCAGGGTGGCGGCGCGTGGTACGCGTGGGACTCACGCGCGCTGGAGGTTGATGATGCGTGAGGCGCGTGACACCGTGAACTTCCACGCGCGGAGCTTCTGGCGGCGCGTGGAAGCGCGTGCGGTGGCGCGTGAGGTTTTTCTCGACGGGGTTAGCTTCCTCCGGAGATGGGTCAGCCGAATATATAGGTGATGTGATGATTTGCATAGAATTGAGCTTCGAAATAGAGGATAAACAATCGACTCTGTTGTTCGAAAAAACTACTCTGATACCACTTTGTTGTGTGGATAACCAATTCTAAACACAAATACACACACACATGACACAAGATATTATAGTGGTTCCCCAAAAACACGGGTACATCCACTTTGAGAGTTGTTTCAATAATTTGGGTTGACAACAATTGTGTTCGGGGGGAGGATACTAAATCGGTATCAACTCGACTCAACCGTACACACTCTCACTCACACACATATTACAACCTATATCTCTCGTGTATAGGTTTCTATTATCTCTCAACTGTATATCTCTCGTGTATACTACAACATATATTACAACCTATATTCTGCTCCATATCACTGCCATATATATAGGCAAGGCAAATGAAAAAAAGAGGAAGCAAAGTTGATGAAGATCACTTGCTGTCAAAGAAAGGACGGTGCAGCCTTTGGAGACTTCATGTACACCATGCGTCATGGATGATGGTTGTTGATGTTGAGAGCTAGCCCACAGTTTTGAGAGAGAGAGACATGCATGCAACAGTTGATAGTTTTGCATGCATGTGGTATGGAATTTGTCAGTGTGTCAAGTATTTATTGTCTTTGTGAGAGGGATCAAAATTCACACCAAATGTTTGACGTATGATGGCACCAAATTAATCTTTCTAATGCTTTCTGATTTCGTGCCTTAGTAATACATCAAAAATTTCACTCCACACGTACACAATGTATGTGCAGAATTGAAGTATAGAAACACCAACGAATTTATAGAAGCCTTCCAGGATTTCAAATTATTGTTTGGTGCGGCAATGCCATAATAGCATATGCAAGTAGCATCAGTTACGGTATTGTCATTGTAGCAAGCAAAGCTCCTTCCTACTCTTTCTTTTTTTTTTACAATTTTTACAATACATATATATAAAACTAACCCCCCCCCCCCCCAAACTACTACCTAGGGTTATGTTGGCATTATCTAAGAGCAACCGGTATGGGCTGGCTATGTGGACCTTTTAGCCAATCGCGTCAACAAAAATAGCCAGCTTAAAACTAACTACCCAAGCACCACAGTATACGCTAAATCCTTTATATACATATAAATATATATATATATATTTAAGAAACATAAAAGCCCAAATTATAAACCAAGGAAACCTTAATTTTAAGCCCCAATTTAGGATGAGAGAGAGAGATGTGCGTTGAATGTGTGGGGAAGATGGTGGCTGATGTCTTAACAATTCACCATGAGGAGAACATGGTGACTGAACAAAGATTGAAGTGATATTAAAAAGAAAATATCAAGAGAGTGAAAAGAAGAAAAATGACCTATAGTGGAAACATGTATGATTTTTCCTTTGTGGGTTTAATTTATGACATTCTTCTTTTTTGTGGGTACGAAGCAACACCACATCTAAAGTTGGAATTTTGTTTTTTCTCTTTTGTTGTCCCTTCTTTTCCGCTCGCTATATTTGAGAGCATGGTAGCCAGTTTTATTGTGGGACCCGCAAGTAGCTAGTTGGATACCAAGCAATTTCCCTCGCCACAGACTCCCTAGCTGGCCAAAACTTTCCCCATATTGGATGCTTTAAGGATGTCAAGAATGCTATAGTTGGTATCAGAGCCAAATTCAGTATTTGACTCGATATCACACCAACCGCCCGCTTATGTGGCAACCACTCGAGAGGAGTCTAGGTCCAAGTCGAATAGACAAGGTGACCCGATCACAACTAGAGCATTCACTATAATATGTTTTAGCTTCGTCGGCATAAAAAAGTGCTGGTAAAAGTGAAAAAAAAGCACCGGAATAGAATTTACTGGCGTTTCACAAGTAGTTAAAAATTGTGTTGGTAAGCTTCTTACCGGCGGTTTACATTAACTACTGGTACGTACCCGGCAATTTACTGAAAACTGCCACAGAATCCCGACACTTCAATTTATACTGTCGGTAAAACCAAAATAAAAATTAAAAAAATTCCCCCCTGAATCCTGATCTGTACCCACACGTCTCAACCCATGCACATCCATGGTGATGAAGGACTCCATCACCCAATGTTTGGATGTTGACAGAGATTGGATCGATTCAGGGCGCCACCAAGACCCCTTTCACAAGGGCCGACCTTAAATCCAAGCTTGTGATCATGGAAACCAATGTCCCTTCTCCCTCTCTCAATAATACATTCAAAGTCCTTTCTCCCTCTCTTCAGAATATACCCAAAGATAACATAATTTTTAAACAATGTGTGACGAAATCGATGTGGGTAATCACAAATCAGAGTCTGAAAATATAGAGGACGTTGGTGGGGGTTGGGGTTAGGCGGTGGTCGGCGAGGAAGCTCGGCGATGATTTTGATAGGGTGGCGTCGGAGAGTGGGTTGGGGAAGACCAGGGGAAGTCTGGTGAAGAGTTCTAGTGGTGGTGTATATCGAACTCAGACTTGGCAAAACCATTGTCAGAAAAATCAAGTAGCCAAAAAGTGAAGAAGCGTAATTACAAAGAACAAGGTATTGAAAAATTATTGTATTGAAGTTACAAAGATTTAACTAATTCTCCAAAATTGTTTTTGGAATGTTTGTGTGGGAGAGAGAGAAATTATTAGAGTTAGGGTTTGAATAATTGGGGATTTTTTAGAGTTGAAAGTGGAGTGCAATGGAAAGAGCAAAAGTTTTGCTATCTGTTCAATGTCTGGCAAAGGCTCTAGAGACAAGAGGGGATGAGGGCCCACTGTTTTTATAAATATAGATATAGGGATATATCATTAAAAGATTATGGGTAAAGTCAAAAAGGAAAAGGAAATTACACTAGCTCAACTATGGAAATTTCTGACCTCCTAAATTGCTTCTTTTATTACAATCACAGAAGTGCCAGATATGGACGATTTCCCCCGGCAGTTTTCCAAATGTGCCGGAAAAAATATGACTTTTTTCGGCGTTTTTTCCTAAATGCCGGTAAAAAGTAGTTTTTCCAGTAATTATAAAAGCGTCGGAAAAAACCCGTCAAAAAAGGTTAAAATTCTTGTAATGGTTGTGAGTTCGGGTGGGAAATAATGTTAAAAGAACATTTGTCTTCTATCGGATCTAGATGAGAAAGTGATTGAAAATAAATGAGTTGAATGTTGATTTCATCTTATAATTTAATCTTTTGTGATGAACTAGGAATCATCTTGCCCATTATCGTAATTCCATGTGAAATTGAACAACAATATAATTTTATGATTAAATTGCACTTACATCCCTAAAATTTCGGTCAATTCTACCTAGATGTCGGTCAATCGATTTTGGACTTTGAGACCTCATGAGATTTGAAAATTGTCGTAATGACACCCCTGTAAGTTTTAAATAACTTTTATACCCTTGATTTTTTTAAAGGCTATTAACATAAAACTCTTATGGTTTCAGTTTTTTAACAAATATCCCCTGAGGTGTCATATTGCCCCATTCACTTTAAAATCTTTCACATATCCCTTTTCAATCTCAAAATGACGTAGTTTTAGGGTCAAAAAACTGAAATCATAGAAGATTTTATGTTAAAATACTAAGACTATAGGGGGTTTTATGTTAAAACGCTGAAATTATAGAGAATTTTATGGGCTTAAAAAGGGGCTCTCTATAACCTATAAAAAATGTAAGGGGGCAAATGACACATTTGGGATGTTTATTAAGATTTTAAAACCATAAAAGGGTTTGAAATAGCCCTTTATCTAATGGGCAAAAAGACAAGTCTAGTGGAATTAGAAAATATAGGTCTTCGGCATGACATTGCTTGCGAAATCCATAGCCTGTAAAATCATATATTCCACCGGGTGGAGCTACGAATTCGAGACTATTAAAAGTGTTATTTAAATAGTATAAATATTTTAATTATAAAATTATAAAATTAATTATATATATTATAAATTTGTTATCTAGCTAATTGTTGATCAATTCATTATTTTTTTAAATAAAAATATACTTGGCATCAATCTAATCATTACCAAAAAAAAATAAGAAAAAAAAATCCAAAATCCAATTTGAATTCAAAACTTTTTAAATATTAAAGATTGAAGACACCATGGCGAGTACCAATAGTTGACCCAGATGATCTGGCACATCTGGAAAACTGCCGGGGGAAATCGTCCATATCTGGCACTTCTGTGATTGTAATAAAAGAAGCAATTTAGGAGGTCAGAAATTTCCATAGTTGAGCTAGTGTAATTTCCTTTTCCTTTTTGACTTTACCCAAAATCTTTTAATGATATATCCCTATATCTATATTTATAAAAACAGTGGGCCCTCATCCCCTCTTGTCTCTAGAGCCTTTGCCAGACATTGAACAGATAGCAAAACTTTTGCTCTTTCCATTGCACTCCACTTTCAACTCTAAAAAATCCCCAATTATTCAAACCCTAACTCTAATAATTTCTCTCTCTCCCACACAAACATTCCAAAAACAATTTTGGAGAATTAGTTAATTCTTTGTAACTTCAATACAATAATTTTTCAATACCTTGTTCTTTGTAATTACGCTTCTTCACTTTTTGGCTACTTGATTTTTCTGACAATGGTTTTGCCAAGTCTGAGTTCGATATACACCACCACTAGAACTCTTCACCAGACTTCCCCTGGTCTTCCCCAACCCACTCTCCGACGCCACCCTATCAAAATCATCGCCGAGCTTCCTCGCCGACCACCGCCTAACCCCAACCCCCACCAACGTCCTCTATATTTTCAGACTCTGATTTGTGATTACCCACATCGATTTCGTCACACATTGTTTAAAAATTATGTTATCTTTGGGTATATTCTGAAGAGAGGGAGAAAGGACTTTGAATGTATTATTGAGAGAGGGAGAAGGGACATTGGTTTCCATGATCACAAGCTTGGATTTAAGGTCGGCCCTTGTGTAAGAGGTCTTGGTGGCGCCCTGAATCGATCCAATCTCTGTCAACATCCAAGCATTGGGTGATGGAGTCCTTCATCACCATGGATGTGCATGGGTTGAGACGTGTGGGTACAGATCAGGATTCAGGGGGGAATTTTTTTAATTTTTATTTTGGTTTTACCGACAGTATAAATTGAAGTGTCGGGATTCTGTGGCAGTTTTCAGTAAATTGCCGGGTACGTACCAGTAGTTAATGTAAACCGCCGGTAAGAAGCTTACCAACACAATTTTTAACCGCTTGTGAAACGCCAGTAAATTCTATTCCGGTGCTTTTTTTCACTTTTACTGGCACTTTTTTATGCCGACGAAGCTAAAAAATATTATAGTGAACGCTCTAGTTGTGATCGGGTCACCTTGCCTATTCGACTTGGACCTAGACTCCTCTCGAGTGGTTGCCACATAAGCGGGCGGTTGGTGTGATATCGAGTCAAATACTGAATTTGGCTCTGATACCAACTATTGCATTCTTGACATCCTTAAAGCATCCAATATGGGGAAAGTTTTGGCCAGCTAGGGAGTCTGTGGCGAGGGAAATTGCTTGGTATCAAACTAGCTACTTGCGGGTCCCACAATAAAACTGGCTACCATGCTCCCAAATATAGCGAGCGGAAGAGAAGGGACAACAAAAGAGAAAAAACAACTAACCCCTTCGATATTACACCGGATCATGCGCCGAAACCCTAAATATATCCGTTGGGCTCGGCGGTGCAATACCTGGTCGTTTATCCCACACGACCCAGACATATACTGGGTGCATTCTTGCAACTTTTAATCCTTCTAACCCTAAATCTAATCTACCATTTATTTTTAATTTTGTCCAGAGAATTGTCTGACTATGGCGAGTACCAATAGTTGACCCAGCTCCGCATTCATTTATTACACTCACCCACCCATCGTCGCTAATATCTGTATAATTTAATTTACTATACATATATTGTTTACGTTCTCTATTATTTGGTCTCCGAAGGTACACCGCTGGAAGCTGTGTCCTTTGAGTCTGGCTGAACTGAAGACGACGTCTGACAGCTCTCCCTTGAGGAATTGTTCCTACACTTCTCGGCCGCTTTCTCCATGTTGTAGAGGAGCTTGGTGTGTTCATTCTCTAAGTCGTTGATCCAAAGAATCAATAGACGTGAGTCATTTAACTCCACTACCTGATGGGTAATGGACTCCAATATCAGACGGGTATCACCCCGAGTAATAAGATCAATAGCAGATACCCTCGTTCTAGACATGATTCAAATTTAAATTATTTCAGATCTCAGATCTGCTTTCATAAAGAACCATAGTCTTTTGTGTGCAACATGCCGACACAGCGGGCCCGTATGTTTTTAGGCGGGCTGCGCACACATATTCAAAATTTGAATTTCAAACTCCCGACAAAACACCGCGTCTTTGCCTCGCGGAACCAATTAAAATCCACCACGTGTCCGCGGGGCCCACTATATATCCTACGGCAAAGGGGGGGGGGGAGGCAATGTTATAATCTCCCCCCCCCCCTCCCCTATATATTGGCTCCATGTCTCCGGTTATGGGAGAGATAATTTCCCTCTCTAGCTTCAGAGACACCCTCATATTTACAAATATGCCATTACCTCCAAAACGATTCCGTATTTAGAATAAGAACTTCTTTCTTACTTATTCTCAATGCAATCTTGAACATGATTTCCTTCTTCAATCTCTCAAATCCCTATCCCGAATATTTTCTCCTAATTTCATTCGGGTATCCAGGGAATTACATGAGGATGGTGAACCCCATTATCATTGTCTCTTACAATTTCCCCAGAAATGTTGTCTTACTAACTGTCGATTTTATGATATTACTTGCCCCAATTCTTCTAATATATATCATCCCAATATTGAAGGGGCAAGATTTCTCAGTGCAGTGAAGACTTACATCACCAAAGATGGGGATGTCAAGGATTTCGGGGAATACAGAGATGGTGATGATAGGAAGAAATCTAACAATTCATCATCATGCTATGATCGTGCACTGGATGCCTCTTCCAAAGAGGAAGCTCTTGCTATAATTAGACAAGGTGATTCTAAATCCTTTTATCTTCAACATGATCGTGTATTAAAAATGACTGATCTAATTTTCAAACCTCCAGTGAAGGTATTTACACCTACATTCACTCAGTTCAACATATGTGATGATCTGGAACAATGGATTGGTGAAAATATAATGGGCCCTGAAAACAGGCCCTTCAGGCCCAAATCTTTAATTATTGAAGGGCCTGCATATTCTGGTAAGACACAATGGGCCCGTTCTCTTGGGCCTCATAATTATTTACAAGGCTCGCCCATTGATTACAGCAAATATAGCAACGAGGCCTGGTACAATATAATAGATGACATTCCATTAGATAAAATTCATTTTAATTGGAAACAACTCATTGGTTCTCAGAGGGATTGGCTGGGTTGGGTCAGATACGGCAGACACAAGGAGATTGCAGGTGGTATTCCTACAATAGCAATCTGCAACCCAAGTCCGAATTCTTCAATATATCAGTGGTTACAAACGAAGCCAGACGTACTCGAGTGGACACAGAAAACAGCGGAGTTCATCTTCATCACAGCTCCGTTGTTCTAGCCGCTGCGCGACCTTTTAAAATAATGGAAGGGGTTTTCATAGACCAAGTTCCAAATCCAATATACGTCAGATGTATATGGAGTACTGAAGACTCAGTAATGCTGGAGATTCGGATGAATTACAACTTACGAAAGGCACTGAACATCCGTTCATGTTTTCTAGAATATTATATTAGATTCAAACCTTATTTACGTGTAAATTCAACTTCATATGTAATAGCTGGATTATTTAGATCCAGAATTTTAGCTTGGCTTAATTCATTCGGTGTAATATCATATCCTTTATTACGCATAGCAATTCAGAAGAGTGTATATCCATATGCTCTATATGTGAATGAAATGCGAGAATATGTAAACTTCAAATATTATTAAATACTTCTGAAATACAACTTGCAATCTGCCAATATAGTTACATATTCTGGATAATAACTAGCCACTACAGCATACAATGCTCCTTTATGCATATCTTCAATTTTATGTTTAGTAGTTATAAAACCAACCAATAAAAACAACGTTTATAATAGAATTCAATTTCAGTAAACCCCCCTATACTATTCACATTAATCAACTAACCCCTTCTGTGTCCATTTTGCCCCCTATACTATTCAATAACATAATGGCAACACTCTTGGTTTTGGAATATTATATAAGTGCTCTTGCTAATTGCTAATTGATCCATTTTCTTGAATTACATAAATATCGATTTATTAAGAGAACATATTATTTGTTTCATTCCAGGTATGCTGGTATTTTACAAAGCAATCAAGACAAATTAAAAGAAGTCTGAATAATAAATTGTTTCTACTTATCAATTCTCAAGTGATATTGTGACGAATCCCAATTCAAATGAGTGATACGATCTAAGTAATTCTTTGAAGCCTCGCAAAATTCATTCAACCAGTTCACGCCTCGTTAACCTGCAGGTAAGATAAATTACTTTTTAAGGTAGCTCTTTCTATGATAACATTAATGATATTTTAACATTTTACGCTATGAAATTAATATGCTAAGTCAGTTTGGATAGAATATTTCTTAAATATAAGTACGAGTAATTTAAAATTTTCATTATTTAGTTCATTCAAGTCAACCGATAATTACTGACAAGGGGTTTGATTGAGGATATGCAAATCAGAAGAAGTCTGATTGAAATATTTACAAACTTTAGGGATTGTCAATGAATATAAATTATATGAAAAAATAGTTATTTTCCAAAAATAATAATCGTAAAAAGATAAATGGTAAATAAATTTGGAATATTTTAAAATTTTCAAATTTTTTTTTTTGCGAAAAAGTATTTATTATGTTCCAAAATATGAATTTTTTTGCAAAAAATATATATTATGTTCCAAAATATGATCTTTTGCGAAAAATATACACTATTATGTTCCAAAATATGATGTTTTCCGAAATATATTTTTTTTGCAAAAATTATATACTATTATGTTCCAAAATATGATTTTTTTTCGAAAAATAATTTTTTTGCAAAAAGTATATATATTTTTTTCCGAAATAATTCAAATTTTGGAAAATAATATGCTGCCTCTGAAAAAAAAAATTCCGAAATATATATATATATATATTTCTGAATTTATAATTTTTGTGAAAAATAGAATTGATTTTTGAAAAATAAAATTTTTAAATGGTTGAATCAACAAACCTCCTTATACTATTAAGGGTAGTTTAGACATTTTGACTCAAAATGTGAGATGAGGGGACAATTTGATGAAATTGAATAATATAGGAAAAAAGTGAACAGAGGAGGGATTAGTTGATTAATATAAATAGTCTGAGGGTTACTGAAATTAACCCATTATATTGAGCGGGTCAGGTCAAGCCCTCTAGACACACCCTGCACACACATACAAATTAAGGCACATTGTAGACTTAATATTAGGACTCGTTAATGAACCAAAAGTACAGGCCTATAATGGTGGACCAGGCTGGGGATAGTGCTTGGAATTTATTTCATTTTTAGCTTAATTAATTGGATTCCATAAATTGGAATAAAAATGACAATATATTTGTGAAATATGTTGTGAAGTATATGTGGACTTGAATCAACCCTATGTTTCGAACAAGCTCCATGCACTGCTTGGACTTTGATTTGTGCCCTAAAATCATCATAAACTCAATTGTAAAACATATATATATATATATATCTGCACAAAAATAAGACTAAAGGTATGTGCCGGAAAAAAAATAAAAATTAAAGGCAATAATTTTATCCATAATTGAAGTTATCGAACTCAGGTAGATATTTTAGGAATTTTCTCATAATCTAGTACACTTCACTAGATTACCAACAACAACAAAAAAAATAAAATAAAAGACAGTTTGTAATTATTTATTAGTCACATATATAGTGACATAATATGGGTGACATAAAGCACAAGGGAAGTAGGGTAATTCCAAAGCAAATGGATGACGAAATAGCTCATAAGCTGAGGTCAAGTCCATCCAATTCCAACTCAGGGAGTGAAGTGCCAGTCGGTGCTGTTTCAGTCTGAGATGGCTCTCCGAACGGTGCACAATTCCCATTGCTTGGAGGAAAATAGCCATAGCCATGGCTCGGAATGTTATTCATGGCAACATATGGTATGGTCATGTTGTTTGCCACTGCCATCTGTATAAAACAACCCAAAATCAATACATAGAAATATATACATATATATAGAGGGAGGAAAAAGATTTGGAATTCTCACCATTTTTGGTATACATAAGAACTCAGGAATTTCAGGCATGGCTACAATTTTGGATGCTTCCAAGGGCTTAGCAACTTGATTTCTGAAACTGCTTTTTCGGGCAGAAATTTCAGCAGCAATCTGTAACAATATTTGGGTTATAAGACATTAAGCTCTGATTCATTCTTAAATAAAATTTCAAAAATCACTTTAATTTGTATTGGAAACGAGACTAATTAACAAGAACAAAATTATAGTTATTATTATTCTTTGTTTCTAGAGAATAGAGCACGTGAATATATATATATATATATATACCTGTTGTGAAATCCCAGAAGGATAGATTTGGGATTGTTTGAAGGGCACATCAAAGAGGCTTGTTCTGCGTTTCCTCCCTTCGTTTCCCGCCACTCTTAAAAAGTACTTCTGGGCATGGCTTGCGATCTGAGTCGGTGTCCTGCTTGGTACATACTCCCTTGAAATCCCCTTCCAATCCCCTTTCCCAAGCTTGTCAAGTCCTTCTAGAAAACTTTGATGCTCCTCTGCTGTCCATGACACCCCTATATATATACATACATACATACATATATATATATAATAATAATAGAATAAAACAATAAAGAAAAAAAATAGTTCAAAGCATAGAATGAAGAAGGTAAATTTATGAATGACCTTTCTTGGAGATAGTTTGATGGGGTAGTTTGGGTAATTGGGAATGAATGGGGGAATCAGAGTGATACTCTGCTTCACAGTACTGCTCTGAGTTGAATGTGATCAAACTCCCAGTGCTTTTGCTCTTCCTCATCAATTCATCTTCATCTTCTTTTGGATTCTCAAGAATGTCGACACCGAAAAGCCTAAGAGCACTCGAAACTTTTTCAGGGCATGTTCTTGAGTTGTGTCCATTAAAGCGACCACAGTGAGAACACCTCCTACAAGAGTCCTTCACCATCTCTCTCTATGTATATATGTGTGTATATATATATATGTGTGTGTGTTTTACAGACTAATATCTAATATATAAAGAGATGAGAGAGTGTTGTAATATGAAGAACCAACATACATCTGTCTGAAGGAGGATTTGCATGTATGTGTATACATATATATATATATATATATATATAAACATTTTTTTTTTCTTTTAAAAAGACTTGAGATTTTGTAATGGCTAAAGTGCCCCTTATTAATGCTAACCTTGAAAGTTATTTTAGGGAACTGTTTTTTTTTTTTGTGGTGAGTATATATATACAGTAAATGTATAGCTGGGTATTTGTGATAAGAAGAATACTAGAGTTTCTTGGATTGGATCGCAAGTAATTACACTAGTGACATATTTGAACTTGTTCTCACTTCAACAGCTTCTTTCGGATAATAAAATAATAATTTGATAAATTGGACAATTAGTAATTATCTCATGGACCAAATTATTTATATGCTTAATCGTTTTAAGTTATTTCCTTCCGAAACTTCATTATTTTATTAAGATTTGTTAATTTGCTTTTACCATTGGAGGAAAACCTATTTTAACTTACCATGAACCAACGAGGAAATTGTTAGAGATTTTTCTTTTCTTTCGAAATAAAGGCATGATTTTCTTATGAGTAGAACTGGAATGGAGGATTAGAGAAATTTATCATATTGCAGTTAAAATCTCCTATTATCAAGAAGTTGGATAATAGATACCATTACTATCTTTTTTATTCTTATATAAAAGTGATGTTTTTGTTCCATGAAAATATCTTTGTCATGTCCGTTTTATCCTTAACAAAGCAATTAGAAATGAAAAATTGGAGGGTATTTGTTCGAATTTTGTCAAATAAATTATTAGCTCATTTATCTCAGACCTGAACATTTTAACTAATTTTTTTTCAAAAGTTAACACCGAACACTAAAGAATAATTTATTGAAAAAAGAAGATTAAGGCCCTGCAATTAAAGAAATGTTTTTTCAAAAGATAATAGTAGTTTCAAAATGACTTATCTCGGGCCTCCCCCTTCCCCTCACCTTCACTCTCAGATCACTCATCCTGTTGCCCCTACTCTTAGACACCCCCTTCTCAATATTCCTTCACCATCTCCTGCTCTCCTCTCTGGCTCTATGGCCCTTGCTAATCCACCTTCTATTTCACCCTCTCTTTCCTGCACTCACTCTGGTTCCTTGGGTCTTTCTCCTGTTGTGGCACTTCACCTTTCTCAGCCTGTCCCTAGTCAGGCCCTTGGGTTCCATGGTAATGGTTCTACTTCACAGGGATCCGCTCTCTTTGGTGACTCCTCTGGTGTTAGGGTCCTTGTTGAGGATGAGGATGAGGATGACGAGGACAATAAAATTGCTATGGCTGTTAGCTATAATCACAAGATGAATGCATTTGCAAAGGAACTTAATGCTATTGAAAAGGTAGTGGAGATTTTGTAAAGGGATAATGTTTTGCTGCACTCCACACTTGCCCAGGCCCAGACTGATTTTGACCATCAAAAGGAGTTAAGAAAGACTATTAACAAGAATGAGGAGATGACTGATCTTAGGAAGCAAGTCAAATTTTTGAGGGGCCAACTGGCTCTCAAGAACCAGGTTGCGCCATATGTGCCCCCCAGCGGGGATGTTGTGTTGGCTTCAAAGGTATGTCCAAATTATGCTTCTTCTTCTCATGTTATTCCTGTTAGTCCTTTACTACCCCTGCCCTTGCCTCTGTTCCCTCCTCCCATTTTAGGTGTTGCTACCTTGGTGCCTGGTTCAAATGTGGAGGGGTTGCTCCCTACACGCCACCTTTGAGTGTGGGATATGTTTCTAATGCTATTGTTCAGAATAGCCTTTTTCCTTCCAGTTCTACTATTCCCTCCCCCTTACCTCTCTCTTCCCCCGATGTAACTGACCATGCTTTTGGGGATTCAGGTAAGGCTGTTTTTCCCTTATTCCCTGAGCATTTCCCTCCCCTATTGGTTTCCCGTAGTGACCAGAGGTCTTTACATGGTCCTCTCTCTACCCTTGCTACAAGTAAGGTTTTGCTAACTGTTGAACCCTTTTTGGCCTACAACACTGCTCCTTTTTCTCCTTCTCCCACTCTTTCTCAGGCTTTGACTTCATGGCTTCCCAACCCTTTGATTCCTGCAAGGTCTTGGTCTGCTGTGGCAGTACATTTTTGTATTCATGAAACCTAGCATGATTGATGGCATCAATTTTGTGGAACCTCCACCCTTTGTTAAGACTGAGGGTATGCTTGAATGGAAAAGTTGCTTGGTCGATTTTTTTTGTTTCTAAGAGGTTGCCTTTTAGCTTGGTATCATCTATAGCTAAATCCAACTGGTCAAAGAAAGGGTTAATTGATGTAGTTGGTATTGAGAATGATTTCTTCATGTTCAGATTCAGTAATGAGGCTGAGTGCAAATCAGTGTTAAATGATGGGTGATAGGTGTCGAATGGTGTCCATTTTAGACTCCTATTTTGCTATTGTTATGTCTTTACATTCCGTTATTTGGTGTTTTTTATGCGATTTATGTGTTTAAGCGTGTTTCAGGAGCTTAATGAAGAAAACGAGCTATGTGACACCCCCAAATTTTCATGCATACGTTGGCCATGCCCATACACAGAAAACTAGGAGCGTTAGTAATTGATAACATAAGCACATAAGAGAAGACATAAAATAGAAATATAATAATAACAACAATAACAAAATAATGATACAACTTATACATGAAGAAGACCACTCCCAATACATCCTTAAATAAAATAAGTCTCACACTGTACAATTTGGAAATCCCATAAACATGGACCCCTAGAAACACACTTATAAGAAATACAACATATGACATTTATTGGATCCTACACTGGAGTGGAAGAAAAATATGATAGAACCGGACGGATAGATATGAAGTCCTCAACCCTACTGGTGAAATTGCCGAGGACCTGAAACAACAAAAATGTGGGTTAAACCCACAAGCAAGTACAACTCTACATGATCCCAAGCAGAGTACCAAAATCCATCCCCTTTCCTAGTCACACCTAATCCCAAAATTTTATTATAAAATAATAATATATTTACCCGACAACTCACCCATGCCGTGACAACTCACCCATGTCCTGTGGTACTTGTTAGACTGGAGTAATAGTCAGCCTCCTTGTGGTTCCTTATAAATTTTCAAAACATAGTCATTTAATATAAATCTTATGATTTTACGAATTTAATAATTCGCTTGTAATATTTATTCGGGAATGTATAACAATTTATAAGGTCGAGCCTGGGGGGTCCAGGGGGGGCGGCGCGACCATTACCTGAGCGCCCCCCTGGCGGGGTCTGGGGTAGCGCCCCAGCGCCAAGGTATACGGTATTTTATACGGTCTAAACTATTCATTTATACGGTCGAAAATATGTAATCCAGTATAATTCGTGATACACATAATAACAAAATAAATCAATGTCCAGAGTCTGATAACAAAGAAAATAGAGAAAAATAATTACATAAATATGCAATATTTTTCTAATAACAGTTTTGAAATCTTTGTCAACATTGAAACCTAAAATATTTTTATGT